>OZ007599.1:153817528-154417528 GCA_963931845.1 Maratus michaelseni | reverse complement strand
TTTTTCCTGCGACTGAATGAAAAGTTTTGCAATTTTTTTTCCACAACCGACAGAGGAATTTTGCAATTGCTTTCCTACAATTGATTGACAAAATTTGCAATATTTTCCTGCTACCGATTGGCAATTTTTGCGTTTATTCTTTCTTGCAACCGATTGGCGAATTTTCTGTTTTGTTTTTCACATCTTGCTACTGAAACTTGCGGGTTTTTTTTATGCGATCATAGACGAATTTTGAGATTTTTTTCACATGATCGACTGAAGAATGTCTCAATTTTTTATCGCAACCCATTGATAAATTTCACAATTTTTTTCTCATGGGAGCAATTGACGAATTTCACAATATTTTTCCATGACTAATTGACAAATCTAGCAATATTTTACCACGTCTGATTGACAATTTTCTGTGACCTATTGGTGAAATTTGCGGGTTAAAATATGCTGATGGCAAATATTTTTTAAACCCAAATTCTTAGCTTTTTCTCTTTCAAACTTGCCGGCGAGATGTGCAAGCAGTATATGAGAAAAAGCTGTTGGCCCAGAGAGCATGTACGTTGGAGAGAAAAAATTGGATTAGCTTGCAACGAATGATGACATGTACGCTAAGGGTGCACAGTACATCATCACGCTCTTCCAGATGTGAGGCTAAAGTGTGGCTGTGGCACCGTGCCCGCCAATGAAAGAAAAAAATCTGCAGAAAAGGGAATAAAAAATCTGCAAGCCGAAAAAAGTTGCATGGGAAAAGATATCTGCAGAACGAGAAAAAAAATCTGCGACATCTGTTGCCAGTCTCGAACTTTCTGTTACTGGGTCTATATATAGTAAATAGTATTATAAATATTTTATATTTTCATACTTATATAATGATTTTATATCCTCATTGTGATTTTTGAAAATACATTTTTTATTCACATGAGTAGGATATTTTTCGTTTGCATTTTCTTGGATTTTTTTTTTTTTTTTTTTTACATTCTGTTTAATATTAGGGGAGACCGGTACACAGTGGACCTATGGACACAGTGGACCACCCCCTAATATTTTATTTATTTAAATTTTTTTTAAGCTTCTCTTCTATCCTAATAGACAACAGCACTGCAATGATTATTTATAGCCTTCAGAAAATATGTTTAGCTCAGATTGAACTATTTTATCGTGCTTTGTTGTTTTGAGCTTCTAAAAGTAAAATTTTTCATCATTATATTTTTATTTTTTTAGTAATTAAAGGTTGTAGATAAATAAAATAAAACAGCTTTTTTGCAAAGCTAAGATACTTGTTTTTATTTTACTTTAAAGTTAATATGTTTAAAAGAAAGCTATAAACAATATTAATATGATTATTTATTGAACTTCAACATCGGGTACAGTGGACCACCAACTCCTGGGGCACAGTGGTCCACAATCCACTTTGCTCCACTAATACAGAATGTTCAAAATATTTAATAATTGCTTATTTTCTATAAAGAAAGATTGTTTTAAAGTAGATTTAACTGTAAAATAAAGTAAACAAATAAAAATAACAATTTATTTAACATAGTAAGATATATTTTGCTTTGTATTTACTGCCTTTGATAAATATAACTGTAGTCTAATTGTTGATGATTCTATTCAAGTAAGATTCATGAGACACAAATTGAATGGAAATCAGTTTATTTCTCCCGAAACTGTAGATGAATCTGCTGTTGATGTCAATGATTTCATAATGTTGCTCTCAGACCCAAAATTATTTCTTGAAAATTCCAGGCTCAATCTTACTCATAAGTACTTTGGAATTTCATTTGCAAATTTTAATGTGAGCTGATTTTTTTGTACTTAAGTAATAACTTCAACTAAATTGCAATTGTTCCTGTATTAATCTGTTATTATTTTCAAAATATAATAATTTTTTTGTTTTTGTTTCAAAATTTATATTACTATGTTATTTTGCGGGTGAAGGGGAAACAAAAAAGAATTAGATTAATGAAAAATAGATTTATATTGTATTTTAGATAATACCTAATAGTGGTCCACTGTACCTCGGTGGGTGGACCAGTGTACCCCGCTTCCGGGGTACACTGGTCCACTTTACAAGTGTATATAATTTATTTATTTTTGAAAAATGTATTGAAAACTATGTTGTGAGAAAATTATGATGGATGTAAGAAGGTTTAAGGAATATTCAAAAATATTTTCATACAGATCGGTCAGTCTGTTAAAGAGAAAAAAAATGTTAACTGAAAAAGTGGTCCACTATGTACTGGTCTCCCCTAAATGCAACAGAATGAATTTAATCGAAGATTGAAGAGTCTTAAGACCTTATTTTTCAGCTTGTCTCTCCTCTCCTCCCCTGCCCTACTTCAATAAGATGTCTGATATTTTGGGTCAAGTCGAATTTGGTAAAATGTAATTACATGACTGGGGGAAAAATCTTACTTTACATTTGAATATGCTGAAATTGGATGAAAAATATATAGATTATGTTATAGTTACATACATTAAAAAATCAGAAGAAAATAAAAAAAGTTGTGAAATTATTAAAAATACATTGTAAGTTTGCACAATGCATTTTTTTCCACATGTGTGCTTGAGAAACATTTGTAAAAACTTTTAAAATTAGAAAATATGTTAAACACAATGTATTTGAAATCGGAAAAAAATTACAAGAATGAACATGATCCCTGCTGTATAAGCATTTCATTGAGTACTATCATATTTAATAATTTTTAATCTTAAAATGATTTTTTCGTATGTTTAAATTGAAACAGACGTGCTTCACTCATGCACCAATGTTTGGTAACTTTTTCATTGACGTGCTTACCAAGCCTGCCCCAAATTACAGTTCTCTAATATGCCAATAACTTTATACAAGCATAATAGCCAGGTTACCATTAAAGGAAAAAAGTCCCCAAAGTTTGGTGACTTTTTTCCTTTTTTAACGGATTAAAAAAAAATGGCGTGTTAGTGTAAAGTGTCATACCCTTTAAATTTTATGTAATGTTCTTTCACACTTTTTATGAGAACATTTTTAATTTATTTTTTATTTAAATTAGCTGGGCCAGACTATAATCTAAAATAATTTTTAATAATTATATGTCTACTGCTAAAATTTATTTATTTTACAGGATTGAATCCTTATAAAATTTCTTTTATGGAATGTTCTGTACAATTTGAAGAATTCATTGCTTAATTTTACATTTAATTCAGCTACTGTAAATTATTTATTGTCAATTTCTACGTACCTAAGCAAAAAGCCCGTGTAATGCTACGTATCTGGAAAAAATTCCCTCTCTAAGTTTGATTTCCATTTTCTTAAATTGGCAAAATAGCGTTGGGTGTTAGAAATCGGTGCACCACAATATCAAATCTGTTTCAATTTCAGTTGCTCGGATACAAACTTAAATGCAGAAAACAATGACATTCGGGTAAACAAATTTTTAACGTATATTTTAAATAACATAAACACAAAGTTTATAATATATGATAGTCTTTACCATCTTTCGATTTCGACGAGCTGTCAGGAAGTGTACTATTCTTATGAACATATTTCAAACATGTATGAGATGATAAAAAGAAGACAAAATGACCGATTGTGAAAAGGGTAAAACTCAATACGGCAAAACAAAAAGTACAAAGTGCAATCCTCCCATACTTTCCCATCATTCAAGTTTAAAATGTTATACTTCGCGGGAGTCGATTTCAAGATCAAAACAAAAAGCACACTTGTTCTTGTTGGTTGGTTGGTTTGTCAAAATCGAAATCCTCCTGCATCAGAGGGCGGAGCCGTGAAATCACCTGCTGGGTAGCACGCGAGAGAGAGAGAGAGAATTTCTGAACGCAGCCAAGTGAACGCAGCACAGGGTTTTAAAACAGTTTTGTAAACAGTTGTGGGATCGGCGAATTTTTGTTTTGAAATAAGACGAAGAAGCAAGTTTGACCAGATGCTTCGAAGAGTGGAACAAATCTTTGAAAATTAATGAAAATTTAATTAAATTGCTTTTTTCACGTAAACGTTTTCATATACCTACGCATGAGCTCTAAGTTTTGGTTCCAATGGGATTCTCTAATTTCACAAGTCAGTCTGCTAGAATTATTTTAAACATACTGTTGTTATGAGCTTTTTTTAAAATGAATTGTGCATAGTAATAATTATAAAAGAGAATACCCGAGTTATTACCCCGTTCTGGTATAATCCAATGCTTGTAAGATAAATAGTATTTATTTATTTATAAACATGTTCTCAAGATAACTTGATTTTAATTTGTGATGTTTATTTTTTCTTAATTCGTGTGCTTTTTTATTATAGGAATATCTAGGATCTTAGAGTTAGAGGGTTTTCCGTGTATTATTACCTAGAAAGTTATAGATAACATATGCATTGATCATTTGTATAATTTGAGTAATTTTAAAGATTAAAAATTTTGTGTTCTTGCAAATGGGAGGGCAAAGGTGAGAAATTTGACGAACTTCATCAACTTTTATTTTTTTTATTATGTAACTGTAATAATAAATACTATCAGTAATCTAAATTCTTCCCCACCTCCAGAAATTACCACTATTTCCCCCTTATTTGCCTCATTTCTACCAGAACTAAACACACAAAGTATAAAATCTCTAAAACTCTTTTTTTTTGTCCTATTTGTTACTTTGCAGTAACAATAATTAAATAATCAGTTATCAAATTTATCTCCCTTCCCAAAAAAATTCCACTTCTCCCTCTTTGTTCTCCCTTCCTAGGCTCGCAATGTTTAAAAAAAAAAAAAAAAAAAAAAAAAATTAAACTGTTTTACTTTTTTGATTATTTTTTGGGCTTAGATGCTTTACACTCACGCTAAAAAAAAAAAAAAAATATTTAATCTGTTAAAAAAAAGAAAAAAGTCGCCAAATTTAGGGGATTTTTTCCTTTAATGGCAACCTAGCCATTGTATTAAGTTATTCGTTTGGCGCAGTCTTGGAAATCGCGCCAACCAAACAGTCGCCAATCTTTTGTTTACATTTTAGCGTGAGTGTAACACATCTGTTCCATTTTTTGTTTGATTTATTACTTTGTTGTTACAATTAATATATAATCAATTATCTAAATTTCTGCTTCCCTCCTTTGACCCATGAATGCTCAAAGTTTCATATATTTTTAAACTAATTTTTTTTTCTGCCCCATTTGTTACTTTGTAGCAAAAATAAATAAATAATTCTCTAAAACCCCTTCCAAAATCCCTCCCCCCCCCAGAAAAAAAAGAGTAAAATTTTTAGATATTGTGTGGCAAAGCTGATGTTTTTTTTTTCTCTTTTTGTAGTTCAGCTGTTCTCATCCCTGTATTTGCATCAGAACTGAAGTTCTGGCAAGTATTGCAAAGTTAAGAGTTTGAGATCATATGATTTTAAAAATTATTTCTTATGCTCAGGGCCTGATAATCAAAATTTCAGGCTCTAATCATAGATTATCAAGTTTTTACAAATAATGTAATGAGAAGTATATGAATATTATTATGTATTACTGAATGCACCAGTGCTGTAGTTGGGTGGGAACGCCGTTCCCAGAAATATTTGGTTTGTTACTTAAAAATATATATATCGCGTATGAGCACAAGCCTTTTTTTTTTCTCCAGACTATGAAAGCTATACCCATTCCAGTGGTCTGAATGCGAAAGAGCATTCAGTAGTATGGATAACATCATGACCGATGCGAAAAATTCACTCCTTATTGAAAGAGCCAGTTTACTTATATTCATAAGCTGTGTAGGACCTCTCTTAAAAGAATTTTGTCCTGAACCATGTGTGAAATCTTGGTTGTGGTCAGGAAGATTATCAGACGAGACAGCTTGTCGTAATCAGAGAGCACAGAAAACACCTCTGATTATTGTTCTTTATGGAAACTTCTAGGAGAGATGTGCGAATAAGTTATATATGGATTTATTTCTGTCTTTTCAGTTATATTTTGATTCATAATGGAAAATGTTATTATGTGATTGATTAAATATTGCTTTTAGATGAATGCTATACAAATACAATACTATAAAAACTAGAATAGAATAATTATATATAAAAAGTCGGCTTATGGCAAAATGTTTTAAATTAGCTTAGCAAAAATCTGGTAACATCAACATCTACTCAAGGTGAGTTCCCACAAATATTTTTTTCCAACTACAGCACTGGAATGCACAAATGTAAATTAAAAACTAAGAGTTGTTGTACACACAAGTTGTACTATTATAAGCATTGAAATTTCTTAAAATATATATATACAGTGAAACTTCCATTTAACGAAGTTTCATCGTTACACTTAAAAACTTCATTATGAAGAAAATTCGTTAAATAGAAATCAACTTAAATTCAAGAAATTTTTCCTTCAGATTTGATAAACAGGTGTTGTATTCAGAAGCATTTGATTCAGTTTCAATTATGAAGCTGACTTTTACAAAGCAGTTATGTACGGTCGATGAAATCATGCCACATTCCCAAGCTTTCATCAGCTCTGATACACAGGTTCTCAAATTAATGTTTTCATTACATTGTTTTTTTCGACTATGTACTTCAAGATTTTTTATCATTCCTATTCATGAGACTAATGGCTGACGTTTAGAAGTTGTAGTGGCAGGAACACAAATAACTTTGATGTTCTCAGATTTCCATTTTGAAGCACATTCTTGTGGATGTACAAATAGTTGTCTATCAGCTATGGAAGGTCAGAAAGGTAACTGTCTGACTCTAATTGATATTTTTTGCTTCAGTGCATCTGACGCCATTGCGTCACTGTATCTTCTATATCATTGAATGTAAAAAGGGATTTTGACTTCCCCCAACTGTCAGCACTGGAGTCTCGGTGTGGGAGAGTAATGATAAAAAGTGATTTTCTTAGTCTGAAAAAAAAATTGTTTTATTTAGCACCAAGCAGAATGGGAATTATTTAAATGTGTCCATTTTCTTACAATACGCTGAAATAAATTTGCATATCCACCGCAACAACAACCTCTTAGTTTGAATTCTGTACAAGTAGAAAAGTGGAATAAACTTCGTTATATAGAATATATTTTTCTTAATATGGAGATTAATTTATATGCTAATAGTGTTCAAAGTCAATGTTCTGCAGAAAAATTTGGTTAAGTAGAAAACTTTGTTAAATAGGAACTTCGTTAAATGGAAGTTCCACTGTATATATATTTGTCAGAATCAAATATGATGTTAAATAGACATAAATTAATGCTGCCCAAACATTAAAAATATATGTACACAAAGAAAATGTGATTTTATTACATAAGATAGTCATAAAAATACAATACTTATCTTAAATTGTACAACATATATAAACAAAAGAGTTAAAAATTTGGCACATTGTGAAAAACTTCTAATATGCAAAAAAAAAAATACACTTATAATGTCACCGACTATTTTCATTTATATGTCATATAATGAATCAGGCAGTTTTTAATTTCTTATGTTTTTCAATAAAATCCTTACTGAACACCAGGAAATATTTGGAGTTCTGAAATCTGTGGGCTCTGGACAAGCGTCCTGTGTTCCCTGCCTGTAATAGGACACTACCAGTGATAGAAATTGGGAAATAAAATGTAGACGTCAAATAATGCCTACTGTAAATATTTTAGGTGTCAAATTAAAAATTTTATATGCAATTTCTAAAATTTATTTTTAACATAGCTAATATTGTATGCTACTTTAAAAAAAAAAACATGAATACTTTGTTTTTATTTAAAATTATTGAAGTTCTTGATCTCCAAGATTCTAATAATTGAAACAACTGTAACACTGATGTAAAGCATTTTTAGAAATTAATAGAAAAATGTACTTAATCATGTACAACAAAATGTTATCCAATATTAATAATTACAATTGAATTTAGTGAAAATAATTCTCATTAAAAATAAACTCAAAAAGGGCATTATTTTATTTTCATTTATTTATTTTTGTATGTGTGTGTTAACCATTAAAATAATAGTTAATAAGCGTTTTTAAAAAGCTAGGCGTCAAATTTGATGGCCAAGAATAATTTTGTAGTCGTCAAATGCAATAATTTAGATGTATTTGATGACTAACGACTGCTAATTTCGAACACTGGACACTACTTATACTTTCTCTCTGTTATACTTATACAGTGGCAGCTCTTCAATTTGCACACATGAGTATGTGAACGCCCAATGAAAAATGAAAAAAATATATTAAAAAGTTAAATAAAATAATTATACAACACATTTTCATATTTTCCCAATTGCAGCAGGAACTTCTTTCACTTTCACCCTTTCCTCTTAGACATGACAAAGACAAAACGTTATTGTAATAGTGCAAAATTTGAAAGTTTTCAACACAGAGCACTCATATGCGCAAGTGAAAAAATTCTCTTCAAAACCCTTTTATGTGGACAAAAGCCGGGCAACGTATGTGAGAGCTGCCTTTTTTGTCAGTTTCTTTTCTTGTTCATTCAATTTCTCCCTTGGTTTGCAATGCTCGGTTAGATTTTTTTTAACTAATTATTAATATGTTTATTCATTTTGCTTTATATATTTATTATTCTGTGTAAAAACTAGCTGTAAACAGTTAAGATGGTACATAGTAAAATGAGTGTTTCGGAACTAAAGTAATTGCATTTTCAACATTGCTGCTGGAATGAAAAATTGAAGTTACATTACTTAAGGGGGTTGGTCAGTCAGATCTCAAATTCTCTTCGCTAATGTTAAACCTATGGGAGTGAAATTCATTCATATTTTTAAAATATCTCATAAGGAAATTAATATTTTTACTTTTTTTCTGTGTATCTTAAAGGATGTTTTTTTAAGTTCTCAAAATGTTTCTAAAATACCTGGTTAATTTTATCTAAAGTGTTAAAATATTTCTCTCAGCTCATACAATTTTAGCGCATAAAATATTAAATTAAATATACAGTTTAGAACTATTTTGATAACTAAGAAAACAAGATACATATTTTAAGAAGAGTACATAGAAAATATAAATCAAAAATATTAATTTGCTAAGGAGATATTTTAAAAATATGAATGCATTCCAATCCCACAGGTTTAACATTAGCAAGGGAAGTTTGAGGTCTGACTGACCAATCCTTTCCATTTGGTATTCCAAGATAAAATTTTCCGATGATTCCAAATATGTAAAAATTAGGTTTTCATATTAAAAATTTGAAATATTGTTACAATTCCAATATGAAGATGGCCCTCTAAGCATATTTTTTAAAAACCTAATTGAAAGAACACATTTTACCCAATCGAATGACTATTTTTGTTTATCTCTGCAATGATTGGTGAGTAATATAGATCGGGTATTCTCTTTTTTTTTTTTTTTTTTTTTTCTCCTCTTTCATACTGTACTTTCTTTTGTAGAAAGTAAAATGATAAATGATAAAAATTTTTCTCCAATGAGTTTGTGTTTATTTCTTATAATTGCATTTTTTTGAACTTGTGACATTTATTTTAACCTGTATGTTACGTTGTACCTACATATTTTATTTAAAATTTTTTTTATTATGATTGTGAACCTCCATTTAAATAATCCATGAACAACCACTGTATGAATTATTTTTATTTACTTTCTTTTATCTTTACAAGAAAAAGTATTGGATTCATGAAATTTTTGACTTCCGGTTTTCGACAGATTTATACATTTTAGAAGGTCTTGAACATGATTTGACTGTTTTTAGAAAATGTGTGTCTGTGACTCTGTCTGTAAAGGTTAAAATTCCCGGTCGCCACCGGCCATAGGGCGACTAAATGTAAAAAATTGGCGACTTTATGCTAGGCATCTGATCGCCAAAGTGGCGATTTCTATTTTTAATGTAGCAGTATATCAAATTTTTAGCGCCATTTTGTAACCAGGGATGCCATTTTGACACCAAACGGCCGATTTCATCTTTAATTTTTTAAAAATCGAATCTGCTATTTCCGCATAAAACAATCTCAATTGTCGTCAAGTGATCACAGAAAACGATCGCGAAATAAAACTGCGATTTTTGGCAAGCGACCGCGAAGTAAAATCATTATTTTAGGAAGTGACCGCAAAATAAAACTGCAATTTTCAGCAAACGATTGCGAAATTAAACTGCGATTTTCGTTAAAGGATCGCAAAATAAAATCGTGAATTTCTGCAAGTGAGCGCGAAATTATACCGCGATTTTTGTCAAAAAATCACTAAATAAAATCGGCGATTTTTGTCAAACGATTTCGAAATAAAACAGCTATTTTCGTCAAACGATTGCCAAATAAAACGACAATTTTTGTCAAATGATCACGAAACAGGCATGAGATTCTTCCGATGTGTAGGCGAAGTGACAAAGAACCATGAATTTCGTCAGAGGATCGCGGGAAAAACGCGAATTTCGTCAAAGGATTGCTGAAAAAAACATGAATTTTGTCAAAAGATTGTGTGAGAAAACGTGAATTTCTTCAAAGGATCGCTGAAAAAATGCAAATTTCATTAAAGGATCATGTGAAAAATGCGAAAATCTAAAAAAATAATTGCGGAAAAACACGAAATTTGCTTAAAAATTGTGGAAAACACACGAATTTTGTCATAGGATCGCTGAAAAAACGTGAATTTCGCCAAAAGATCGCTTTAAAAACGTGCATTTCGCCAAATGATCGCCGAAGAAACACTTATTTTGTCAAAAGATCGCCGGAAAAATGCACATTTTGCCAAAAGATCGTCGAAAAACATGCATTTCACCAAAAAATCGCTGAAAAAACGAACATTTCGCCAAAAGATAGCCGAAAAAACGCGAATTTCATTAAAGAATCATGTGAAAAACGCGAAAATCTAAAAAAAAATCGCGGAAAAACACGAAATTTGCTTAAAAATTGTGGGAAACACGCAAATTTTGTCATAGGATTGCTGAAAAATGCGATTTTCACCAAAAGATCACCAAAAAAAAACCACTAATTTCGCCAAAAAAAAATCTCTTAAAAAAACACGAATTTCCTCAAAAGATCGCTGAAGAAACACTAATTTCGTCAAAGGATGGCTGAAAATATGCAATTTTTGTCAGTTTACTGCATTGGGTTAAAAGATTGAAACCAAATTTCTTTTAGTAATGTAGAAAATTCGCCATGAAATGCGAAAACAAATTAAATTTAAAAAATCTATTCAAAAAATACAAAAAACTGGCTTCAAGCTGACTGATAATAATGACCTGGAATCTGGAATAACCACGGCACTGACTAGTTGGTGCCATTGTAATGTCCTTAGAAAATCTCTTTAATTCTTTAAAAACCTATTTTTTATTTTAAAAAAGTGTGTGAACTATGTTCTATCATTTATTTAAGGTGGTTGCAATTATTAGCATATACTTGATTTGCTGTTTCAAGAAAAGTGTCTTACTATTTTCAAAATTTCAATTAAAAATGTTCATGCGAATGAAGGGTTTTATTAATGTGCTGTATCTTGGTAAAACAGACTTTTTATTAGAGTAAGTCAATAATTTTTGCCTAATTCTTGTTAATAATTTCTTTTTAATTTACTCAAAGCTAATTTGATGTAATATATATATATATATTTAATAGCAATTATAATATTTGTGGCGCTTGAAATTCATAACTATTATTGCTCAAACGTCGTTCGTGCAGTTTTCAGCTTTTTTGCTTTTTTGTCAATCTCATCCCTGTCACGAAATAAAACTGCAATTTTCATCAAACGTCTGCGAAATAAAATCACAATTTTCGTAAGGCAATCGTGAAATCAAAGTGTGATTTTCATCAGACAATCGCGAAGTAAAACCACGATTTTAATCAAACAACCATGAAATAAAACCATGATTTTCGTCAGGTGATCGCGAAATCAAACTGATTTTCGTCAGGTGATCGCGAAATCAAGCTGATTTTCGTCAAACAATCGCAAAATAAAACCGCGCTTTTTGTCAAAGGATCGCAAAATAAAACTGTTATTTTCGTCAAACGATCGCGAAATAAAACTACGATTTTTGTCAGGCGATCGCGAAATCAAACTATGTTTTTGGCAGACAATCGAAATAATTCCACGATTTTTGTCAAATGATCGCAAAATAAAACTGTGATTTTCGTTCGCCGACTGCAAAATAAAACTGTAATTTTCGGCAAATGATCGCGAAGTAAACTCCGATTTTCATAAGACTATCGCGAAAAAAACTGAGATTTGTTTTTGTAGGAGTAAGTAAACTGCCACTGTGATAATTTTATTTTTATATACTTTAAAAGATGTCTCCGTAATATTCATATTTTTAAATATTTACTTTAAAACTATTTAAATCTACAATCCACGGTAATAAGTGGCCACTAACTTGACATTAGTGGCTACTTAACATACAGCCTTTACTAGCTACTAATGAAAATAGTGAATTTTAACCTTTATCTGTCTGTATGTGACAAAAAATTTTTTGGTACTCTATCTCAAGAACTAATACACGAAATTTAATAAAATTTTATATTCAGTTAGTCCCTGATATAAATTGGTGCTGATTAGTTTTTGGTGAAAATCGCCCAACAGGTGGCTCTGCTAGGCTGCATTTTTCGTGATTTCCGCAATAGCTCTATCTCAAGAACTAATGCACTCATTTTCATCAAACTTCAGATTCAGTTAGACCTTGACATAAATAGACCTGTGTGTGATAGAAGAAAGTTCTGGGATTGAAACATCCAACTAGTTTTTTACTTGTCTTTATGTCTGGATTTCTCTGTTTGGTTGAGGAATAGGGACTCTTATAAATATTCAACTCCACTGTGTATTGCAAGTCAACAGCAACCTATTTAAAATACAGAGTTCCGAATCTGCCTGGTTTACTTTGGTTTTGACTGTGTTTTTCAAAAAAGTGGAAAAACTTACATGTTTTATTATTATTTTTTAATCTACATATCTTTACATATATATATATATAGACACAAGACATTTTTGGCATCATGAATATTACTTTTGAGTATCATTACTATGGTTTATGCATTCAATAAAACTCTTAATTGCCATATTTTGTAATACGTGAACTCAAATATAAAAAAAATCATAAATTATTTTTTGAAAACTACCTTTTTTGTTCTCTTCTTCTTTTATATATATGTATGCCCTATAATGCATATATATAGTATATACAGGGTCTGCCAAAGTCATACCCTATCCCTCTTATCTCAGAAATACCATGGAATTTTAGAAAAGCATCAAATATGTGTTCAGTCATTTCAAAGGGACTGGAATGACTGGTTAAAAAAATTTAGCCTGGAGAGTTTGACTTTGAAATTTGAAATGAGATTCTTTTGATATATCACTGGAAAAGTCCCTTCAAGGCAAACAATTTCATTTAAAAAAATTGTTTTATGGTTTTTTTTAAAGAAGATTATGACTAATGAAAATTTCAACTCTTAATATCATAAAAATATTTTTTTTTTATCCCAACTAAACTTTAATCCAAAAGATGCTCGAATTGACTACTTTCTGCTTCTTGGCAATAATAGAGCTGCTGCAAAAATGCATTCCTAACTGCCTTAAAATGTGGTGGAGAAATGGTATTTTCCGTAATTCACTGAATCAACTTTTTGATGAAATTGGATGGAATCTAGTAAACTATCACATTTAAGTTTCCTTAGGTAACAGATCTGGAGAACAGGAAGGCCACAGAATGTTCAGCTCTGATTGATCTTGCCTACAAGTATTTAGTGATACCAAAACCCATTATCCCCAAAACGATAATGAACAATCGAACTTGGTTGCAAGAAACAAGAGAATTATAAAATTCCTTATGTTAACCATTACTTGTGTAACAATTTCAGTAAATCTCTCACAGTCTGCTAATTAGGCAGAGTAATCAAAGATAGAAGTTCCCAAGAGTTGGAAAACTTTTCTCACGCTTAGCTGTGGGGGTGACAAGAATGCCGGTTACTACAATAGGAAAAGATGAGCTTCGATCAATCTTGTGAAACTGAAATTGCTAGACAGCAAATATTTCTCTGATCTGACCGTCTATGTGTGGGGTCTCGGATCGTGGGAATTTCCTGCGTGAACATTTAAAAGTTCAGTAAGACCTCCCTAAAAAGGCTTTATCCAATGACGTAAACTAAAACTTTTTTTGATTGGTGATCGGAGAATCTTTTGTTCGAGCAAACGGACCGGAGAAGAAGATCGAGAGAGGAGTTGGAGTTTCGGCAGGAGAACGAGTGTTGGTGGAAAACACTCATCTCAGGACAGGTTTGCTGACAGATTTTTGAAGGAGAGAGTGCGATCTCTCTGAAGTCAACGCAACAGCCTTGGATTTGGTCTTTCGGAGAGAGTGAAAAGTAGCTCTAGTTAAGACTTTAAGATTTTAAAACTACTGTAAAAGACTGGACTATTTGGTGATTTGCTATAAATTACAAGTCGAGCGAACTCAGCTAAAAAAAATTGTTGTAAATAATTTTTACCTCTAGAAATTTCAAGAACGCTTTTTAAATAAAATTTGTTCTGAAATATTTAATGAAGGTGATCCATTGTGAAATCGGCTCCACGCTACCCCATTTCAAAAACACACAACATCGTGGATTCTTTACAGCTGGTGGCAAGCGAGTCGGATATTTCGACAAAAATTTATTAGCATTAGTGAAGAGAGTCCAGACAGTAGCAGTGACGCCCGCCCGCATCTAAGCGCGCAAGATCTGACGCCAGTTCAGGAGAGGAAAACAGAGAACAAGCCCGAAGCAAGCCCTTGCATTGGCACGACAGACCACAGTTCCGTCCTGGAAGCAAGCCCGTGTTTACAGAGAACAAGCCCGAAGCAAGCCCTTGCATTGTCACGACAGACCACAGTTCCGTCCTGGAAGCAAGCCCGTGCTTACAGAGAACAAGTCCGAAGCAAGCCCTTTCTAGGAAACATCAGGAGTCGACAAACCGAGATAACCTGTGAAATCGACGACGTCTAGGCCAGACCCGAAACCGGCGACAGATGATGCAGACAAAGACTGTAGAAAAGGTAAGCTCAATTCATTTTTGAGTGGCTCTCATTTTGTTTACATATTCTTTGTTGAGGAAAATTCATTTCTGAGAAATTTTTTATTTGAATATTGATATATGATAAATTATGATAAATTTGTAAATCTAATAACTTTTAACATATTTGGAAAAATATATGTATATTTGTTATCAGCATAAAATTTGATAGTGTGAATTTTCTTTTGGCAGTAAAATAATATAAGGATTGTCAGGCTAAATGTGTATATATATAATTTTTTTTTCTCGAAAAAAAAAAAAGAGATAAAAATTTTGATTTTTCAAATAAGTCGATTGTCTAGTTATTCATGATTGAAAGATTTCAAAGGTGTACTTTTTTATATTATTAGTGAAACAATAGATGTTGTTGATAATCAAATATTTTGAATATGTGATGTTAGGAAAATTTTTTAGCAGTTGCAAAAAGTGGTCATTTTGTTACCTGCGGGGTCAGAAATATCAAGTATTGGTTGAATTATGAGCACAGAATTTCAAATTTCTAAATTTGTTTTAAATTTGGATGACCTACACCAAAACGTGTCAGTGTATTGAAAATTTTACAATATTGAAAATTTATTTTTATATGTATACTATTTTTATTATTCCTCAAATTGAATTGTATTTAAAATTGTTAGTATTATGTGGGTAGTAGCAGAAAATTTTCCATAAAGTGTTAGAATCCCTGTTGCATAAGTTAGCGAGCGAAACTATCATTTTCATCTTTATATTGTATTTACATAAAATTTTAAAATGCAAGAAGTAACTGATCTGAAACAGTGCAGGAAAATTGATTTGCAGAATTTAGCGGAAGAATTGGGAGTGGAAATAGGGAAAAATGACAGGATACCGGTAATTATCCAAAAAATCGAAGCTGCCGATGATTACGATAAAGATTTTGCATTTACGCAAGCTGCGTATATCATGAAAGATCGCGAAGACAAGATAGCCGCGGATAAAGAGGAAAAACAAAGGGAATATGAGAGGGAGAAAGAAGAAAGAGAAAGAGAGGAAAAACAAAAAGAACGCGAATTTACGTTAGAACAACTTAGATTGACGCAAGATGCAAATAGACGTAGTTCAACTAACAGTACCGGGTCGGAACGCACACCTAAATTGCCGCTTCGAACAATCATGCATCGATTTGATCCAGAACGCTCTGACATAACTTTGTTTTTAAACTTGTTCGAACGACAGGCGACCAAAGCGGAAATAGAGACAGGTGACTTAGTGACGCATTTATTAGCTTTAGTGCCGGTAGAAATTGCAGAGTTAATTTTAAGGGAACCGCAAGATCAGACGGATAACTTTGAATACGTCAAAAAGTTTTTGCTTGAACGATTCCGTATGAGTCCCGAATAGTATCGTCAAAAATTAATGAAACATCCACGCAATCCAGATGCTCCATGGAAAGATATTATTTTTGAACTCAATAGTTATTTAGAGGGTTGGTTGAATGGTTTAGATGTTACGGATTTCAGTAGTCTGAAAAATTTATTGATAACTGACCAGATCAAGCTCCGTGCTTCTAGTGAAATGAAAGAGCATTTCATTGATTCGTGGGCAAACTATAAAGACCCGTTAGTTTTGGCAAAATGTCTGGACGAATACGAAGCAGTGAAAGGGATTTCAGATAAAAAAGAGAATGCGAGATCTTTTTATGATAGGAAATCTGAAGAAACGAAACTCGAGGGAAATTCTGGAGAAGAAAAAAATTCCGACAAAAAAATAAATTGGCGAGACAAGGAAATTAAAGATAGGGAACGTATCTTTGAACGAAAGAGGCGTTGCCATACGTGTGGAAGCGAATTTCACCTAATGGCACGTTGTCCGAAAACAAAATAAATGGGAAGAAGGCGTGTGTACTTAGAGATTCAGGTAGCTCGTATTGTGTTTGCCCATGGAATTTGGTAAATAAGAGCAAATTAGGCAATGAATATGTTTGGCTTAAACAGACATTTGATAAATATCCAAAACGATTTAGAGTGGCACGTATAAAAATGGAAATAAAAGGTCTCGGATATGTAAATACGAAAGCGGCAATCCTGCCTAGACATTCTAAAATTAAACACTATATCTTAGGTAATAAGACGCAGGCTTTAATAAATGAAAAGATAAAGCGAAAGCAAAAATCGCAAACTAATTCCAGTTTTGAGAACCCGGGGATTGAGATAAACCCTTTAACAGATCCACAAGGGCAGGAAGAAATTCTTTCGTCATTCCCCCCCGAAATGAAGAACCACCGTTCTCAGTGTATTGGGGAAAAAGAAACCCTTTTGAAAAGGTCAAGGAAAGTAGATGAGTTGGTTTTCGACCGGCAGGGTAATTCGAAAAATAAACGCGCAAATATGGAAGTGAGTGTTGACAGGAAGGGTTATCATTCGAAAGTTAATCTGGAGGAAGTGAGCGGATTCACAAAGAGTTTTCTAAAATCCTTCGAAATTCTGTTGAAAGAGAGTAGGGACAGTGGAAATTCACGCCTTTGTGACACTCTTGTTAAAGAAATTGAACGGTTGTGTAAAACGTATTGTTCGGCAAACACAAGTAAAAAAAATTCAGTAGTAAGTTTTTGAGTAAAATCCAATCTTTTGTACATATTTGATTAGTTTTATTGTTATTTTGGCATGTGTAGTAAAAAAGTATCTTTCAAAAAAAAAAAAAAGTCTCTAAAGCTAGATGTTCAAGCAATGGTAAGCAGTATATAAGAAATCAGGTCACTGATGTATATAGTGAGGTTAAATTGAAATGTTATTTGAGCCACTCAAATATGTTGAGCTAATCCTTTTTTTGCAGATTTTCCGCGTTTTAACCCGGAAAATGTTTTGATGGTGGGGGTGTTGTAACAATTTCAGTAAATCTCTCACAGTCTGCTAATTAGGCAGAGTAATCAAAGATAGAAGTTCCCAAGAGTTGGAAAACTTTTCTCACGCTTAGCTGTGGGGGTGACAAGAATGCCGGTTACTACAATAGGAAAAGATGAGCTTCGATCAATCTTGTGAAACTGAAATTGCTAGACAGCAAATATTTCTCTGATCTGACCGTCTATGTGTGGGGTCTCGGATCGTGGGAATTTCCTGCGTGAACATTTAAAAGTTCAGTAAGACCTCCCTAAAAAGGCTTTATCCAATGACGTAAACTAAAACTTTTTTTGATTGGTGATCGGAGAATCTTTTGTTCGAGCAAACGGACCGGAGAAGAAGATCGAGAGAGGAGTTGGAGTTTCGGCAGGAGAACGAGTGTTGGTGGAAAACACTCATCTCAGGACAGGTTTGCTGACAGATTTTTGAAGGAGAGAGTGCGATCTCTCTGAAGTCAACGCAACAGCCTTGGATTTGGTCTTTCGGAGAGAGTGAAAAGTAGCTCTAGTTAAGACTTTAAGATTTTAAAACTACTGTAAAAGACTGGACTATTTGGTGATTTGCTATAAATTACAAGTCGAGCGAACTCAGCTAAAAAAAATTGTTGTAAATAATTTTTACCTCTAGAAATTTCAAGAACGCTTTTTAAATAAAATTTGTTCTGAAATATTTAATGAAGGTGATCCATTGTGAAATCGGCTCCACGCTACCCCATTTCAAAAACACACAACATCGTGGATTCTTTACACTTGTAATACCTGTGAAAACAATAAAAATCTTAAAACACACACACATGAATAAACTAATTACTACTATTAATTGCTCTAGTTATTTCAATGCTAAAATTAACTTAATGTTTTAAAGTTAACATAAAATGTTCAGTCTTACCTTTGTGAGTTTCATTTTCTTTAAACAATATTGTAGTACTGAAGTCAAAGCCTCTAAAGAACTAGTAATTCCAAAGGACATGATGAATGACATACAGTAATGCAACTGATCACTTTCCTTTTACAAAGAAAAAATAGGCTAACATTGCAATTTTCAAGTTATTGACTTCACATACCATTTTCATTTTAACAGTGCAATAAGAGATATGAAAAGGTGGGTTAATATGGTCCAGATTTTAAGAAAGAAACAAAGGTTTTCTTCTATGCTTTGTTATTTTCATGGTTGAAAATTTTATAAAGGGGCAGTATTTGAAACATTTTTATTTTTCTCTTCTTTCTTTTATTGTTTCAAGACCTTGGGACATTCCTTTTCAAAATTAGGTCTATCTCGCAAGTAATTAAAAAACTTGCTCAAAAATTCCACAGAGATCGTCCTTTAATCCCCAATGAAGCATTGTGGTCCATTCAACCTTATAGTGTACTTAGCAGTAGAGGGAAGAAGAGACCGCTCGCCATCTTGAGTAGAGATGACGGTTTTGCTCCACCTTCCAAAAAAAGGAGGAGAGAACCACCTTAAACACTTCGTTGTCCTTTCAAAATTTTTGCTAACTTGCTTTTATTTTTTCTTTGGCATAAATACATTAATTTACACTTTTGACGTCTTCCTGCCTAACATTTAGCAATGGTAAACATCAACTTTCCTATTTAAAATTCTTCTCTATTCTTAGGAAAAGAAAAAGAAAATTATATTTTAATTTAATTGTATTGTACTTGTGTTTATTTATCTTTTGGCATCATAGTTTGTATTTACACTTTATTTATTATGTATTTAAATTACATCCCCTTTTCATTTTCTATTTTGTCATTAATTTTAGAAAAAAAAAAGTTAAAATAGAAAATTGTATGGCTCTGTTGGGGCTTCCCCCCTCCCCCTCTCCCCTATGCTCACCTTCAAATCACTGATCAAGAAGCAACCACAAGATGCACCTGCATTCTTCACTGCAGCTCGCTGCGAGAAATCATCCAGATCAACATCAACATCAACTCTGCATAGATGGACCCAGCTCGATTAGTGGTAAACATGGGCATTACGCCCCATGTAGGCACACACAAACTCATTCTTGATTCTTGACTATTTTTCTTGTGTGGGGGACTCCTTGAAGATTGAAATTCCACCTGTTAAAACTGATAAATTATTACATTTTGGCAGGCAGTTGTAATGTAGTAATATTATCACTGAGAGAGAACAGTGCGCAATAAGAGAGGGATTTCTTTCCTAGTTCTACTCTACTTTTTGCTGAAAATCACATTAAAATGAATATTTGTTTTGCTCATATTGGCTGTGATCCTAGTTTTGTAGCTTGTAAAAAGCATGAAAATCTCAATAGAGTTTAAATGATGAACCATTCTTAACATACAAATTGCTTGTTTTAACGATGTCCTGTGTTTTATTTATGGTATGTGTTTCCTTTATGCTCATTTTAACCATGTCCTCGTTTTAGCCATCCTCTTATTAAATGAGTTCGACTGTATATAAAATTATTATTAAAGATGATATTACTATATGACAAGTGAGGAATGAAGAAAAACATAGTTTTTATCTCCATTAAATTTGCAAATTTATTTACAAAGTAGTTATTGTTGCATGTGCTTCAAATTTTATCAATTATAATTATTTTAAATCCGGGTTGGCAAGTTTTTGCTGCAGGTGGAAAAAACCGTCCTGGCAAAAATAGGTTTTTGCCAGCAAAAATGGCAAAAACTGATTTTTTACATATAAATGCACATTTCATTTCTTTTACTTATCTTAAATTAACAATCACAGAATAGTAGTACAATGTATTATGATGATAACTCAATATACTCATCTTAATTAGTGAGACATTATTAATTTCATCATAAAAAAAAATTCTTTAATTGAATAAAAGCCATTGTTAGTCTGATTTTTATGCAGCAATAAATTAACAATATTGCAAAATCTATAGAAATTATAACACTTCTAGTTTTAAAATCAGATGTATGAACCTATCAATCAGCATAATGCAATAATTCAGACATGCAAAATATAAGCAATAGTAGTAAGTACATGTATGGTGTTCAAATAAGTGAAATCTTAAATATTTTAATAACAATAACATAAAAAATTACACATTCAACATTTAGCGGAATTTTCCTCACCATCATCATCATCATTACAAAATAATTCTTTTTTCAGCATTCCATAACGAAAAACAAGTTTGGAAACATTACTTATTGTCAACCTATTTCGAATTTTTGAGTGGACAAAAGAGAAGTTGGAAAATATTCTCTCGATTGCAGCACTACTGGCTGGGCATGCTTGCAGGTGTGCTATTAACCCACAAAATTCTTTGGAAATTTCACATGACTTTGCGACACTTCTCCACCACTTATTGGCATCAATTGTCATAATTACTTGTTCTGAAAACAATGTACTTTGGAAAGGTTTTTTTTTAGTTCAAAGTTCATGGCATACGATAGGAAAGATGGATTTATTTTTTGTAGCCATTCTCTAGCCTGTTCTTTTTGTTCGTAACTAAGGTGCTCACCCTTATATTTTGGGTGTAACAAATAGGCAAGAAGATGCCAGGGCAAAATTGCTTTTTCAAACCTTTTTTTAACTTTTACAAAATGGGGTTTCAAATTATCATCTTTCAGCAAATTGCACCATAAATGGCAAATATCTGCTATTGTTGTTGAATCAGCCTGCAAGATATCTAAAGCTGTTGAGACTGGTTTTAATTGCTTAATGAGATCTTTTACTTGTTGCAAAAGATTAAAATCACGTATGCAAGCAATGATATTTTGGTCCATTTCTTGTAAATGGTCATTTGATACTTTTATATATGAATTATGATTTCGTTCAAAAGTTTCTAGGCAAGTCAACTGACTATTCCACCTAGTACTTCCTGGTAACTGAGGTGAAACATATTCACTACATTCTTTCAGCCATGCTGAAGGAGCATGGTGGTTTCGAAAATATTTATGAACCTCCACTACATGCTTAATGATAGTAGAAGGTGTAATGTCTTCTCAATGTTCTTAAGTAGGAGGTTTAACCAATGAGCTGCACAACCATATGGTATCAGACATGAATTTTCACTTTCATACTTTAGTTCCAGCTCCCGTCTCATATTTTCCATATTTTTAGCATTGTCAGTTACTATGCTTTTTATTTGGCAATCATACTTTTTTCCAACAGTCTGAATAATATCACTGCATTTTTTTGACAAGAATTCTGCAGTCTTTTTGGTGGCACCTGTATCCTCTACGTCTACAATATATGATTTTCCATCAACTTGAACACATGAAGCAGTTATGGGTTCATTGTGGATGTTACTCCATCCGTCGATAACAAATGTACCTTCTCTGCCTTTCAAACTTTCATGTACTGATTCTTCCATTTGACTGTGAACAGAATCTATAAGATTACCTGCCAATTCTTTGCATGAAGGCGGTTCGTAGCTTGGTCTCAAGATGTGGATTAAGTTTTTAAATGCACCACTTTCCACAACATTAAATGATATGTTGCAAGCATAAAAGAATTTTGCAACAATCAGATCAATCTTCCTTTTATCTTGATCTGAAGTTTTTGACACAAATTTGTTTATACTACCTTCTAAATATCTTGCCTTTTTTAAAAGAGGCTGCGACTTGTCCACCTCTTCATCAATCACCGTATCACTGTTATTCTGGTTTAAATCTGCTTGTCTTTCAGATGAAGAGGATGCTTCCACATTCACACATTCATTTGTAACGATTTTTACACAGCTTGAAACATGTGCCCTCATTCTGGCTGCTTTATTGCTCTGAATGTTTCCACATTTTTTACACTTAGCAATAGTTTTTCCATCTACAGATAACTTATAAAAAAGGACTCCCAAATTGGATCTTGTCTTCTTCCTCCTTTATATATTATTTCTTGCAATTGTTATTTCTTTATTTTCTGCAGCCAAGCTTAGAATCTAAGCTATCAAAAACAAAATCGCTAAAATTACTTCTCAGATTAACTGTAAAACTGTAAAAGGTGAGAGCTGAAAACAGGAATTTTGTGCACCTGCTGTTGTGCTGATTGCAGATTGGCCACCTGTGTAGGGAGGAAGGATCCACACTTGCTTAGCTCATGGAGAGCAGGTGGGAAACAGGTGTTTGTGGATGATGAATGGAAAGACAGGTGCATGAAAATCTTTTTCTTTTTTTTTTTTGGTCGGAGGGGGAGGGGGGGGGGATAGGGACAAGGGTAGTGCAACAAAATAGAATAAGAATATATTTTTGGTTTATACTTTTGTTTATTTTTACCAAGAAAACATTTGGTTTCATTTGTTGTTATGATTCCTTTTCATATAAACTGCATTACTGCATTTAGTTATGCAAAATTGGATTTTTACCATTTTTGCCGGTTTTTACCAGTTTTTGCCACTTTTTACCAGTTTTTGCCACTGTCCCGGCAAAATGACCAACCCTGTTTTAAATAGTTTCAATTAATCAATGAAATACCAAATTAATATTCTGATTTAAGTCTCGGTTATGTTATGTAAATTGTTGGTTGTATATTTTTTTGATCCAGCCATTTTTTCCATTTTTACCAGTTTTTTTTTTTTTTTCACTGTTCAACCCTGATTCAGATTAAAAAGATAAAATTAATTCTGACAAAATAAAGAAAGTACACAATAGTAGCCTTTCACTGCTATATTTGCAAATAAGAGTAGTGAACAGAATGGAATAGATGTACAAAAGCTTATTAAGATGAAAAAGTTTTCAATGCCCTTCTTTTCAATTAGATCTTTATTTATTTATTTTTCCAAAGAAAAACTCCTGCTTTAGTAGTTATTGGATAAAATCCTTTAAATCTGCCATTACTTTTCTCTCTTTCGAAAAAAAAAAAAAAGTTCAATTTTATAATTTTTATTATATTTTAATGTTGTTTTTGTAAGATAAATGGCACATCCATGCATTTATGCATTTTATTATTTGTTATTAAGTTTATGTTCAATGGTTTTAAAATCACTTAAAGTATTTCAAAAAATGAGTTTGGCAATAGTTTATGAAGTGCATTTATTAAAATTGTCTGTAAAATTTAATTATCAGATACTGTTGACAGATAAATACAGTTAACTGTTGACATCTAAGAAGCTGTGTGGATTTCAGAGTTTGGCAAATTTTAGGTTGGTGGTTTTTGGCACTCTACTGTATATTATTTAAAGAACTTATAATGCAGCGAGTTTCATATAGTTTGTTTGATATATTTTATTCACTGCTGATAACTTTCTAAAACTTTTTAAATGAACTTCATTCTGTAGCATTTCATAAAACTAGTAATAAAGAAATTCTGAAAATAATTATCAATATTTCTTAATATTGATTTTCTAATTTTATTTTCTGTTTTAGGAATAGATTCTTTTGCCAGTATTAATGCCAAATAACCCTAAAAATAAAAAAGTGCAGAAATGACTATATTACCTTTTATTACTTAGTGAGTATTTTCACTTTTCAGTCGATTGCATGTGTTTTGTATATTTTGTCATTCTTGGTGTTGCTTTTGCATATTATCATTATTGCTATGTATTCATAAAATTCTTAACCATTAGTTGAGTTGAAATAAGTCAAGGAGATCTATAGATTACGATTTTGCTATATTCAACCAACATAAAAGATCACCAGGCATCTTATAGGTAATTAGCATATGAAAATATTACAAAATAAGAGTGATTGTAAATTAAGCTGCTCTGGGCAAACTAAGTTAGAACTAACTAAGTTGGTAAATAATAATAATAAATAAAAGAAAACTGCCCAGTTAAACTGACGGCATTGAGCTCACAGACTATTCACACTAACTGTAAATTATATTCTTATTTCAAACAATTTGAAATAAGCCCTCGAAAAATGAAGAAATCGACAATATATTAAGGGGGGGGGGGACCATCCCCGCGTTTCTCCTTATATAATTAACCAATGAACCCCTAAAACTAATCAGAGAAGCACCTTACCACAATGAACCTATATACAAAATTTCAAGAAAATCGGATATTTCTGCATGAAAAATCCATTTATCCAAATTAAGGGGGGTTAGCCCCCTGTCCCCCCCTTTATACTTAACCAATAAACCCCCAAAACTAATCAGAGCAGCGCCTTATCGCAGTGAACATATATATCAAATTTGAAGAAAATCTGATAATTCTGCTTGAAAAACCCATTTATCTATTTTAAGGGGGGTTAGTCCCCCCCCCGTTCCCCCCTTTATACTTAACCAGTGAACCTCCAAAACTAATCACAGAAGTGCCTTACCACAATGAGCCTATATACAAAATTTGAAGTAAATCGGATAATTCTGCATGAAAAACTCATTTATCAAAATTAAGGGGGTGGTTAGCCCCCCGTTTCCCCTCCTTTACACTTCACCAATGAACCCCCAAAACTAATCAGAGAAGCTCCTTGCCACAATGAGCCCATATACAAAATTTGAAGAAAATCAGATAACTCTGCATGAAAAATTTATTTATCTAAATTAAGGTGGGGGAGGATTAGCCCCCCCCCCTGTTAGCCCCTTTATACTTAACCTATGAACCCCCAAAACTAATCAGGAAAGAACCTTATCACAATGAACCTATATACAAAATTTGAAGAAAATTGGATAATTCTGCATGAAAAAACCATTTATCTAAATTAAGGGGGGTTAGCGCCCCCCCCCCGTTCCCCCCTTTATAGTTAACCAATCAATCCCGAAAACTAATCAGGGAAGCGCCTTATCACAAGGAACCTATAAACAAAACTGGAAGCAAAACGGTTATTTCTGTCAAGAGTTATCGCGTTACATACATACATACATACAGAACGGGCGGGCACATTAGTTCTCAGGCTTTGATAGCCTGTGAGCTAAAAAAACAGCAGTTTTAAATTTAATCCTAAGTTCCCAATAAAAATGTCTAATTAATAAAAGCTGATAGTATGTGTTGTGAATATTTCAAATTAGTTTTCTTAAGAGCACAGTTTCAATACCTGCATTAATTCACATTATTGAAGCTCACTGTTTTAAAATATGATAAAATAACCTCTAAAAAGAAATCATCATAAGATTGCTAAATAAGGAAAATCTTAAAACTATAATATAAACAATTTATTTACATTTTTACATCATAAAGAAACAACATACATAAAGAAAGTGAAAATTACATAAATTAAAAAGAGGGGCGTTACCATGTCTAGTGGCATTACTATCAGATTTTACAAAAAATTTTTTATTATTAATAACAAAATATTAGATAAAAATATATTTTGGCTTTAGATTATTCTTAAATTTAAGTACAATTTGTAAGTAATTATTATTATTTACTGTAAAATCCCGATTGTAAGCCCCCCCCCCTTTTTCAAAATCAAAAAAGGTTAAATTTGGGAGGGGGCTTATAATCGGGATTTCTTCTAAAAATCATTTAAAAACCTGTTTTTATCATTAATTTAGAAGTAAAAAAAGGGCGAGAATCTTCCATATTTCGGCAGATTAAAAAAATAATAATAATAAAATAAAATAAATAAATTCCCAACCCTAAAATCCTGCCGGCCCCCCTCCCCCCCCCCCCCAAAAAAAAAATCATTTTTTAAATATTTTTCTTTATTTCTTATTTTATTGTAACAATAAATACTATCTATCTAAAATCAATCTAAATCTGCTCTCAAAATTACTGTTTCCCCCCTTTGCCCCCCTCCCCTCTGGTACCCAAAATGCATAGTTTAACCTTTATACTTTTTAATTTTAAACTTCTTTTCAGACTTATTAAATGCTCTATATTAAAACTATAGTAAATCTACAGATCAGGAGCCTCTACGTCAGCTCTGAAAGTAAATGTTTTTTTTATCTCACTTTTCATAATATTTAACACAGGGGTGCAGAATATGTCCGATCTAGGATCGGGGGAACTTTTAGCCATCTGGGGAAATTTTTCGAAAAAATATACAATTGATTTTGATTTTAATAAGGAATTACATAATTCCCTGAGATAGAAAAAAGATCCGTATGGTGACTTTCACAAAATCGATCTCAGAATAATATGTACCGTATACACTCGCGTATAAGGTGAGAAATTTTGGAGAAATAATCCGCTTCAAAGTGGTGGTGGGGGTCTACTTATACGCGGGACAAAAAAGTTGAAAATTTTTTTTGCCGGGTTAGAAAAACGCCGACGATCCGAAGAAATTAACGCAGTCGTGATGTTCCGAATTTCTAAGGCTTTTTCTAATGAATTATCTTAGAAAAAAAAATTAAGTACATTTTTTATCTGGTATAATATTCTGACATTAAAAAATCTGATACAGGATTTAAAATACAATCTGAAACCTAAAAAAATTAAAATCAACCTGACCCGCTGTGAAAAAGATAGTCAACCCGATCCGCAGCAAAAAATTAGAGCCAATCGAACCAACAGATCGGGTAAGGATAAAAACGTATTACCTGACCCGATACAGGGCTCTAACGGGAAGGATCGATTTTTAAAACATCCATGTGCATTCACATTTATCCATAAAAGTCCACATATATTTTATACTGCGTAATTTTGCATGAATAGTCTACACATTGCATAGTTTGCAGTAGTAGCGGAAAAACAGCCATAAATTAAACACTTTTAAGTATTTAATAAGATAATATTAAAGGATTTTACAAACTGCAAATAGAAGAAACAAATAAATTAAAAAAAATGGTAATACTTTATTAATTGTATTTAAAAAAACCCTTTTCTGATATATTTTTAGCAGTTGTAATAGACTTGATGTAAATAAAATGAAACATCAAAATCTCTTGTTTTTCTATCAAATCCAGAACTTATGAATCACTCTGCTACGTTGCGTTACTAGGCCGTGACCTTTGGATATTCCTCTCAGCCGCTAGCAGTTTCTGTTTACACTTTCTCTCTTTGCCTGCTATCAGCATTTCGGACTAGTATTTTTCCCCCCAAATTCTAAAACTCCGAGAAATTAAAATATCTTTATTAAAATTTCACATTTAACTTAATAAAGATAGTAAAGTACGTATCTCAAAAATCACCAAGATAGGAAAAAACTTTCAGAGATATTAAAAAAAAAAAAAAAAAAAAATATTATGCACAGAGCAGGTTACATTCATTTATATTTTTCTCTTCCTTGATTAATTGTAAACAGAGGAGCGCCCAGTGACAGAACTATCTTCAAGTGTCTGCAACGCTAATAATGTTTTCAAAAATAGTCTGCAATACGCAATATATCATATAAATCTATTCTTGCTGCTGCTGTTGTAGTTCTAGTGCTAATTAATTAAGGTTAATTAATTAATTTTATCAGCCTTTCTGAGTAAAAAAAAAAAAAAATCTGAAATTCACAGCAGAGGGGGGAGGGGAGAAAATCCCCTCTCGGCAATAATTATTCTTGTTGCAGGTCGGATTAACTCTTCTTTTGATTCGAGTCGATTTCAGGCTGAGTGTAGATTCTTGCAAATTGGATTTGGGTTAACCCGATTTTTCAAAAGTTAGTTCAGTATATTGTTTCAGATTAAAAACTATGCCTATATTAATAAGCATAGAAATTTGTGTGTCTGCTGTTTTCTAAAGGAATGCTGCATCTTTTCCGGGACTATTTCACAAAATTCACGTTTTTTTTCGTGAACCTTTGACGAAATTAGCATTTTTTTTGTCCCCCGCGATCCTTTGGCGATACTCACGGTTTTTTTTCGTGGCTCTTCTACGAAATTCGCACTTTTTCTGTGATCCTTTGACGAAATTAGCAGTTTTTTCCACGATTCTTTCATGAAATTGGCATTTTTTCTGTGGCTATTTGACGAAATTTGCATTTTTTCTGTGGCCCTTTGATGAAATTCACATTTTTTCCACAATCCTTCAACGAAACTCATGTTTTTTTTTACAGTCTTTTGACGAAAATCTGTCAACGAATCTGTTATCTCAATCTGTCAACGAAATTAGCCATTTTCCTTTGATGAATTTCACGTTGTTTCTTTGGCCTTTGGACAAAATTCACGTTTTTTCTGCGATCCTCCGATGAAATTTGCCGTTTTTTCAAGATACTTCAACGAAATTTGCCATTTTTTCGAGATCCTTCGACGAAATTTACCTTTTTTTTTTTTTTCTTTTGAGATCCTTCGACAAAATTTTCCGTTTTTTTGAGATCCTTCGACTAAATTTACCGTTTTTTTTTTTTCGAGATCCTTCGACGAAATTTTCCGTTTTTTCGAGATCCTTTGACTAAATTTACCGGTTTTTTTTCGAGATCCTTCGACGAAATTTTCTGTTTTTTCGAGATCCTTCGACTAAATTTACCGTTTTTTTTTCGAGATCCTTCGACGAAATTTTCCGCTTTTTCGAGATCTTTCGACGAAATTTTCCGCTTTTTCGAGATCTTTCAACGAAATTTTCCGCTTTTTCGAGATCTTTTGATGAAATTTTCCGTTTTCTTGAGATCTTTTGACGAAATTTACAGTTTTTTGGCGATCCTCCAATGAAATTTGTCGTTTTTTCGCGATCTGTCGGCAGAATTCTCCATTTTTTCACAATCCGACGATGAAATTTGCCGTTTCTTCGACGAAATTGACCTTTTTTTCGTGATCCTTCAACGAAATTAACAGTTTTTTCCACGATACTTTGACGCAGTTGGTGTTTTCTCCATAGCCCTTCAACAAAATTCGTATTTTTCCGCGATCCTGCAATGAAACTCGCATTTTTTTGACTAAATTTGCGTTTTCTTGCGATCTGTCAACGAAATTAGCCATTTTTTGCGATCTTTAAATGAATTTTGCGTTTTTTCCACGATTATGCGACGAAATTTGCCGTTTTTTTTCACGATCCTTTCACGAAGTTTGACGTTTTTTTGCATAATTTACGCACTATAGTGCGTCCGCGGCATCGCTGTATGTTTGTAGTCTGCAGGTGCCCTAAAAAGTCTGTGATGCCTGTCGCAGTGTCGCGTACATTCTGCCACGGGGGAGGAGCGTATTAGGTTTTGTTTTATTAGAGTTTAGTTTTTCTAAATTCTAAAATCCTAATAAATTAAAATACTTTCTTTGGAAAATTTAGCATCTGATAAGGATAAAAAAGTGTAACCGGCAAAAACCTAAATTTGAGATACACATCCATAAGTATTAAAAGAATTTTTTTTTTTCACTCATTTCTTTCAGCATTATTTTTTCCTGACCGAAATATGGTTTAACGTTTTGTTTTTGTTTTAAGGTGGTTCTCAAATCATCTGCTGAACAACGCAAAACTTTCTGACACAATTTCTGACTCATTTTTAAATGCAAAGGCCTGGTATTAAACCTGAGTATTAAAACAATTTGGAATAGAAATGAGTTTTTCATTTTGACTGTCTCAGAAAATCAAAAAGTCATTCCCAAGCACATGAAAACATCACAAAAAGTGAGTGTTTCAAATTCTCAAGAAAAAATGTTAAAAACCTCTGCTCAGTGATTATTAAACAGCTTAAACAAAGAATATGTGAACCAAAAATTGTAAAACATATGAGACAATGCTTCAGTAGTAAACTCATTTTGAGTCCTACCCCATCTTTAGAATAAGAATCAAATCAAGAAGATCCCACACCACCATTGCTAGAAAACTCACTACAAGCTCTCACTGAATGGGTGAGCAAAAATAGAAAAGAATTTAAATTTAATAATGAGAAAACTTAATCAGTGGACAACTTTGAAAAAAAAAAAACATTCTAAAAACTGAATTTAATATAAAAATCCTGAATTCTGAAAAGAAACCATCACTTCTAGATCAAGAAAGTGGTATTATAAAAGAAGCTTTTACCAATCCTGATGCATACACTGATGTACCAGAAATAGTTTACCTCCTTGAAAACTGCTTGAAAATTTGCAGTGAGTGTGTTTGTGAATCTGTTGGCTCTGTTATTGGAAATCACATTTATAATAGAACCCTAAAATCGGATAATCTCTTTCATGAAGTTTTTATATCGTGGAATGGACCTCCAGTGCATAAAGCTACTGAATTCTTAAAAGTATCCTTAAACAGACATTTTCATGGTGGAAATTATCATTTCACTAGATTTTCTTCAAGAAACAGACTCAAGATCTACAAAACATCAAAAATGATTGACAACATTCACAAAGACAGTAGAAGATTAAAGTTTCTAAATAATTCACAATTTATCAGAAAAGGCAATCAAAAACATTGTATTTGTTGGTTAAAACTGTGCATTTATTAATAAATATTAGGCATAAGAATTAGATTAAAACTTACATGCATTAACTTACCTTTCCAATAACTTGGCATGTTACAAGTTCAGTCTATAGGTTTTTAAAGATGCGACTTGTATATTGCAAAATTTTCTGTACCTACGGTAATACAGAATTTATTTACGCCTATAACACATCATGAAATTTTGGGGAATTTTTCATATGGATTGGGGGAAATATTGGGAGTAAAAACATTTTCTGCACCCCTAATTTAACATTTTACAATCCGCAAATTAAATTTTTTAAATTACTAGATATATATTTATACGCTTTTAAAATAATTCGTTGTTTTCAGAAATTAGAAACTTTTAATTAAACACGGTTTATGCAATAATATTCTGACATTCTTATGAACTTCTTATTCTATGTTTTAGATTTAAAGAATACATTTCTTCAGGGGGGCAATCTAAACAAATTTATATTTGTGATTTACTATTGATTGTGTGAATGATTCCAGTATATCTTGGATTTCGTTCTACACAGTGGTTTTATTAGTATAAGCAAACATTTCGAAAATAATTTCATGTTATCCTAATGCCGAAATAGCAATATTTACTTACCTGCCAACCACGAAACACTCGCATCTGATAGATAGGTTGAATAATATCTCATGTACAAAAGCAACTTATGGAAATGTAAACTGAATCTTTTCACTTATATCTATTTCAGAAATCTAGCGTTATTGCAATTTTTGTTTTGGAAAACAGTTTTGATAGTCATTCTATAATATTTCTTTTACCTAAGTCCATCCTGATCTAACTCGATGGCAATAGCATACTAAAATCTCCCCAAAATAGGCTTATTTGGAAACTTTTAAACCTATTGAGTAATCATTCATAATCTTGCCCACACTGTAAAAAAATTTCCGGAAGGTTCCGGAAAAAAATGGTGGCATTAAGATGCCACGGCTTTTTGCTGTTACGTTTCACAACAAAGTAGTGAAACATTCCAATTTTTCAGAAACATTCCGTAACATATACTCCGAAACCTTTCATATCAAAATACTAAAATATTTCAGCGTCACGATACGCTTTTTTCCGAAACCTTTCATATCAAAATGCTGAAACATTTCAACTTGGAATGTTTCACTACTTTGTTGTGAAACGTAACAGCCAAAAAAGACGTGGCATCTTAATGCCACCATTTTTTTCCGGAACCTTCCGGAAATTTTTTTACAGTGTGAAGATTTATTATGATTGCTGACTGTCCCTAATATTTTGTTTATTAATCGTTTCTCAGAAGTTTACAGGTGATTTCTTTTTTCGGAACCTTTCATATCAAAATACTGAAATGTTCAAGTTTCACAAAACGTCTTTTTTCGAAACTTTTTTTTTATTATTCTGAAAATATTATTTTTTATTTATCAGGTAACAAAATCGAAGCTGTACAACAAAAATTTATTAATCGAAACTCATAACTAAACATATAAAAAATACTTGCTAAAACTGAATTCCGAGATCGGATTTACGCGAGTAAATAAAGTGTAAAAATGTTAATTATATTTTTAAAAATGCAAACATTATTTTTATTCCTTTATTAAAATCTTAAGTTTTTAGAAAATATAAAATTTCCTTTTAATCAATTTTTTTCTGATTTAATAATTTACATCCTTGCTAGAACATTCGATAAGCAATACAAAAGATAAGTATAAAACGTGCAAAAACTTCTTTTATGTGTTAATTTTTTTTCCAAATTTTACATAATAAAATGAGAGAAATAGTACATTAAAATTATTTTACATCTATCATATTTTATAAATAGGAAAGGTGGGACATTAAAAATTCTAAAATTATTTCAACTGCCCTATACACAAATTTATTAAAATCATTGTTTATAATTAATTAAATGAAAAAAAGACAATATATGGTTGTATCAATGGATAAGATTTTTGAAAACAATTTACATATAACATAGGCTTAATGATGTATTTAAAAGACATTTTAATTAATTTATAAATTAAAGAAAGTACCAAAACTGATTAACAAAATATATAATTTTTTTGAAAGATAACAAAAGGTGAACATGGACTTGATTTTATTACTCATTTAAAAAATACATAAATAAATAAATAAAGAAAAACGCTTGTAGCACAAACATTTTTTCTATGATTTCAAATGCATTAATCCTTTGAAGGGCACCGATATACAACATCAAAAGTACGATGTTTTACAACCAGTATTTTTCTATAATAATTTTTACGTGTAAAATTTCCAAAATATAAAAGCAAAAATTTCTATTTGAAAATACTTGTGGCAAATTTGTGAATTTTTAGTGTTTGCGCCATGTAAACGGCATCCATTAAAGAGTTAAACAAGAACGGAAAATCATGCATCAGGCATAGATTATGAAACACTTTCCATTACATCTAGAAAACTGTAACGAAACAACACCGTTAAATGAGGTGAAAGAAGATATTAAATAGTTTAGGAAACATCTAACACATTTAAAAATCCAGTTTTAGCATTTACCTTTCAAATATTAGTCAAAAAGTAGTCAAATTATATAGTGCAGCCCTGTATATTACCTATAGACTTGGTTATATATACTACATAGAGTGATAAAATTTAGTTCAGTTAAAAAATTCACATATAGCAATTTTCGCCAATCGATGGAAATGCACTCGAAATCTTTTGTACAGACCTGTATATTATCTAAAGATTTTTGTACGCACCCAATATTAAGCTAAAATCTAATTAAGGTAAAAAATGCATAAGGCAACTTAAAACTCACTTCCAGCAGTTACCAACCATAAACGACAACATGTCTTGTTCTTTGCTTAGCCCTGTATATGAGTTTATTTATATTCCACAAACTTCTATTAATATACTAAATATAGTTGAACAGGAAAATGCGTAACACAAATAAAAAAACCATTAAGCAATTTACTCTCATAGTTAGTAATACGTACGAATTCCTTTGTGTAGCCCTGTATATGATCAACAGAATATATACACACCACGTACTATGCAGACATTTAGTCAAACCTAAAAATCCAAACCAAAATTGAAAACACTTTTATCACTCATAGACTGTAATTATCGAACAAAGACTGTAACCGAATTCTTTTGTGTGTCCGTGTAAATGAATGATAAACTCAATGCACACCATGCTATTCAGTGAGCAATTTATAATGCATCTCAGTAATACATATAAATTTCATTATGTTTTAAATATTGAAACTGAATTACATTGCAAACGATTTTTTCCTGTAAAACCTTGTGGGACAGAATTATTTTGTGTGACCCTGTAAATGAATAACAAATGCTTTGTACACCCTATTTTAGAAAAAGCATGTTTTAGTGCGCTACATAATTGTATATCAATTTCATCATGTTTCGAATGGCGTAACATCATCAAAATGCACTTGAAATGATTTTTTTCCATTGACCGTAATGTAACTGAATACTTTTGATTGCCCCTGTACATAAACTATAAATGCTACACACTTCATTTTCAATGGGGATCATGCTATAGTAAGTGCCAATCACATACAAAAATTTCAGGTGAATCCGAGTATATTTACGGGAGTTAGAGTACGGACAGACTGCCAGACAGCAGACAAACCGATGTCATAAACACATTTCAACTACGTTGGAAAGTGTTAAAAGGCTAAATTTCATGAAGCAATACAAAAATTATAAACACCGTTTGTGGCATATTTAAATATGCTTTATTTCATAAATTATTAAAAATATTAATTTTTAATAGTATAACTGAATTGGATTGTACTGCAATTCTATGAAATTTTTAAAATTAAATATGATGTTTATCTTAAAAAATGTATATATGTCACAATGTTTTTAACTTATTAATGCAATTCTCGTATTAAATAGTAGGAAGCTTATTTCAAAAGAAAATTGAGAAACATTACTTATCTATACATTTTAATAAAAAGCATTTTCTCAATTGGCAGATACATTCAGTTTTTATTACAAAGAATAATTATTTCATAATTAGGCATTATAAAAAATAATCAATATACTTTTTTTTTATTATTCGGTGTCTTATTTAAGCAATTAAATTTTAAAGTTTCGTATTACTGATAAAATGAAAATTCAAATAATGAAGCATAAAAAGATTTAAATTAGCTACTTACTTTATCGGTTGATATCCAAACAAAGAATGGCATTTGTTCAGATTGCTTTTGTCTCTACTTACCTAGGCAGCTGTTTTTTTTTATTCTTCTTTAGTTATCAAAATGGCTAATGGAACATAAATCATGAAGCACGCATGCGCAGAATGTAGTTTACTGAAAAGTTGAAACCTTTCAAAAATATTACACGAATTATTGCCGTAATTGAAGTGGGACATAAAGAAATTTCAAATTCCGGTAAAATATGCAAAATGTTTCAGGATAATTTCCTGAAACGTTCCGAAATTTTTTTACAGTGCACTGACAATTCACTAAATAGCAACCGTGATTTGGCGCTATAAAGTATTTTTTGTGATAACTTTGTATGATCTCAGTTTCAGTAATTGTGCTATTTCAGGCTGCATGGATGCACTTTACTAAGCTAATTTCTTTAGATTAACCATCTCGTTGTACGAGATATTAGATCCTATTTTAAAAGAAATACTAATTTTGAATCACGAAAAATATATATCTCTTCCAGAAAATGAATGGAAAAATGTTTCGGTTATCATTCTATAGTAGTTAAAAGGTAACTTGTTTCAAAATAAATTCTCATTTATTTCAATAAAATATTAAAATCGCTCTAAAATATTTTATTTTACAAATAAAATATTGTAGCAAAATAGTCCGAGTTATTTGAATTTTGTTATTTTGATATTCTTTAAAATGTAGTTGCTAGGTTACGGTTAAATTAAAGAGGAAAATAAAAATAAATGCATTTTAAAACTTGCAAAAAATGATAAAATAAAATGTATTATATTATTAGAACAAACATATAAAATTGCACCAAACATTGTACACCTAATTCTTAAAATCTGACGAATGTATTATCAAAATTTCAAATTAATTTGAATAATTTAAGACCTGACTTGATAAATTTTAGCCTTCATAACTTACCCATTAAATACATTAATCAAATGCAGCATTTTATTTTCAACGAATGAAAATTTTCAAAATTGTCTGAATTCCCATAGGAAAGCATTATGACCTAAAAAGAAATGTTCGATTATTTTCTGAACGAATGAACCAAACGTAACTAAAAACTATACAGCTAATTCCGGGTACCTCACCAACATGCCTACCAAAAATCAAACTAATCGGATCATTTTTGCGGCAGTTATTGCGGAACAGACAGACAGAAACCAAAAACTTTTCGGGTCTCCACAGAGAGCCTCAACTGACATTTCGGCAATAACTCCAACCTATCGCCTAAATTAACCCATCCTCCTAAAATCCCTGCATCTCCCCCCCCCCCCTGCCCCCCCAACCTTATCTCATGAAGATCCTCCCCCTCCAAATGCATCGCGTAAAATTAAAAATTGTAAAATAAAAAAAAAAAAAAGAGCGAGAGTCTTCCGTATTTCGGCAGATAAAAAAATAAAAAAATAAAAATAAATTCAACCCTATAATCCTGCCCCCCCCCCCCCTCAAAAAATAAAAATAAATAAAAAATCATTTTTTTAAAATTTTTCTTTATTTCTTATTTTATTGTAACAATAAATAATCTATAATCTAAATCTGCTTTCAAAATTACTGTTTCCCCCCTTTGAACCCCTCTGGTACCAAAAATGCATAATTTTCTTCTTAATTTTTTCTGGTCTATTTGTGAATGTCTTTAAAAGTTTTTTTTAAAATCTATTTAGAACTTTCTTGCAACTATAATTAAATAATTATCTAAATTGCTTCTCCCTTCCACACCCTTCAATATTTGCTTCCCCCCCCTGCCCCCCCAACCTTATCTCATGAAGATCCTCCCCCTCCAAATGCATCGCGTAAAATTTAAAATCTGTAAAATTATAAAAAAAAGAGCGAGTGTCTTCCGTATTTCGACAGATAAAAAAATATAAAAATAAAATACCATTTTTTTAATATTTTTCTTTATTTCGTATTTTATTGTAACAATAAATAATCAATAATCTAAATCTGCTCTCAAAATTACTGTTTCCCCCTTTTGCCCCCCCTCTGGTACCAAAAATGCATAGTTTTCTTCTTAATTTTTTCTGGTCTATTTGTGATTTTTTCCCAGCAATATTTAAATAACGATCTACATTGTACCCTCCTCCCTTCCAAAAAGTCCTCTTTATTTCCTTTGTTCCCCCGCCCCCCCCCCCCCCCCCCAGTACATACTTTAAAGTCTTTAAAAGTTTTTTTTTTTTTTTTAAATCTATTTAGAACTTTCTTGCAACTATAATTAAATAATTATCTAAATTGTTTCTCCCCCACACCCCTAATTATTTGCTTCTCCCTCCTCCCCCCCCCTCAGCATACAAACATAAAAATCTTTAAAAGTATTTTTTAAAGCTTTTATGTGGTATTGTCACTTTGTAGCAACAATAAATAAATGATCATCTAACTCTCCCCTTAAAGTTCCATTCTCCATCCCCAGAAAAAGCAATGAATTTCTAGACATGGAGGGGGGGGGGGGGAAAGGGCAAAGAGAAGATTTTAGTCTTTTTGTACTTTGGCTGTTCTCACACTTGATATTTTGTTAATGGATGAGGAGTTATTTTAGAGAAAATATTTATTTCAAAACATAAAATATACACGTGATTCAAGGAAGAACAGCCAAACTGCAAAAAATATGAAAATTTTTGCTTTCCTCTCACATATTTGGATATCCATTAGAGAAAAAATTTCAAACGGAATGATGATTTTAGATGAGTGATACTTATATATGAGTTGATGTAAATGAGATGAGTTACCTTACTACAAAATAAGAAATAGATCAACATTAAAAGAAAAAAAAATATTAAAGATTTTAAACTATTTGCTGAGTGAGAAGACGGAGGGGGAAGTGGAATTTTTGGGAGAAAGGGGGGTAATTTAGATGATTGATTATTCATTAATATTGTTACTAAAGAGAAATAAATACAGCAGTTTTTTAAAAAAAAATAGAGTTTTAAAATTTGTGTGTGTGTGGGGGGGGGGGGGGCAGACACTTTTAGAGTAGACAGAAAACATATGTGACAAATTAGAAGGCAACAAATAGGACATAAAATTTCTTCACATAAGAGTTTTATAAATTTTAAACTTTGTACTCTTTGGATGAGAGGGAAATATGAATTTTGATGGAAGGAGTTTGTAATTTAGATGATTCGTTATTTATTTATTGTTAATAGAGAGCAACAAAGAGGACAGAAGATTTTTTTTTATAAATAGTTTATTTATTTATTTTTTTTTATAGGAGTTAGCTAAGTGAAAGAAGCGGACATTTTGGTGGTAAAGCGATAATTGAAATGGTTGATTAGTTATTTATTGTTACTAGACAGCAAATTTTTTAATAAAGATTTTAAACTTTGTATCCTGAGAGGAGAGGGAGGGAAGGAAGGAGAAGTGTAAGTTTCAGAGAGAGAGTAGAGTGGAGGGTAATTTATATGATTGAATTTTTACTTATTTTTAGTAGAGAGCAACATGTAAGACAGAATATATTTTTTAAATAGAGTTTTAAAGATTTTTTTGCTGGGGGTAGGCAAAAGAGCAGAAGCAGAAATCTTGGTGATAGAAAGAAAATTTAAATGGCTGATTATTTATTTATTGTTAGTAGAGAGCAACAAATAGAGCATAATTTTTTTTTTATAAAGAGTTTTAAAGATTTTAAACTTTATATGCTGAGGGTGAAAAGGCATAAATTTTGGATGGAAAGGGAGATTGTAGTGTAGCAGATTGATTTTTTTACTAATTGTTACGTTACTAGTGAGCAGAAAGAAGTACAGAAGGATTTAAGATTCTCAAGTTTTTAAACTTTTTATGTTAGAGAGGGCATAGAAGGGAAACAGATATTTCATGTGAGAGGAAGGATTTCATTAACATCATATAAAAACATAAGTGGAAATCTGTCAAAAATATCAAAAGAATGAAAATTGCCTCCCTTGGATTTTTAAAATCAATTTTTTGTGCATAAAATTTTTTTTGTATGTGAGAGGGGGGGGGGGCTTATATTTGGGAATGGAAAAGAAAATCAAAATTGCTTAAAAGTGGGAGGGGGGGGGCTTACTTTCGGGATTTTATTGTATTATAAATACAGTCAATACATAAAAGAGAGTACAGAAATATTGATTTTCTTAAAATCATATCCTTCTGTGGTGTAGTAGCCACTGGGAGGTCAGAAATCAACATAGAAGAGAGTCTATTGTATTGAGATATCAGCTATTATTAGATAAAAGTAGTATTTGCTCAATTTAATTGTTTCATATTTGTCATCTTAAATTTGACTTGACAATTAACACTCAGTGAAATCTTTTAATAATGGAGCACAGATTAAAATTAAAACATGACTGATGTTCACCTGATGAGTAATTATCGAAAAACTCATATTGATCTTGTGGAGATCCAAGGAGAAGGAATTATGATTTTAATTTCATAGAAGTTAAGCTAAGACAGATAGTGAGTTAGTCTCATGAAAGATAAAATTAAAGTGATGCTAGCCAGCAGAAAAAATATTCAACTGAGCTAAGCTCATTAGCGTAACCCAAATATTTAAATGAAGCTCTGGTGCTTCTTTAGTGGTCAGCAACATTAGAATAGAAATTTTATTTCCTGGACCTTTTTGGTTCCACCTCCATGAAAAGCAGATGATGCTATCCCGGAGTTGTCCCCTAACTGGGGGTACCTGAAAATGTTTGCTGAATGCCATAACTAAGGTTGTAAATTTGCTTGATATGCTATGTTCTCTTTCTTTGTAATTCTTCTATATGCTTTCTTTCTTTGTAACTTTAACCAGACTATTCGTCAATAAAAACCTTAAAGCAATAAAACCTTAATTGCTGCAAAGAATCATAAACAAAATGTTTACACAAATTTATTGAATTAATATACAGTGTGGGATCTATTATTCAGTGTCACTGTATCTGAAATGCTCAGAAAGCCAATGCAAAGTGATAACCAAGGCTTAATTTGATTAATTTCAAACACGTAAAAAAAAAAATTCTTTAGTCAGTTGTGGTGAAAAATCACAAAATTTGTCCGTCGATCGCGTGAAAAAAAATTATTTGAGTTTTGCCAGTACATTGCGGGGAAAAATCAGGAAATTTCCAAAATGTCACGGGGGAAATGCAAAATTCGGCAGGCAGTCACAGGTAAAAGAATCGTGAAACTCGTCGATCAGTCGTGAGAAAATTTGTGCAATTCGTCAGTAAGTTGTGTGAATAATGCAAAATTCATTGATCAGTTGCTGAATAACCCCTCAATTTTTGCCAATCGGTCGCAAGAAAAAGCTGCGATTTTCGCCAATCAATGGAAGGAAAATATCGGGAAATTCGTCAATCGATCCTGGAGAAAAAAAATCCAGAATCTCTCAGTCGATCGTCAGAAAAAATCTTAAAATTCTTTAATCAGTCATGGGAAAATTATTACAAAATTCTTTGATTGGTTCCGGGAAAAAATCTCAAAATTTCTAAAAGGTGGATTAAAACTTTGTGCCGTTATATTAAAAATAAATGTGCAACGTTAAATTAGCACAAATTAAAATCATTTCTAATGGCAAACAGCTGTTTCAGAGCCCTTAAGCTCCATCTTCAGTGCCAACTCAAAAGGTGAAAACGAATTAAAAACTCCTAGGCCATGACCGCTTGCCTGCCATCTCTCACCCCGCGGCCAGATTTCGAGAGATGGCAGGCAAGCGGTCATGGCCTAGGAGTTTTTAATTCGTTTTTACCTTTTGAGTTGGCACTGAAGATGGAGCTTAAGGGCTCTGAAACAGCTGTTTGCCATTAGAAATGATTTTAATTTGTGCTAATTTAACGTTGCACATTTATTTTTAATCTCAAAATTTGTCTGTCAATCGATGGGAAAATCTAAAAGATATTGCAAAATTCGTCAATCGGTTGCATGAAAATATCTCAAAATTTGTCGATCGGTTGCAAAAAAGTATTGCAAAACTTTACTGATAAAAGGGGACTAAATAATCCAGTTCAAAATCTGTTTTTTGGGATAGGTTGCAAGAGTGTTCTTTTGAGAACAGTGTGTGGGCCCTTTTTTAAGAATTCCCGCTCGGTGACCCTTTTGTTCTAGATTCAACACAATGAAAAAAAAAAGTAATATTGCTTGCATTCAATAAACAAATATACAAAAATTATGGTGCAAAGTATATTACAATTAAAAGCAAAAAAAACATATATAAAATTTTTTCACTGAACTGTTGATTTGTGGAATGCAGCAGAGAAGCTACTCCCATGAACAGCAAGTCATGTCAGTGTGCAGGATACAAGAACAATTAGTGCAAGAGACATACTATAAGCAATCAACTTTAATACAAATTTTCCAAAAATCCAAATCAATGGGTTCTGCTCCCAAGTCCCAAAACTAATTTTTAATTGTTTATGTAATATTTTTTTATATAATTTGAAGATCCTTTGCGTTTATAAGGAAAGGGGAAATGCTATTCATTTGTTTAGTATATTAATAAAAACAGTTTTAAAGTTTAAACATTTACAAATGAAAATAACTTCATGAATGAATCGGAAATTAGCTAGTTTTAGTAATTCAGAATGTTTTTTTTATTCTGTATAAATAAGTTATTAAATTAACAAAATTGTAAGTATGTATTTACATATATTATTTATGTTTACCACTGTTTATGAAATTAGTTATTTTGTACATTTTTTATACTTAAGTCAAGGGTTCTTACAGAAAAACCCCTTATCCAGAATACAGGTTCTATTCATTCCAGATAATAGATTCTATACTGTATAAATATAAAATAAGTACATGAACACATAATAATTTATAAAAATAATTAATTCAGTCTTGGGTTTTTTTATGAGCTTTTCATCAACATGTAGATTGTCACTGTCTGATTATTATTATTAGAGTTGTTTTTATTAAAGTTTTTAATTAATAAATGTTCCTTGACATTGATAGGGCTGAAAGCTTCCCATCACCATCATATTTTGTAATATGTAAACTTAACATTTTGACTATAAAAATAGGTCCAATTAACTCGAAAGCAATATTTGGACATTTGTACCTCATGAATATAAAAACTGAAGATAATACAAATAAGTGTCTAATCATTGCAATTGCAATATAATATTTTCTTTGTGTTTTATATAGATTATGCTGTATAATATATTCATATACCCATGATAAATCAGAAGTTTATTTGTCAGGGTTGGCAAGTTTCTTCCAAAGTGAAAAAAAAACCCAGAAGAAATAAGTTTTTTCCACTAGTGAAAGAAGTAGGGTTTTCTAAATAATTTAAACATATTTTTTAGGTGTAGGTAAATATATTTTCTTATAGGTAGCCTTATGTAAATTTAATTAGGCTTTTGACAGTTTAATTATGTATGTAAAATTTATAATTACACCAGTCTTTCTCCGAGATCATACACTTTACTAAACTAACATTTTTCATTATAGACCAGAGAATTTTTAACAAAATTAAAAAAAAAAAAACCTTTAAAAAAGTATTATAGATTTGCATAAATTTTATTTAGATTATATTACAGAGTGCATAGTTGTGCCTATAATTTACTGCAACATTACCGGTATTTTTTAATAATAATATTTGTCTTATTTAATAACAAATTCTGTGATTAAATAAGGCAAATATTACTATTCAAAAATACTGATATTATTGTAGTCAAATGTAAGTATCGCTACACACTTTGCATTACTTAATAATAATATAATAATTACAGTATTAAAGGATATCATAACATTCTTAATTTTCTGTACCACAGTATTACATTGTATGACACTACAAAAGATTTTTTGCATTAGGATATTGTAATCGATTTCTCAGCTGAGAATGAATGAATGTAAAAGAGGAAAAAATTCTTTTGAGTTCTGCAGAACTAGAAAGACAGCTTAAAAGCATTTCAATATATCCATAGAATTCATCTGATATGTCACTGCACTGCACTTACAAATACCTTTCCACCACGTAACTGGGTATAATTTTTTCCTGATTGAGTCATTAAAATATGCCTTTGAATATTGGCCACTTTCAGTTTCAAATGTTACAACAGGTTACAACTGTTCTTTTCTTCAATCTATTTTCACACTTTCTTGCTGTTCATGATCCCATGTTTCTCCTTTGTAAATTAGATGTATAAAATAGGCAAACATGTGATGGGGTTGATGAATTGCTTTGTTAAACCTATCCATTACATCTTTCATATAAGGTTTAAGTTATAGCAGTACAGGTGAAAACAATATAGCAAAAAATATATAAAACATTACATAACTATTACATAAAAAATGATTTACAAATAATCACTTATAAATGAAAATTATAAAATTATTTATAATAAATTTTGTTTTATTTTTAGTGTTTATATGATGTTAATCTTATTATTATTATTAGAATTATTATTTGTAAGGCAGGTTGTGATATCTACCCACACAGCACAAACTGATAGATATGACATCCATATAACGTAAAGTACATCTATACACCATGTCCATAATTCATCCCAAGAGTTCCATATAACATAGTATCTACATAGATATTACCATCAGATGTCACTCTGTATACATCCATATAGCGTTCGTTGGACATCCAAACCCGACATAATATCTACTTAAACGGATGTCTATGTCCATATACATCATGTCCTAGACATAATATCTATGTATTATATACGTATACATACATCATATCTATGTAATATGGATGTCTATAGATGTAGATGGACATGAAATATAATGTTAAATATGCTCTTACATAGATGTCCATTAGACTTATATGGATGTATATGTATGTCTATTAATCCCTTCTGGATGAGCCTTCTCCATATATGCAGTGTTGTGATTGCTGCTTTTTTTTACTCAGATTGCTACCAAATTTCTAAAACAGTATAATTCGCCTTACTTTTGCTTTATTTAATGTATCACTAAATAGGGCGAATATTACTATTTCAAAAAACTGGTATCAAATCATCTAAATCAGCTATTCTTAAACTTTTGATTATCACTTTACAAATTTTCTCTGTCTTTGCAGACCTCTAGAATTTAAGATTGAAAATCTTTAAAATAGTGAATACATGATACATACATTAATAGAGATATGGAAAGGGGGGTAAAACAAAAGCGAATAGTAAAACTAGAACTGCATTCAATTCAAGTAAAATATATTAAATAAAGCATATACAGTAGACTCTCTCAAATCTGCACATTTTTTCAGATATAAACAGTGAAACTTACAGTTAAGATACAGGGAGGAAATTCAAGATTTTTTTTTTTTTAATATCATTCCGTACACATTTTATTATGTAATTCTGGTTAATATCATTGAACTTTTGCTTTCTCATAAAGGAAGTATAGATTTATTTCCGAAAATTTTCAAGATAGCACTGATATTAGTGGTGATTGATCTTTTTATCAAATACATTTATGTGTTAATCAAGCTTTTTTGTTTATTAAATCTGGCCAAACATCAAATAAAATTTTGTAATTTTATGGTTTTGATGTAAATTACTAGTGTACCTTTATGAGGCAAGTTTCATTGAATAATTCAAGAAAAAATTATCTCATCATTATGCCTATTTAGTCATGTATTATTAATTATTTATGTACCTTTACTTTATTATTTCCCATAATTATTTTAATATTTTACTTTATTGTAAGCATTCATGATAATTTTGAGTGCATTATTACATTCAAATTACTATTTAAAAAATGTAAACAAAACAGTGACCAGAAATCTACAAAATTCTGAAATCCGCAAAATTCTAAAATCCGCACAACCTCTGGTCCCAAGCTGTGCGGATTTGAGAGTCTACTGTATATTATAAATTGTTTATTACTATAAATAATGAAAGTCACATTCTTGAAGGAATAAATCTGTCATAAAAAAGGTAAATATCATCTAATTCTAATCCTCACATGCATTATCATATTGAAAATTAGTCAAACAAAAGCACTTTTTTTTAACATATCAGCAGATTTTATTTATATCCCAGACTGAAACATAAAAATATTCATTTCATATTATATTCACAATTTTACTCTATCGACAATATTATGATGTCACAGTAGGTAAAATGGTCGGCATAATTGTTTGTTTACATTGTGAATTCATGAAGGATTTTTTACTATAACTCTTAGTGACATTATTTTACTGTCATGCATATCAGCTCAAAAATCAAATTAATAAAAACAAAAGCATATTCTTTCATTATTTAATTATTAAATGATAAACAATTTGATAAAAGTGCGATTTGCAAAATTTTTCATATAAATTTTCCAAGTTTAACTAACAGAAATCGTGATATAAAAATATATTTAAGTAAATAAGTTTAATTTACATAATTTATAAATAAACCTCAATTTAACCATTTGAAATTTTTACTAATTTTTATAGACATTGGCATAATATAATTTATTTTAACATTATATTTCTAATATATTCAATAATTAACACTAAATTAATCTGAAATTAAATGAATGTTCCTTATATTATTCAGACCTATTGCATACATTGCTATCATTTCAGTAACAGAATAAAAAAATAAGTGAATTATTCAAGACCATAATGCTTTCAAATGGTATGATTTTGAATTTTTTCCCAAAATGTTGGCTTTTTATAGCGTCGAACCCAAAGGAAGAATATTGTCCATTATTTCATGATGGTCATTTAAAAATATTTTCAGCTAAATAATTTTTGTACTTATACATTGTTTTTATTGTGTTCTCATAGTTTGTAGTGTAACATGCTATTTTTTGGAAAACCTAATTTAGCAAGTAATGTAATAAAAAAAAGACTAGTTTGTAGAAAGCATCAATATTATTTTTGACGCTACTTCAATAAACTTACTTCACAGTCCCCTCTTTCGGCATAGCATTGGGACTCCTATCATATTGCAGATTTTACAAATGTAGTTATTTGAGGCAAAGATGAATCCACAATCCTTCCAAAAGGCATCAAATTCCACTTGCTTGCAGAAGATCACTCATGATAGTTGTTTATTATACAATAAAACTACACACTTGTGATCTTCTGAGAGCAATCAAACTTCTTTCCAGGCACCAGAAGATCCACCACACACTAACACACTAATCTCTTTCTCTATTACTATAATTTTCATAAGTGGAGATTTAATTTGTTGCTGGAAGTAACGTCAAAAATAAAATTGATGCTCCCTAGAAACTAGTTTATTTTTTTTATTACATTACTCGCTATAAAAAAAAAAGAAAAAAAAAGTATGTTATACTACAAACTAAAACTATAAGAAATCTAGGGTCTACTGCAATTTCACTACTTTTCTTTATATGGCTTTTGACCACTGAAACAATATATATCAGTATTTGCCTAAAAGTTTATAAATATACAATTAAATCGAATAATCTTCCGCAGAGAGCATTTTATATTTTTTTATAATGAAGGTTTTTCACAAAAAAGTAATAATAATAAATAAATGCTTTTGAAAAAGAAAAAAAAAAATCTAAATTTTTATTTTATTAGATAAATACATTTAAACAGATGATCTATGCTGTAAGATAAATCTATTACTTTTAAAATAAACACATCTAAATAACAATTTAAATAAAACTTTATAAATCTATATTTCTAATGGAAAAGTTCGTACTTTTAGTATCGATACTTTTTCAAAAAATGAAAATAACCATTCTATCGCTGTTTTAACTTTAAAATGCATTGATAATTATGAACTTTATTTTTGCCAAACCAAAAAATACTCCAAAAGGTTTCAGCAAATCAGACTTTTATTTTTTTTTGTGTGTAGTACTATTTATATAAGATAAAGTGTAGGGGTGTGGGGGAAGGGGAAGAATAAAAAACTAAATACAATCCCAAATCTTTGAAATATTTTATTATGCAAAATTTAAATTGATTCGCCGAAAATTTTAAAACTTGAAACGGATGAGTAACCATACTAAGTGAAGTACAGAGATTGCTATGTTTTTTAGGATAAAGTTAAAAATCGCAAATACTACAAAATGCACTGAAATAGAATATTAAATAAATAACTGAAAGAAAGAAATCAAAGTACTTACTCGCATATAATCCGGCTCGAATAAATAATCCCAAAGAAAATGTCAAAAATATTAACAACATGCTTCAAAAGTCAACTTCAGCCGTTGTTGTTAGCACTAACTTGTTTACAATAAACATATTTGCATCCTGATTCAACTGTAATTTCATAACAATATTATTTTATAAAATTAACAATCAGTTAAAGAACTTTTATAGATGAAATAAAATAATCACCATCACATGAATATCTGCATAATGGCGTCGGCATCTAGCGTTACTAACAACAACCAAGTTCATGTTGCCACAAAAAAAAGTGTATCACCAGTAGTATATTTAGATCAAATTTACCTCCATATTTTGTTAGTCTATAAATTGTAGAGATATAAATGCATTCTGGATGTAAAGTTCTAGACGATCCAGTTTACGTTGTAGAATGGACGTCATCTTTATCTCCATATTATGTTTGTGTATATTATGTTGGGATATGAACGTTCGATGGATATCATGTATTGAACAGTCCAATTTACGTTTAGAATGGACATCGGTTTGACGTACATGGATGTATTTTGGACGTAAAAAGCTCAAAATGGACGAAATATCTACGTATGTGCTGTGTGGGTAGTGAGCACATAAATTAACAAAAGATGGAGACAGGTTTGGGTGCAAGTTGTGCTCAGATTTTTCATTATTTTATACTGAAGGGTATTTTTTTCTTTGATTTTCAAAGGTCGGCAGCAATTTTCAGGCAGTCATAAAAACAACCAAAATTCAATTTTTTCCCCCAATGTAGTAAATTTTGTCCTCTTTTCAATAAACATACAAAATTTACATAGTGATTTTTTTTTTTTTTTTGCAATTTTTTTTAAGTTATTTTTTTCCCCCAAAATGATAACTATTATGATTTTGGTATATCTTTTTCATTCAAACTTAAATTTTATATCACTGTATGGCAACAGTTATTAATCTCTTTGTTACTTTGAACCCCTTTTTGTATTTTCTCTATCTCTGCAGACATTGTCATCAGTATTTAAAACTGAAATTACTGATACCCTTTGGTATTTTGGATACAAAATATATCAGCTGATACGTTATTGAGTATGAAATGTCTGATTATCTCAAGAATCAAGTTTGATATTTGATATCTCTGGTATTTCCCTTTGGCAGTTCTTTAGGATTTCTATGTTACGAAAATACATTATCAACTTTTCAGATGCATGATTGATTTGGCTTGTGATTATCTGTCAAATTGCTTTTTGCAGATTAAATTTATGTAAAAAATGTATGTTATTCTTTAAAACAAATTCATTTTTATTTACAAAATTGAAGTATTTTACTATAATGGACACAAAAAATAATTCATGTTCCTGACTTTTGATTCCACTTTTTATTAAAATGAAGCTTCTTGAATAAGAGTTTCCAACCACATGTTCATTCTTACAAATCTTTCTAATGTGGTAGCTCACAATATGATGATATAAAATACTAACATTCATATTAATCTATAAAAATTAGCATTTCTATCGCTTTGAAATTTTATAGACACTATAGCAACATTAAATAAACTGAGAGTTATTTTGAAGACTAGTATACAAAATTAATATTTGACATAAAAAAATTTCTTGGTGAGTAATTTATAAAACATGTCTTATCAGTTTTTTCAAGTGAACCATTGTTTTTTTTTTTCTTGCATTCACCCATGAAAAATCTAAAAAAAAAAAAAGATATTTTATATAAAATAATTTTACCATCACTAGCATTTTATTCTACAGAAAATCGCAACAAATTCTTGTCAATTAGAATAGAAGAGTTTTAGATGCATTGATAATAATTTGATAGTAATTAGAAGGATATTTCTGCAAAGACTGAGTTTAGGTTACTGATTTTTTTTTTTTTTTTTAATTTATGCTTAATTGTGAAAAATGGTTAAAAAGATAAAATGCCTTAAAGAGCCTAAGTCTCATGACTTATGTTATTTTGTATAATTTATGCTAGCTTGAGTATCAGAAAGCTAAATTAAAGACGATTTTTTTTTTTTTTTTTTTTTTTTTTTTTAAGGAATTTGTTTTGCATAGTATTGTTGTGTAAACTATTTAGAATGCAAATAGACCAATCCAATCTAATATAGACCTGAGCATATCTAACTATATACTTATATAGTAAAACCTGCTGACGGAATTGCAAGTGACCAGAATTTTTTTTTTTAATTTATTTAGCTAGGTTTCTGCATTAATAGATTATAATTATATTGTATGCTTTTCTCCAATACCAAGATTTTTTCTGTTTTATGCAGGATTCCATTGTAGACAGATTTACGTTTACACAAGATTTTACTGTCTATTACAAGATACTAATTGAGACCACATTTAAAAATGGAAAATTAATAAGTATATTTCATAATAATTGCGAAATTTGTGAGTTCTTCTGTTTTCTCACTTATAAATTGATTGGTTGAATTTTTTATGATTTCGAAAATACTCCTTTTTTCCCTGTAAAACACCTATTTTTATGTTTCCAAAATTGAGTATGAATCCTGATTTATTCATTATAGTATTTAGGGCAAAATTATCTATTAACCAATTATACTAGTTTCCATGTTTTCTCATGGAAATTCTTTCATAAAACTTTGGAAGACCAGAAAAATAAACATCACCAATGCATTGTGGGTAAGAACCCTTTAGTATCACAAATCTTAAAAATGGAAGGTTTGAATAAACACTGTCATTTAAAGATGGGATCAAACCAGTATTTTTTGTGTATGAATACTACTGAACAAACCAGTTCAAAATATGTTTTTTGAACAGGAAGCAAGAGTGCCTTTTTTAAAACAGTGTTCTTTTTATTAAATCCCCTCCCTCCAGCAGTCCTTTTGTTATAAAGTTGGCACTATGCTCTCTAAAATTTCAAGTATTTTTTCTGAACCCACAATCACCCCTGTTTAAAAATAATGAACTATTTAAATATGTCTTTATTAATTTAAGGAAAACAGCTAAAATTCATTTAAATTAAAGTGTGTGATTGAAATTATGAATTTATTAAGGAGATGCCAGCATACACGCTTTCCCCCACTTTACCTGTTTATTTTTACAGAGACTGGTTACCACAGAATTATCTGTTAATTTTTTCATCATTATGTAATAAAAATGTGATAAAATCAGTGATAATTTTTTATTAACATTTTAAAACATAGTTGAAAAGTGTTTATGAATTGTGTTTGTCTGTCTGTCATCTGTCCATGCTCTAACTGTCAGAAATATACTCGGATCGCCTTGTAGTTTTTATATGTTATTGACATTTACTATGGAATGTATGTTATTGAAAATGACGTGTTTACCATTTATAGTTAATTTGCAGAGCCACACAAAAGAATTTCGTTACATAATGGTCTATGGGGAAAAATCATTTGCAGTGCATTGTATTGATGCTATGATATTTCAAACATAATGACATTCATATGCATCACGGAGGTGGTCTAGAACATGCTCTCTTAGAAGTATAGCATTTTAGAATAAGTAGCATTTATAGTTTGTTTACAGGGACGCACAAAGAATTTCATTACATTCTGATCTATGGGGAAAAATCGTTTGCAGTGCATTCTAATGATGTTGTCATACTTAAAACATAATGAAAACGGATCACTGAGGTGCACCACAACATGTTTTCCACAGATTATGGAGTGCATAGCGTTTATAGTTAACTTACAGAGACACACAAAAGAATTCGGTTACAGGACTCACCACGATCTGGAATTGCTTTAAGTTTTTTTTCCGCTATGGCATGCTTTTTTAAACTTATATATTTTTTTATATGTGTATTGTGTGGCATGTATAAAGTCTATAGATCATATACATGGTTGCATGAAAGAATTTGCACACATTAATGGATATAAACAGCAATTGCTGAAAAAGGATTTTTATTGAGTTATATGTTTTTTAAATTGCTTATTTGGATATCTCATTTCACAGTATGGAAAAATAAAATTTCTTAACTATTATAGTATTCTGTAAGTTTTGAAAAGTGTTTCATGATCTATGCCTGATGCATGATTTTTTGTTCTTGTTTTCCTCCATTTGTATTTTACTTAAGATTTCATATTCTATGTAATAAAAGGACTTTGATTACACCCATTTATTTTTCAGATCACTCAAAACATTTTAATAACATATGTTTTGTATCTGGTTGAATTACATGACATTCTGACTCACTTTTTGAATCTAACTATTCAGAGAGATTTTTCTGAACATAAAAAAACTAGTCTCATGTGTCAATGCTAAAACTTTCTTCTATCTCACACAAGTTTCGCGTACACTAAAAAGAATCAGCATCAATTTATATCAAGACTAACTGAATCTGAAGTTTTATTAAATTCCATGCATTCATTGTTGAGATATGACTATTGCTAAAATCGTGTAAATCCTGCAGAATGCAGCATAGCAGCACCATCTGTTGGGAGATTTAGATCAAAACCTAATCAACAACAACTTATGTCAAAGTCTAACTGTATCTGAAGTTTGATGAAAATCCATACATTAGTTCTTCAGATATAGTTATCGTGTTAATAATGAAAAAAGTAGCATAGCATTGCTACCTGTTATGATAGTTACACCAAAACGTAAGCAGCATCTATTTATGTCAAGGTCTAACAGAATATGAAGTTTTATGAAATTTCGTTCATTCATTCTTGAAATATAGCTATCGTAAAAATCATGAAAAAAGTGGTATAGCAGTGCCACCTGTTGGGATATCTACACTAAAACATAATCAGCGTCTATTTATGTCAAGGTCTAACTGAATCTGAAGTTTGGTGAAAATGAGTGCATTAGTTCTTGAGATAGATCTATTGCGGAAATCGTAAAAAATGCAGCATAGCGGCACCCTGTTGGGTGATTTTCATCAATAACTAATCAGCACCAATTTATATCAGGGACTAACTGAATATAAAATTTTATTAAATTTCATGCATTAGTTCTTGAGATAAAGCACCCACAAAATTTTTGTCACATTCAGACGCAGACAGACATTTTCTAAAAACAGTCAAATCACTTTCAGGACCTTCTAAAATGTATAAATTCATCAAAAACCGGAAGTTGAAAATTTTCATGAATCCAATACTTTCTTGTAAAGATAAAAGAAAGTAAAAATATGTTCTGGTTTATGTCGTTATAATTCAATTTTTGTATGTCTAAGCTTGAAAATAAGGGATGTCTGTGAACAAGCATCTCAGGTAATCGAGTGTCAAATAAGTAAAAATCTATTATATTTAACATCTTGAATGGAAAAACTTGTAAGAAAATAATGTGTATTTATTTATTATTTTTAGATCTTGGGTGTTAATTGCATTTTAAAATGCGATTCAACTCAAAAGAATTAATAGCTGTGGCTACTCAACCTTCTTATAAATTTGACAAAGAAGGCATTTTGGGCATAAAAGAAAAACATGACAGTTTATTTAGAACTAAAGATGGTAAGTGCTTTACAGTTTATGTATTATTTTGATATTTTTTCTTGTTTTTAAGTTGTGTAACATAGTTGTGCATGTAAATGAACCATTTAATAAAATATCAGTTAAAGGATTAATCTGCTTAAAAGTTTATTCTACTTAATGTTACATTGGTTAACATTTTAATGCTCTTGCCTTGTTTTAAAGTTGGAATTTAAGCAGTGTTTTATAGAATATCTTTAGAATGTCAAGAAATAAGAGTTTCTGGAGTTTTATCTCATAATTCCAAGGAAAGACACCCTTAGAATACACCATAAAGAATAAGTTAACATAATTCATTTTGAAAGAAATTATCTTTTTCAAACTTAAAAGGATGACTTGCCATTACTCACAGAATAGGATATACTACAGGTTGTAAGTACTCATCAATTGTTGCACTGTATAGGGAGAAGTTAACAATCTACTACTTCAAAAGCATTATTCATGCTCTAAGAGCAGACAATAAAGAAAAAGAAAAAAAAATTAGACTAAACTAGTTTCCAGCAAAATAGAAAAATGAGTAGAATGCTGAGACACACACACTAGAGGTTTGCAGAGGACAAAATTTCCAGGTACAGGATGGTCCTTACAAAAATTTTGTTACCTCGGCCTGGCATGATATAAAAACTAGAAGTTCAGCTTGTGTCCATTATGAAATCTAAAAATTTAGCCTGGCCTAACTCAATTTGTACAAAACATCCAATATTTCTGAAGCAATATTATCCTACAATTAAAATTCTTCAAATAGCACACTTAATTATGCATAGATTTTATTTTCAGATTATGTGTCCACAATTCTTGGAATATGGAATGACAATAATATTAATTACCACTTAGACAATTACATACAAATGAAGATTCAGTAAGAAAATTGATGTAGTTTTGAAAGAAGGAACAAGATGGTTAATGAAAATCATAATTTTAAAGCCCTGCAAAGGGAAAAAAGGCACATTAAAAAAAATTATCTAAGATTTATTAAACAAATTTTCAGAAGATTTCATTAAACAAATATACAACATCACTATTATTTTTACATCTATACTAATACAATAAAATTTCCCTCTGTGTGTGTTGGCGATGGCTAGGAAAATCTTGTCCACCTAGAAGCCTGAAAATTTAGATTTAGGTAGTCCAAACCCTCCCCTGATGCACCTGAAACTCAGAATTTTAATATTTTAATTATTTACTGAAATATTAATTAAAATCCACAAAGAGCTCTCATCAAAAATACATTTTTTTTTTGAGTTGGTTAGTTCTATAAAGTCTTCACAGAAGTAATTAAATAAACCAGAGTAGTGATGCCTAGATAAGGATTTCTAATGAAATAGTGTCAATATGAAGTGCAGTTACTGGCGTACAGCCATGCTAATGCAGCGATACCTGCACACAATAAATTACATAGACGTTACACAGCTTGAAACATTTTCCAGGCACGTTATTCTTCATGATAATTGGTTGGGTTTAGGGGTTTTTTTTACATGACATATATTATTATGATAGAGATTAGATAATTAATACAGAAAACTTTATTTAACAGATTATTTGTTATATTTGCGGGAATGGAGGTCTAATTACATTTAACAATTTTAACATTTTTAGCTTCACCTGTAGCGTTTAATTGCTGTTTTATATAGAGAATACCGCTATTTTAAATCTCAGCTAAGAATGTTCTGAACTCTCGAAATCTGTTCCATTTTCACTAAATTATCATAAAAATCAGCATTCATAGCTTCAAAGTGTATTTCTAGAAAACATTTACCAGTATTTCCGAATAATAGCCTAAGCCAAATTTCAAATTAAGTTCCTAGCTTAACCAAATGAATCAATCTTTAAAGATGTATAGTGATCCTCCTAATTAGTTATTTACTGAAGGGCACTTGAACATCCGCTCCCCCCCCCCCCCCCCCAACGGCCCTTCTTTCAAGGTTCTCTAACTATGCCCTGTTTCTATATCTCAGCAACTATCTTTCTGATTTCAACGCAACTGATTCCAAACATTATAATTAACTTAATAGACAGCCTCTATAACATTAAACTAAATTTATGAGTAGTGGTTACCACTATTTCAGAAAAATAGTTTAAGTCAAATTTGTAATTAAGTTCCTAGCTTAAGAAAACGAAAAAAATTTTAACAATGCATAGTGGTCCTCCTAATTAGTCATTTGCTGAAGGGCACTTGAACATCTCCGGGCCCTCCTTCAAGGTTTTTTCTGTGTGTCCCATTCCCAACTATCTTTCCGATTTCAACGTAGGTGATTCCAAACATTATAATTAACTTAATAGTACCCTCTGTAACATTAAAGTAAATTTATGAGTAGCAGTTACCACTATTTCCGAATAATAGTTTAAGCCAAATTTGTAATTAAGTTCCTAGCTTAACCAAATGAACAAATTTTTAAAGATGCATAGTGGTCCTCCTAATTAGTCATTTTCTGAAGGACATTTGAACATCTCCCTCTGGCACCTCACTCAAGTTTATTTTCTCTAAATGTGCCTTATTTCAATAACTTGGCTAATAATGTTCCCATCTTCTCGAAACCAGCTCAATTTTGTAGCACGTCTACTATACAGTACCATAGGCAGCAGGGACCTGTGTCAGAGGTTCGTTCGTAAAGAGGTTTGTTTAGAACAGAATGCTTCCTTGGCAGTGGAAGGAGGAAGAGGAAGAATGAAGTCCAGGTCTGGCTTATCCTGGGGGGGAAAAAGTCAATATACAGGGTGATTACAGCTGAATATCCCAACTTTATTAACAAAAGTATAGAAGATACATACATTTGTGAAAAAGACATAAAAAAGAAGATTGTGAAATTACTAATAGCAAAAATTTATAAATGCTCAATGTGACCACCACCAGAAACACGAACAACATCCATTCTGTAGGAGAATTCGTCCCACACTGTTTTCAACATGTCGTGTGTTACAGTTGTAATAGCTGCAGTTATCCTCGTTTTCAGTTCAGCAGTGTTAGCTGGTAGAGGCGGAAAAAACACTTTGTCTTTTATGTATCCCCAAAGAAAAAAAATCATACGAAGTTAAGTCTTGGCTTCATGGGGAGCGACTGATGAAGAGCAGCATTGAAATCTGTTCTGTGACCAATCCACCATTGTGGCAGTTGCTTGTTCAAAAACTCTCATACAGAAAAGTGCCAATGGGTTGGTGCACCATCCTGTTGGATGAACTCTCAACAGAACATGCTGGTTCACTTTCAACCCACTGCTCATTGTGCAATTTCAATGTTGACTTTTTTTTTTTTTTAATTCTTTCAAGCAAAAGATACTAGTGTAAAGCCTTTAAATAAAATCTATTTATTAGTTTACCCTAAAAAAATTGACATTTCTTTCCATTTCTAAAGCCATTTTGTTCAATGCTCAATAATAAAAAAAAAAACTTGCTATAGTTTTAACAAATTACTTCTTCCTAAACTTTTAAATGAGTCTTTCTCATAATGCTATGTTTTGAACTGATGGTGTTAGTATTTAAGATATCAACTTCAAATTGAAAGTGAAGCTACATAAGACATCTTATCCAGTGAAATATTAAATTTATTTTTATAATTCCTATTTTCTGGACAAACAAGGCTTCTAAGAAAATCTTTTGCATTTTTAAAAAAAAAATTTCACTTTAAAATTAAAAGTAATAATAATAATATAAAAGAACCATCATTACCAAACAGCAGTGCCCACTAATCAGAAGTGGCCTATGATAGAAACTATAAATCTTTTCCTTGTTTTGAGCTTCTTGATGACCTGATTAATTATATTTTTATGGAATTTGTTATTTAAAGTTTGTCTAATCTAATGGAGATTTTCATATGAAAATAAATTGTTAATTTCACCCCCCCCCCCAAAAAAAAAACTACAAAAATTATGTTAATTTAATGTGTATTACACCGGCATCCCACGCTCCCTTTTTTAAAAATAATGCCTGTTGTTTTAAGTTTTTAAAAGTTTTAAGTTGTTTTTAAGGTATTTTATAATTTAACAGATTTCAAATAGTGTCATGATGAGAGGCTGTTTAATGAAATATCCTGTTCAATAGAATAAGTTATTTTGTCAAAATTTTTATTACGTTAAATAGTATCAACTATATTATATTAGAAAATATTGCTTTTCATTTAGTCAAAACAATCACTTGATCTTCAATTTTTCAACTTGTAAATGTATTTGCTCTCTGTTATTATTATTATTATTTTATAATATGCATTAAACATTCTTTTATCAAATAGTTTGTAGGGAACATGAATTGATTCTTCAACTAAACTAACTTTTACTGAAAGAACAGCTATACTTTGATCACAATAAGTGGCTTGTGAGTTACACAAGTTTAGACTAATTTATTTGATTATTATAGTGGCAACTAGAAACTGAAAGAACCTTTCATTAAATAAAATATTCTATTCACCACATTTGTCATTTTAGCTCCTTTTCTCTCCTTGTTGTGTAGAGAACGGTTCAAGGTCACAAGCCAACTTATAATGGTTAAAGTATAATTATGACCAACATCAAAATGTTTTCTCCTGCTGAAATGAGTTGATATTACTGCTTTATTTAAGACTGTAATGCCTGTAAAATTATTCTGATAGCATTAAAAAATTATCTCAGAAAGAATATAGTTCCTGTTTAAATCAAATTGTATGTATATTATTTTTTATCCTGTTGATATATTGCAGTCATTGATATAAATTCATTCAACTTAATTTGAAGGGGAATAAGAAAGCTTCAGGAAGATAAAACAGTGTTTAAAGCCAGTTTTATTTTATCTAAATTCCTGATTTTTTTTCTAATAATTAAACCTTTTTTTTAAATGTGGACATTTGTAAAATATTTTCAATCTTAATTGTAATCAGTAAGCAAAGTCATATCTATGGGCTTAGTTTTTAGGTAGGGCTAATTGCTTCTGCTATTAGCCTCAGCTTTTATACTCAATTATCATTCATTGAATAAGTTATGTTTTTATTAGATAATGGAAAACTTTATAAAGTTCTAAAAATATGAGTAAAGTCTAATTAGGAATGATATGAAAGATGTACTTAAAGTAAGTTTTCTTTGTATTTATCATAGGCAATCTTTATTTATTATAAACTAGCGGCCCGTCCCGGCTTTGCATGGGTAGACAATGTAATTTTTTTAGCACATTTGTTTTCCTGAATTTCGCGCTCCTACCAAAAACTGTTGCTGCTAAAACTTTCGAATCGCCCTTTAACCACCTTAGGGGGGGGGGGGGGGGGGGTGATTTCTAAATTCACTGAAATACGTGTTTAATCATTTGTTTAGTAGATTTTTTTTTCATGAATTTCCCGCACCTACATAAAACAGCTGCTGAGATATGGCAAAATGTCCTAAAATTTTCTAAACCACCCCCTTTAAAACCCTTCCGGGGGGGGGGGATTTCTAAAATCACTAAAATGCTTGTTTATCCATTTTTTAGTAGATGTGCTTTCCTGAATATCACACTCCTACCTAAATCTGCTGCTGAGATATGGCAAAATGACCCAAAACTTTTGAATACCCCTTTAACCACCTTCTGGGGAGAATTTCCAAAATCGCCGAAATACGTGTTTAATCAATTTTTTAGTAGATTTGTTTTAATTAATTTCACCCTCCTGCATAAAAGCTTAGATATGGCAAAATGACCTAAAAAATTCGACTCCCCCCCCCATTTTACCACCTTCTGGGGGGGAATTTCTAAAATTGCTGAAATACGTGTTTTATTCCTTTTTAGTAGATTTGTTTTCCTGATTTTCGCGCTCCTAACTAAAACTACTGCTGAGATATGACGAAATGATCTAAAATATTCTACCTCCCCTTAATTTCTAAAATCGCTGAAATAAGTTTTTAACCAATTTTTTAGAAGATTTCTTTTCTTTAATTTCGCGCTCCTACATAAAACTGCTGCTGAGATTTGGCGAAATGACTTAAAACATTCGACCACCACCCTTTAACCCCCTCCGGGATGGCAATTTCTAAAATTGCTGAAATACGTGTTTAACCAATTTTTTAGTAGATTTGTTTTCCTTAATTTCGCGCTCCTACCTATAACTGCTGCTGAGATATGGCGAAATGACCTAAAACATTCGACCACCCCCTTTAACCCCTTCCGGGAGGGGAATTTCTGAAATCGCTAAAATACATGTTTAATCAGTTTTAGTAGATTTGTTTTCCTGATTTTTGTGCTCTTAACTAAAATTACTGCTGAAATATGGCGAAATAACCTAAAACAATCGACTACCCCCCTTTAACCCCCTCCGGGAGGGGGATTTCTAAAATTGCTGAAATACATGTTTAATCAATTTTTAGTAGCTTTGTTTTCCTGATTTTCGCGCTCCTACCTATAACTGTAGCTGAGATATGGCGAAATGACCTAAAACATTCGACACCCTCCCCCTTTCACCCCCTTCTGGGGGGAATTTCTAAAATCGCTGAAATACGTGTTTAGTCATTTTTTAGTAGATTTGTTTTCCTGATTTTCGCGCTTCTACCTATAACTGCTGCTGAGATATGGCGAAATGACCTAAAACATTCGACCACCCCCCTTTAACCCCCTTCTGGGGGGAATTTCTAAAATCGCTGAAATAGGTGTTTAATCATTTTTGTAGTAGATTTGTTTTCGGGAATTTCAAGCTCCTACCTATAACTGCTGCTGAGATATGGCAAAATGACCTAAAACATTTGAGCCCCCCTTTAACCCCCTTCGGGGGGGAATTTTCAAAAATCCCTTCTTAGTGCTTGCCTAAGCCATAACAGCAATCTACAGTCCAAATTGCATGAGCCTGACTTTAGTAGTTTCGGCTGGGCGTTGATGAGTCAGTCAGTCAGTCACCGTTTCCTCTTTATATAATATAGAATAGATAACATTTCTCTTGGTGGTGATAATAATACTTTTCATGCAAATGGGTGTTCACAGGGTGGTATTCTTTCACCTGTCCTTTGATGCCTAGTTGTTGATTCGCTTTTCAATGACATAACTTCTTCAAGCTTGTCTTGCATTAGCTATGCTGATGATTTTGTCATCATTGTTACAAGCATATTTATAAATACTATTTGCTGCATTATGTCTGATGCACTTAGATACATTGGAAAGTGGTGCTATACTGAATGGCTTTCAGTTAATCCATATAAAACCACAATGGTTGCCTTCATGAATAGGAAAGATCTTGGTATGCAAAATATTTTGTTTTTTTGTCACCTTTTTACATGCTCTGAGGATGTTAAGTGCCTTGGCATTTAAATTGAGTTGGAAGAAGCACTTTGAATATTGTCTGAATAAGGCAAAAAAAAAAGTCCTTTGGACTTGTAGAAGCGTTGTTGGTGGAACTTTGGGTTTAAATCTCAAGACTATCTTTTGTATATATACAATGATCATTTGTCATATCATTACGTATGGTTCCTTTGTTTGGTGGTCCAGGGTAATACTGCAATCCTCTAAAAAGGAATTAATCAAGCTCCATCAGACGGTCTGTATTGTCATGACTGGCTGTGGCTGCATGAGAACCACTCCTACACTTTCCAACATAGTTGAAAAGTGTTTATGAATTCGGTTTGTCTGTCTGTCCATGCTCTAACTGGTGTAAATGTATTCGGATTGTCATGCAATTGATATATGTTATTGAGGTTTACTATGGAATGTTCAGTATTGAAAATGAAATATGTAGAATTTATAGTTTTTTACAAAGACACTCAAAAGAATTCCGTTGCATTACAGTCTATGGGGAAAAATCATATGTGGTTTATTTTAATAATGTTACACAATTTCAGACATATTGAAATTGATATATATCACTGAGGTGCACTACAAAATACTCACTATAGAATGTTGTGTGCATAGTACTTATAGTTCCGTTATAGGGACACTCAAAAGAATTCCGTTATATTACGGTCTATGAAGAAAATCGTTTGCAGTTTATTTTAATAATGTTTCACTGTTTCAAACATATTGATATATATCACTAATATGGATTACAAGAGTCTTACTATATTATATTGTGTGTATAGCATTCATTGTTCATTTACAGGGACACATAAAATAATTCGGTTAAAGTACTGCTTGTTAATAATAATTGCTGGAAGTGCTTTTTCAGTTGCTGAACACATTTTTAACCCTTTAAGCACTAGTTTTTCTGCTTCTAGTAGTCATGTTAAAATGGCTGTAGACAAAAATATTTTTAACATAATGCTTTTTTGAACCGTATATAGAATGAGGAGATGTAAAAGATATTATAGTATAAAACTGGGATTAAAATACAGTCGAACCTCGTTAACATGAACCTCAAGGGGAAACAAAATTTTGTTCATGTTAACAGTAATTCATGTTATCAGTATCAAATCTTTGTACTCGTTTTTATAGGAGACTATGAAAACAATTCATGTTAAAAGTAATTCATGTTAAGCGTGTTCATTAGGGCGTATCGAAAAAATCGAAATTTCTTAGATCTTTTAGCGGTAGTGCGGAAAAGTTGTGAACTCCCTTTATTAAAAAGTGCGCGGAATCTTAAAACTGTGGGTTGATATCTTCTGTCGCCTCAGTGGGCCGAAAGTTCCGAAAATTGGACTAAAAATGATTACAATACAAAAATTAATAAATAATCAAAGATTTCGCTCATCAGTTTGGGGTAGCGCTTACAAGTTACTATTTTGTAACAACAACAACCATAGAAAATTGTAGAATTATAGGTTAATATCTTCTGTTGCCTCATCAGCATCGAATTTTTGAAATTTTGATGTAGTTTGGTAGTTTTGCATAACTGTTTACTGCTTGCACATTGCACAATCGAGACAGATTGGGTTTGTCGATCTGCCAAAATAGTGGAACACCCCTATTTTCACGCCGAGAAACAACAACAACAGCCATAAAAATTTTTTGAATTATACGTTAATATCTTCTGCCGCTTCATCGACACCAAATTTCGAAAAATGAAGGCAAAATTTTAAATAAACACACGTCACACTTACCTCATTTTAATGCAACACAAACTTTATTTTACCTTTCGAACATACAAATGACAAAAGCATTACTGCTTGTAATCATTTTGGTCTCAAATTTTGACGTGTGTTTTCTGGATTCTAGTGTTGCTCTAATAAATCTATCCCTGTTCTGCGGCCCAACTGTTTTTCCGGAGGCTGCAGTGACTAGTTTCACAATCCGCTCTACCGCTTGTGTGTGTGAAGCAAATTTAATAAAGTTCTAGCAATACATTGGCATACTGCCCTGTATCATCTTCAGAAATTCTTGAGAACTGATCTCTCTCAGAACAGGAGGCGATATCACATAAGAAGCTTGCCAGTCAATGGGATCTACATAGTCTGTAGCTCCAAAGTTAACAGCAGGAATTACGAATTTGCGAACACAATTTCCGTATGGGCTAATTTCTCCTGCCTTGATAATCCGCCGAGCTCCAAGGGTCCTAATAGGGCACCTATCATCAGTTAACATGGCCAAAAGCATGTTTTCTTGAGGCGCAAAGTAAGCGTTGCGAGAAATAACTGGGTCGATTATGTCACAATACTTTTTTGGCAATTACCGAGATGATCTGATGAAATGCCACAGGTACTATACACACTAGTACCATCCTTTATGGAATGACGAATCTTAATTCGATACCATGAGGGTGCGTAGACTCTTAGAATGAATGCAGCCAATGTTAGCAACTAATTTGATGGGTCTGATGTAGATATATATAACCTCAGTATTCGATTGGAAGTTGTTAGCCAGTGGGACAAATTCAACGTTCCCGGTTCCCGGATAGCTAGATCTAAACAACAAACGCCAGAACTAATGGCGGTACAAATGTCTAATAAGTATTTCGGATCTGAACTGAGGGTGGTAGGATCAAGGTCTGTCAATTTGCATTCAATACTATTAAAAGCAACAATTGAAAGCTTTTCGCATCCTTTGAGGTTTCGTCCAATGCCTCCGGTGTTAGATGTGGGGACAGATGACTTGCCTTCTATGGACTCAAACAGGTGTCGTAATGACAACTCATTGAAATGAAGTAAGCAGATAATCCATTGGACTGGCCTTTGAAATTTCAATTCAAGCTTGCGAATTACGCCATTAGACACTCCTGTGTTCACTACAGTGCTGTCACACCCGAGAACAATAAGGTTGTTAAAATCATCCAAATGAAGCACTTGTTACGTATTCGTAAATGCTATTAGATATATTAAGATTAGATCCGCTTTCAGGTGTAACATGTTCCATATACGTTGAACCAGGTCCGATAAAATACAGCAATGCGCGTCTACAATTGTTCTTTGGAACTGCTTGTCCTCGAGTGTTTCTGATGTTAAGGTTTTGTCATGTCGTCCATCAAAATAAAGGCCAGATAGAGTGGAACGATTTTCACTTGATTTTGAGACCAATATTTTGTAAATTCTAGATTTTTTCCTCAATATTTTATATTTGTCTGTGACGAGGCTGGTATCTGATTCTGATATTAAACCCAAATCTTGCATAACACTCGATGCAATAGCAGCCGTGGCTCTGTTGGAGACACCATACCTTTCACTGACAAGAACTGTGTTGTCCAGTTCTAAACGCATTTGAACACTCCTTGAAGGCTCCCACATTGTCTTTAGTATTTTGGCAGACCGCCAAACCCAGTCTGTCTCGATTGTGCATTGTGCAAGCAGTAAACAGTTATGCAGAAAACTACCAAAATGTGTCAATTTCCAAAATTCGATGCCGATGAGGCGACAGAAGATATTAATCTATAATTCTAGAATTTTTTATGGTTATTGGTGTTACAAAATAGTAACTTGTAAGCACTACCACAAAACGATGAGCAAAATCTGTGATTATTTATTAATTTTTGATTTTTAATCATTTTTAGTCCAATTTTTGGAACTTTCGGCCTACTGAGGCGACAGAAGATATCAACCCACAGTTTTAAGATTTCGCGCATTTTTTAATAAAGGGAATTCACAACTTTTCCGCACTACCGCAAAAAGATCTAAGAAATTTGGATTTTTTCGATACGCCCTAGTGTTCATGTTAATGAGGTTTGACTGTATATATATATTCTGGGATTTACAAGCATATTTATGGAAATATAGGAAAACCTTCAGACAGTGAACGGGTTAAATTTAACTCATTTTTTGTCTATTACTTAGTGTGTATAAATTCTATAGATCGTATACAGGGCAGCACAAAAGTTGTCGAGTACATTTCCATTTATTGGTGAATTTTACTCCAGATGGCGTTTCCTATGGCGTTTATCATTCCAGAAGGAAAATTTTAAACTGCGCTAAGCGTTTCCTAACTGAACTAAAATTTAAGCATTCTATTTAGTATATATACAAATTTATTGATCCAATACAGGGCTGCACAAAAGAATTTGGATATTTTTCTGAATATTGTTGGTAATTCCTGAAATTGGATTTTTAAATGTGTTATGTGTTTTACAAATTGCTTGCTTTGATATCATCTTCCACCTTACAGTAAAGATTTGCAAAATTATTTTGGAAGTGTTGGAAAATGTTACATAATCTATGTTTGATGCATGATTTTTTGTTCTTGTTTTGAACATCTGCCTGGATTTCATTCTCTTTTTATGTATATAGAAGCTGAAGCTGTGATATGCATGAAGAGGCTTAAGTATTTAGGTCATTAAAAGGCTTACTCAGACTATTTGTCCTGGAAGAATTTTGATGGTGAGGTTCTTAGGTATCCTCTTTTTGGCATGCCTAATGATGACATGCTTGTGACATATGCCTTTGATAAACCTTATCAAATTCTTTTGCTTTTACATAGTGATTGGGGTTCTGTTCCTACCCATAATGGTAGGAAGTGCTCTATTTGGTATACGGATGGTTTAAAGATGAACAAGAACACTGGTGCTGGTGTTTACATTGCCTTGGTGAAGACATTAAGTACTCATATTCTTTGAGCTGTTTCTCTACTGTTTTTCAGGCTGAAGTCTTTGTCATTCTGATGTGCTGCAAAATTTGTTTAGACATTGTCCATGGGAACAGATGTTTTCACATTTGCTCTGATAGTCAAGTAGCACTATCTGCTTTACATAAAACTGTTATAACCTCCCATATAGTTTAGTAATGTTATTCTATACTTTGCTAACTTGGAGTTGGCAGGGTCACTCTATTGACTACTTGGTCATTCAGGTGTTGGAGAGGATGAGATGGCTGATGAATTGGCAAGAAAGAGATCTGTTACCCCTTTTGCTGGTCCAGATCCAGCTATTGGAATCTCAAGTAATCTTATTAGGACTACTGTCTTTGACACCTTTAAAAAGAAGCAGTATTTAGACTGGTGTAACATTAAAAGACAACAAGCAAAAGAACTCAACCGAGGTTATCCTAGTGATAGGCTTAAGGAATTTTTAATGCTCAATAAGAATGGCATTAGGAAAGCCATTGGTCTTTTAACGGGGCATTGCCCTTTCAAAAGACATCTTACTGTTATAGGTGTAAAGAACAACCCAATCTATAGCGGTTGCCCTTATATGGAGGAAACAGCTATGCATGCTTTATGTGAGTGTGAGGGGTTTTCTACCTATAGACTTGAGCACCTTGGTTGCCATATAACTGATCCTTGGAAGTTTCCCATTAGGTATCCCTATGACATTCCCATTAGGCATCTGCTGAATTTTGCTTCAGCTACAGGCTTTTTTTAGGGCTACTTTCTATTGTAAGTACAATAAACCTCTGGTTGCAGTGCTAGGTTCTTTGAACCCCCCATTTTTAATCTAAGTATTATTTCAAATAGAAACTTCCCTGCTAAAACCCTCTCTCTTCTGACTTGACAAAATATCTAATGGCTTCTTGGATCTCTATATTGCTTATTGAATGGCAATGTATCCTGACAGAGCTGACTTCAGTGTAGGAAACAGTAAGAAGTCTGAAGAGACTAGATTAGGGATGTTGGCCAGTGATTCAATCTCTCTCATCCATAATGAGAAATGTGTTCTGCAGTTTCTTGTGCTATTTTGTGTTTCTCACGTTCATCCAATCTGATAACCCCACAGCTCAAGAGTGCTGCTGGTTTCTTACAACGTACTGAATTTCTCGATCTCATGTGTCTAGCACACATCTCCATGCCATATTGCTTCTGAGTTGGCTGACATGTGGCTTATCTTTCTTCCTTCAGTTATACACTTACAGCAACCTGATAATGTATATCTTTCATCTTTAACCCATTGCTATCATACCTATTTCAGTTATCTTTGTGTGAAACTAACTTTTTGAGTATCCCTTGTATTATTACTAAGAAATCAAAGAAAGCTACTATGAAATTAAGAAAGCACATGAACATTAAACTTCTCCCTTTCTTCGTATGTTTAAGGATCGAGTATAAAACAAAAGCATCTGAACTGTAAAAATTTCACTGAGAGAAATAATGTTTTCCCATTATTTCTGCCCCCATTCCTATTATTTGGAATATTTAATAGGCTGATCACAAATAGTATGTTATGATACAATAATTTTTTAGTTTTAATTCAGTCTTTCAAATTTGCAAATTTACAGTTTTTAACTTTCTGTAGTTGTAAGGAAAGTGTTGTAATTATGATAAAAACACGATTAGGGAAATATTGGTATATTTTTACATTTTGAGGTTCCCTGAATTTATTTTCAACCTATTCCATGTGTATGGTGCAATGCTTGTGTATGTTGGAACTTTGTTATGTTTTTAGGGCCTATGCAATTAGCCAATTAAATATTTTTATTGTTGACACTCTTCTTATTTTGATACAACAGTCATATTTTACTAGAACATGACTTAAATTTAATAAAATACTTTTTCTTAAAAGGTAAAGAAAAAATTAGAGCAAGTTTAATTAATCTGATAAAAACAGAGATATTTAACTATTGTATGTTGTTGGAAAACAATGTTAAAATATCTATGATTAAAACAGATAAGAAATATATTTGCTCTTCTTGTCACTGTATCAGGAATATTCATTTGGTTTCTTTACTTTACTTTTTACATGGATATAATTTATTACAATAATCTTTATTTAAATTACATTTTGCTTTTACTTATCTCTGTTTCTTTACCAAATCGTATTTCCGTTTTTACCTCATGCCGTCATTATGTTTTCATTCCGTTTCTTAAGTCTAAACATCGCACATGTCTCTAAAACCATAAGTCACGATCCCTGTCACCAAGCACTCCCTAAATGAAGCAGTTCTGGTATCTGCCACTAGATGGCGTCGATCGTCTCTATCTGCCACACATCGCTCCTGCGTTCTTTTGTAGCGATGTCATACTTCTGGGTGAGTTTATTTCATTGCGTGGGATTGTGCGTGACACTCCTGTTTTTCATCTTGCTGCTTTGGATAAAAGGCGTTCATTCACCCTCAGTGTTTAGCTTCGTTCTCATTTCTGCTTGACTTCGTTTTTGTTTCAGCTTTGTTTAGTTTTAGTGTCTTGTGATGTCCGTGTGCTGTCCTCATAACTAACCAGATGTCATGATGTTAAAATGGGAATATAATATGTGCTGAATAAGTCTTTGTTCATCTGTAATACTCTGAAATAATCCCCAGATATAATAAGCAGTGACCTGGACTGAACTTTTGCATAAGCTATCTTCTGTTTGACCTCCGACGAACTTTACTTTTACAAATAATGAATTCCATCACCTCACGGCTTTTAGAGAAATCCAGTGTGATGGCTGTCCTTGAGAAACATAAGCTCTGGAGGGATTAGTCATGTTTTCATCTCTTTCTTTTCTACTACAAGTTCCCGTCGACTGTTGTCTATCATTGTGCTTACCTGTATAATACTTCGAATCAGCAAAGTTCCATGACCCAGCATTACAACTTTACCTATCACCATGTCTTACGATATTTAAATCATTCACCGGTTATCTGTTCCTGTCATTTAATAAGTTCTAGTTATGCTTTGGGCCATCTTTCATCTAAATATATTCCAATTTGTGTTTTTCAATTATCATTTACAGTGTTACCACATTAACTGTTATGAAGCCGATTTCAAACCATCTTATGTTATGAAAGTAATATATATTATTTTAGCAATAGATGTTTCTTTATTTTTGTAAGTAGTTATTGTTTTAAATACTTTTTTAGTTATATTATTGGAGGATTTATTTAATTTATGTTCAATGCTTTAATAAATATGTTTTGGTTTTAAACTTTTGTCATTCTTTCAAACATTATATATATCATTCTAGGTTAATTAATGCAAGCTCTTTACTTTTAACTTTTTCATATCGGTCTAGGGGCGTTCAGCCATAATACATTTTTCTACTGCAAATCCAACTTTGCTTATTTTAATACAGCTTTTTAAGTTTAAACCTTTAATTTAAATCTATCAAAAACAACTTAAAACTCCCATTAGCATGACTATGTAAATTCAATTTCAATATTTATTTTAATTAACAGGTCTTAATTTCAGTATTAGTGGAATGAAAATTTATTGAAAATTATGTCATAATTTTAGAAAAAAAAAAGTGAGCTTTATGAATGAAGATGATGTTCTCTTTCAAATATGTGGTCATTTTCACGAGTGGAAACATTTCAACTTTGCAAAATTAGGATTAGTTTTATTTATTTTTATATCACTATTTATTTACTATTTATTTTTACTATTTATTCTTGAAAGTGTTGTGGAAAGTTGAGTGGAGTCACTCCAGATTTTTTTATATATTTGCTAATAATACTTTTATTTCTGTTGAAGATTTACAATATATTTATAATTTTCTTAATTAGTTTATTTACAGAGATGGTGTCGTTTGAGAGGAAATTTGTTATTTTATTACAAGACTAAAGATCAGGTAAGATGTTCGTTATGTTAGTTTGATTACTAAAAATATTGTATTAAAACATGCTTATTTATTCATTTCTAAGCACAAAAGTTATATACCATATCATATTTAGCTTCTTATGCTTTTATGTGTACTAAAAAAAAAAACAAGTATTTAAGTATAAGTCAGTTTTTTTTTTAAACTTAGAATTTTATTGTTTTTAGTTTTTGAGTATCTTTTATAAATATTATTAAAAGGAAAATAAATTGAATATCTTAAATTAACAAAAATATATTTAACTGTCCATAATTAGAAAAAACAAAGTTTACAATTTACCATAATAGCATTTAATTTACTTATCAACAAAATATTTATTTTGTGATATTAATTTGCTTTCTCTTTATTATTAAACAGTATTCGGAGCCTGCTGGTGTTTTTGTTTTAGAAGAATGCTCTGTAAAACTTGATGAAAACACTGAAGTACCATATTCTTTCAGCTTAGGTTTGTTCCCTGTTTTATTTATTTAAAATTTTTATACATATTTTAGAGAAAGCTAATATACATAAAAAAAAGTATTTGTGTAATTTATTGTTTTCTATTTATAAATTTACTAAGAGTAAATGGGCTCCATAGCTGTAAACAACACACACTTTTTTTAAACATAACTTGAAAGTACTTAGCAGAAATGAGCTGTAATTTTGGGTTCGCATACTTGAAGCTTATACAAATCGATTTCTGTTAAAAAAATGTATAAGTTTCAATTCATATTTGATTAAAAAAAATATTTTTTTTAACATTTTTTGAAAAAAATATTAATTGTAATCTCTGGACTTTTTAACAGAAGTCGATTTGTATAAGCTTCAAGTATGTGAATATAAAATTGCAGCTCATTCGGCCAATAGTTTTTTAGTTATGCCTAAAAAAGCTACTAGCATTGCAATCTGTTTTGCAATAATTACAAATTAATTAAAAAATTGTTGTTCCAAACTTTAAACCCACATAATTCTTAAACTACTGGACTAAATCAATTCCTGTGTGTTATCTTTCTGTAACATTTACAGAAAAAGTCAAATATGATGTCAAAATTAGGTGTCTCACTGAATACTCCAAACTTTGGTACAATTTCCCTATGAAAATGACTTCCTAAGCATATTTTTTAAACATGAATTTAAAGAAGACAAAATTACCAGTCAAATAGCTATTTCCATACGTTTCTGGGGCAATTTGGTTATTAAAAAGTATGAAGTGTTCTCTTCTTTTTTGGACGACTGTACCTTATTCTGTTTGTTATAAACACTGAAATCATAATAAAAATTCTTGTATAAGTACTTAGAAAATCCTTATTTTTCATTACCACAAATATTTATGAAGCTTGTCATTATTTGTCTCTTCATAGTAATTATTTGTGACTTTTTATCAAATATAAAATTAAAAACTTTTATTAGTTCTTTGGAATCATATTAAAAAAATAAAATGTGAAAACACAAATCAAGATACTCCAATTTTCATAAAAACCATTATACTAAGGATAAATTAAGTAGGCCACTTACTTAGTATATATAATGACTAAGCTTTTCAATTTTAGTTTAAATTGAAACTAAATAGTTGGCGTAGAGTTTCCATATACATAAGGCTGAAAAAAACTTACCACACTTTTGCTATTCCTCAACCCGTTCAGACTTTTGTTAATTTTTACTTTTTATTACTTGTTAATGTCTTCGTCACATATAGAAAATGTAAGATTATATATTTATAAATTCTCATTTCTTGTTTTAATTTCATGCAGTAATTTTATGCTTAATGTTTTTTCTCTGCTTAATTTAATTGTTATGTATTAAAGATTGATTAATGTGATTAGTTTTCCAACATGATGAATTGATTCAGCAACTTGCTGCAACTTCAGAAAGTGAGAGAGATTTATGGATTCAAGCTCTTCATATGGCTAGTTTTGAATACATGAAATCACAGCTCTCATCTCTAAAAGAAAAATTATCAAAAATTGTTAATGATAGTGATTCATCTGAAGTTGCCTCCAAAAGACAAAGAAGTTTTACATCTGTTTCAAGTAAGCATTTTTCGCTTAATGTTTTGAATTATTGTTGGTTCATTTGGAAAGTTCTTTAAAAAGATAGTTTTCTACTAAATAATATGGATATTATCATATCTTTATTTACACAGCTCCCAAGTCCCCATTGATTCTTATTTTTACAATTCAGTCATTAAAGTTTCTTATTTCAGATTTCTGGCTGACATGTATTTTAAATTTCATCAATCCTTTGCATTTAACGTGGTATTGACTGTGCAGAGTTGCCATTCTCTGTAATGCACAATATTTTTTATTATATCAGGGATTCCTCTGATGACTATTTTTATGTTTTATTTGTACCACTAATTCTTAAACACAAATCTTCATGGTATATTTCTACAACATGTGCAAGAAAAAACCTACCTCAAAAGAAATCTACCTTGAAAATTATAGTTTGAAAATTGTGGTCCTAATGAAAAATAAATAAAAATAATTGCCAGTGCCCCCCCCCCCCCCCCCCCCGATGTATAAAAAAATATTGTCTGTCACATAGAGCGATAACTCTGCCTATATAGAAACTTTTTTTTAAGTAGCCAAAGGCTCCCATTGAAATAAGGTTTAATTGGATCAAGATTCCTCCCTTGCAATGCTGAGTTTTGTATCAAAGAAACTGAGTCCAGAGGTTGAACAACTCTATAATTTTCTTTTTTTTAAAAATAATATTCCTTATTTTTTCTACTTTTCTCCCATCCAATATCCCTTATGCCTATTGTTGTAACATTATGAATCCATTTAATCACAAAACTGAATTAATTGATCTTTATATTTATTTCACTATCAGTTTATAATATTAAAATATACATATACTGTTCATGAAGGTAATGATGATTTTTAAACATGCCATTAAAAAAAACACTAGTTGCTTTAGGTGTGTTGAAAGTTCCACAACACCCATACTTCAGTTTCTCTGTGTGTTTTTAACTTGATAGGCTTTTTCTTAACCTGTTCGTGACGGCGCGCGCACTCTGAAGTGTGCATCTGAGGACGGAGCGGGAAAATTTGATTTCTCCTTCTGGGCCGAAGGATTTTGCGCAGTTAAGCCTAACGCTTGTAAAATATTCTTTAAAAACTTATAACAAAATAAATATTCCAGGAAACTTTTTTAAATTCACATACATGGAATAAGTTGTTATTATACATATATTTATTCAAAAATGAGGTACAGTGAAACCTCCTTGAACGGTCACCTCTAAACAACGACAACCTCCGAATACCGGCCACATATTGATGGAACTAAACATGTTCCATAGCATTAATATTAGTATGAACCTCTAAAGAAGGAATTCTGAACAACGACCGCTCAAACGTCACGAGAAAAAACATTTAACAGCTCCTAATACACTTTCATATTTATTTTCAAACCGAAATGTGAAGAGGATCAAACAAAATTTACTTGATATGTCAACAAAAAGTAACTTACTCTCTTTTACACTTAATCCTTTTCCAAAAACTAATCTCTTAATCCTTTTGATAACCATTTCTGCCTCAAGATGTAAATTCCCAAGACTCAAGAAGGACAGAGTGCACAGAAAGAATTTCGTTCTACTGAGTATAACGGGACAACCAACAACAAATAATCCATTAAACGAACAATGTGACCACCCAGTCTTTTTTCTACTTTTTTTTTAATTTGAGGGTGGAGTCTTGGAAATTTCCCTTTGTCCATAGAAATTGCTGTAAAAGTGTCATTTGGGGTTGGGGGGGGGGGTGAAAAAAGCATTTCCGTTTGGAAACAACAGAGAAATGAATTCTGTTGACATTGAGCGTCTTTGGAAATTTCAGTTTTCTGGAAACATCTGAACAAAAATGTTGAAGATTGATAATTCTTTTGTTCAACTTTTCTGCAGTCTGTCTTATTTGGACACCTACGTATAACTTGAGAGTACCGTTCTTACTAGTTAGTGATTCTTCATACGTTGTAAACAACTATCGTATTAAAATTTCTCATTTGATTATGAGTGGAAAATCGCTATGAGTGATTAAACAAAAGTTCCGAAATTTCCAGTATTAACACATATACCAAAGTTTTGAGGAACATTCGTAACTTCAAATCACTGATTTTTTTTTATGTATTAAACAATGAGGATTAATTAAAATGACTGTATATTTCTATGTATTTCTATTTAAATTTATGTATTTTGATTTTTAAAAAATGAAACCTCTGAATAACACTCACCTCTGAAGAGCGGTCACTTTTCACCGGTCCCACGGGTAACCGTTATTCAGAGGTTACACTGTATATTTTCCGATATGTTAATAATGTATGTATGAAAATATAAATAATTTAATTTAAAACAAATTCATTTGAAACGTTATGAAAAATTATTGACGGAAATATCAAAATAACAACCAAAGAAAAAGGCAGAAAATTTATCTTAACTAGTGGTGGCCCGGAGGTGACACCCCCCCCCCCCCCCCCCCGGAACTTTATAATGTCTTACCCGGAGCCACAGAAATCTCTCCCGGAGAAAAGTATGTGAATTCAACACTGAATACCGGCGTCTTTTAGACATTTTAATTAGTTATTAGAAATTGATACGAAAATATAAATAATTTAATTTAAAACACATTTATTTGAACCGTTATGAAAAATTATTGACGGAAATATCAAAATAACAACCAAAGAAAAAGGCAGAAAATTTATCTTAACTTACTGTGCTGAAAAAAAAAATATGATTCTTTTAACATCTGCAATCTGTATTTTTTTTTTTCTTATTACTACGCAATGTGTTTTGCAGGAACAGAATAAAGTATATGACACAGTTCCTCTTTCCTTCTCAAAGAAAGAAAATACAAATAATAATAATAATAATCGTGGCGCCAACATAGAAATAGCTCGTTTTCAACCGAGAAAAAAGTAAAAAAAGAAAATAGTACCATGAAATACACATTAAATATTTAGTCCGGCGCGAGTTTGAAGTATGCGTCATATGTTTACACTTGATCAGCTGACTAATTCATTTCATACCAGACATTCAAGAGGTATAAAATTTCTCGATAGGCAAAAACTGATGCGATTTATTAGATGTGATAAAAGAAGGTCACGATAGAAATGAATCACTATTCAGACACAAATACAGCAATTTTATTTTATTGCAGTAATTGTATGAAAAATTAAATTATCATAGATAAGAAAAATATTAATTGTTTCCATTTATTTCCCTAGTTAAAAAGAAATGTGTTCTATCGTGATACTTATTTAAATATGATTATTATAAAAATGTGTACATTAAATTAAAAAGTAAAAACGTTCCAAGTCTGAGTCACGAATTTGTGTCTCTCGGGATCTGAAAACCACAAGCCTTGTCACGAATTTGTGTCTCTCGGGATCTGAAAACCACAAGCCTTGTCACGTATTCCGGTCGCGCAGGATCTGAAAACCACAAGCCTCGTCACTTATTCCAGTCGCACGGGATCTGAAAACCACAAGCCTCGTCCCGAAGGGGTTAATGCCCAGTCTTTGTGTGTGTGTGTGTGTGTGTGTAAGAGGAAGGCAGGTCAAAACTGCCAAGAACAGCAAAATTAACAGAAAGAGAAAATTCAAATTGATAAAAATAAACGAAAAATTTAAATTTTTCAGGAAGGCAATGAAAAAAGTAAGTACTAAATATATCTTTCAATTAAGTAACACTCTTATAAAATGTCTGTGAATCATTCATATAATTATTAGTGTAAAGTAATTATTTATGATTATTTATTAATTATGATTATTTAATAAACAGTTTGTGCCAAAGTTTTTCCAAGTCTCTAAAAACTGAAGCTGCAGTTTCTTTCAAGAAATATTTATTCATTTTGATCAAATTTAAAATATTAGTAAATTAGTTTAATAATCAGAATCTACTGATAAATAATCAATTTGTGCCTATGCTTCCTTCTATAGCATAACATAAAAATTGTGTTTAGTAGATAAAGAGGGAAAAAATTTTAAAGTTTATTTTTGTTTGCCTTAGGATCACCTAATATTTTTTCCTTTGAATTGATCATCTTTTCATAAAAACAGAGCATTTGGCATAATCAAAGGTTTTTAAGCTGTTTCTCAAGAGGGTTGTTCCCTCCTTAAAATTTCACTGAACAGCTTCTGTTTACAGATATCTTTTTTTTTTTTTATCCCATTTTTTCATTTCATAATGTCATTTTCTTGTATGGTGTTATAATATGTTTTACATATCCTTTAAATTATATTTTAATTTTTATGAAAATTAAGTTTGATTTAATTAGTATTTTTGCATTAAAAGGAAGTTCCACTTCATTGGGTCAAAATTTTCATTTCTTTTTAACACTTTCCAACCTAGTTGAAAAGTGTTTATGACTTCGGTTTGTCTGGCCGTATGGCCGTCTGCCGTCTGTCCGTGCTCTAACTCCCGTAAATATGCTCGGATTGCTCTGCAATTTTTATATGTTGTTGTCGTTATCTATAGCATGTTCCCTATTTCAACGGAAGTGTGTGGTACTTTTTTTACAGGGACACTCAAAAGAATTCCGTTGCATTGCGGTCTATGGGGAAAAATCATTTGCGGTTTATTTAAATAATGTTTCGCTATTTTAAACGCATTGAAATTTATATATATCACTAAGGTGCATTAGAAGAAGCTTAATATGGAATAGGGTGTGCATAGCACTTATAGTTACTTTACAGGGACAGTCAAAAGAATTCCGTTACATTACGTCTATGGAGAAAAATTGTTTGCGGTTTATTTAAATAATGTTTCACTAATTTAAACGCATTGGAATTTATATATATCACTAAGGTGCATTACAAGAGGCTTACTACAGAATAGTATGTGTATAGCAGTCATCGTTCAATTACAGGGACACACAAAAGAATTCTCTACTGTCTGTTAACAATAATTCCTGGAAGTGCGTTTTAAGTTACTGAACGCGATTTTAATTTTAACTCGCTTTTTGTCTATTACGTGGTGTGTATAAATTCTGTAGACCCTATACAGGGAAGCACAAAAGTTCGTGAACACATTTCCGTTTATTGACAGAAACTCCAGACGGAGAATTTTAAATTGTGCTACGCGTTTCCTAACTGAACTGAAATTTAGCATCCTATGAAGTATATATACAAATCTATAGATCCTATACAGGGTTGAATAAAAGTATTCGGATATTTTTCCGAATATTGTATATGTTGGAAATTCCTGAAATTATGTTTTTAAATATGTTATGCATTTTCCAAATTGTTTACTTAGATGTTATCTTTTAGCTTATTAAACGGTATGATTTGTAAAATTATTTTGGAAGCGTTGGAAAGTGTTACATAATCTATGCTTGACGCATGATTTTTCGTTCTTGTTTAAATCTTCTAAGTGTGTAGATTATTGTCCTAAAATGATTTTGTGATATTCTAATTCCTTATAATATTTTCTGCTTGTTGAAAAACTATTGTAAAACTTTAAAACTAATTAAAACTATTGTAAATCCACTTTTCTCGAACTATTCAACTGGTTTCTTTCATATTTTTTTTTAAGAAAGATAATCATTTGTGCTGGAGCTTAAACTGCCAAAAAGTATAACTTTCATTGGTTAATTATATTTTTGAGCTTGCAAAAGATTAAAAAAATAACCTCTTTTGTTCGATTGACTGCCATTTTGTTAAAAATCAACTTTTAAAACTAAATGTTAGTATAAGCTCTAGCGAGTGTAATGCCCTCTCATAATTTGCAATAATAAATAAGTATTTGCTTGTTAAAAATCTTGCAATATGTTATTAAAAATAAATTTTTGTCAATATTAAAAGTTTTAAAAAATTTCCAAGTTTATTCTAAGCTAGATTTCCTTTATTGTGTCATTATTTATCTTTTTTCATCTGTAATACATTTTTAAAAAACTGTTATTTTTTTTCTATTGTTACATTTCAAGTCATGTTCGTATTGTGAATTTCTTTTCTATTATATCATTAAGGTTATGATCCTCAGCAGTATGAACCTTTTATGGAATTAAGTTTCAGTAAGTTTGAAATCATTATTATAAAGTAAGATTATAGATGTGTTGTGCATATTATGCAATTGAAAATCAATCATTCAATTTTATTTGTTATTTACAAATTTCTCTAACTGGATACAGGGCCAGTCTTAAGAGATGTAACAGGCCCAGGTGTTATACATCTGGGTCCCTAGCAAGACTAAAAAGCTATTTCTTTATTTTCTTTATTTCTTTTTTTATTCTTACTTTTTATATAAAAAAAAACTTTTTTAGAGCCAATGGTCTTCTTGTACAAAAAAAACGGTCTGATACAAAATTTAATAAAAATTGTTAGAGCCATTTTTTAGATAAAATTAGCTTGACCTGTAGTGATCTCCAAAATGACCCACTAATCGAATTTTCTCAAACATGTGGCCTAGCCCAATGGTCTTCTCGTACCTGAAAATGATCACATACAAATTTAATCAAAATCGTTTGAGCCATTTTTTAGATAAAATTAGCTGGACTGTGACCCGTAGTGACCCAAAATGATCCACTAATCTAATTTTCTCAAACCTTGGACCTAGTCCAATTAGTATAAATAAATTTTCTAATATATTTTCAGACATTGGGGGAGATAATTATTGATTTAGAGCAATTTCTTGATTCTTAATTTGCAGCATAAAGGGTTAAGATACATTTATAGGGCACATTCAGACTTTGATATCTTAAATCTCACAGAAAAATTCAAAATAAAGTTTTATGAAATATAAAGGTTTCATAAAAATGAGGCCTAATAATATTATATATTATCAATGTTTAATGTAGTCATATATAAAAGCCATGTATATTATAGCATCGCCAAGTAAAAAGCCCATTAACTAAGCTTGGTGTCTGTTTAAATTTTTTAGTGCTGGACAACTTTTTGTAAAGCATTTCAAGATCAATATTTTCAATAGTGTCTAAAATTGACAAATATATTTTTCTTTTTTGTTTACTTTCACTTTATTAGAAAACTGGTATTTTCGAAGAAGCAGCTTCAAGTTACAATAGACAATAACTTCTACAAAGAAAGGTGTAAAGTCTCAACTGCTAAATGTTAAATCATCTCATGAAATTTATATGATAGACATTCTCAGATACTTTTCTTTTGAATATTTAAATGCAATCAGAAAAGTTAGACATCTAAGATTTCAAGACAAATGTTTTGAGATAATTATGAGAAAATAAATTATATGATAAAAGAAAGAACAGGGAATATTTAGTTATATATATATATGAAAGAGAAGCTCAAGATATCAGTGTACAACTGTATATAGCAATTTATTCTTTGAACATAAGACATTAACTGTTATTAATGTTTCAGTTGTGAAATACTTGATTTAATATATAACTGGCTGTAATTATTTAACAAATTCTTTTCAAGTGAAGTATAAATTATTACATATATAGTACCCATTACCTTTGACAGGGTTTATTTTTATCAACAAATATGCTTTAAGAAAAGAATATTTTTAAAAACCTGGTTTAAAAAAATCGGATGTTTGGGTGTTTTGCCAACCCTGTTTAAAAATACAAAGATGAAATGTTCAACAATTTAATCATTTTGCATTTCTGCACACAAACATGCATATATCATCAGTTTTTTTTCTTTTATCATTTTCAATATGAAGTTACTATTTAAGATTTTTTCTCATAATAAGCTTTTCACTGAGGGGTTAGCTCAGTATTTTCTAAAAAAAGCAATAACAAATGGAAAGACAAAACAATAATTATATTATTTTAAGAGGACAAATCTTTTATTTCTCTTGACAATTTTTTTTACTTTTTTCATTATGAATTTTTTATTGTCTTGTTTTTGTGGCAGTAACTTATTAGTTAATCATTATTTTCAAATGACATTTTATCAAATATTAGTATGTCTCCCAACCAGGCATTTGTTATGTCTCTGGTACAGATGATTGTATACCAGTTTTCAGGATCGTCACACAAAATGAATTGCAATGTTGTTTTTCCTTTGTTAACTTCAATGCTGTATAGAACTGCTTGCTCTAGAATTCTAAATTAATTTGAATATTTATATGTTTCTACTCGTCTTTAGAAAAAAAATAGACCCTTTTTTCAGCCACCTTTATATAAATTTATGCTTTGTACTTTTTTCCAGTCAGTTTAAGAGTTTGGCTGGCTACATGAAGGCATTTATTGTGCACATACTAAACGGATGAAAGGTTCTCTAAGGGTTAAATTGTACTAAAGATAATAATGAAAAAAAAACTGATAATACAAATACCAGTATTTTTGAATTGGTTAACAGAATAATACACCTTCCTTTTTTATATGAAATTGCTTAAATTCTTTATTTTGTAGAAATTGATTGCATTGCATGATCTAGTGAACTTTATTACAGTGATTGATTACTATACAGAATTATTTGCTCTTGTTTTGATATTGAACATCTAATGTTTTAAAATTTAAATGATAAATGCAATTTATTATTTTGAATTAACAAGTTTGACGTAAGGAAAATTACAATAGTAATCTCTTTCTTTCAATTTGATGGTTAAAAACTTAATATTTCTTGAGACTTCTTTTTAAATACACTGGCAGGAAAATTTAAAGGAACATCTATAAAAAGTGCTTTATGTTAATTCTATTAAACTCAAATGAAAAATAGTATGTTAATAGCTCAAGGTCAACATTATCACATAGTCCAATGAGATTCACCTTTTCTATACAGATATATACAAGTTTTTGGTACCCATTCTTTCACATGAGTAAAAAAGAATGTAAGGGTTTTGTTTCAAATTCTAATATCAAGGATTATGCAAGTACAGTAGACTCCCTCAAATCCCCAGAGGTTGTGCAGATTTTAGAATTTTGGTGGATTTCTGGTCACTGTTTTGTTTACATTTATTAAACAGTAATTTGAATGTAATAATGCACTGTAAATTATAATGAATGCTTACAATAAAGTAGAATATTAAAATAATTAAGTAAATTAAGAAAAATTAAGAAAATTATTAAAAAAACATTATTAATAAACATTATTATAAATATTATTAAAATTTCAAAGATCAAGTAAACAATAATGCATGACTAAATAGGCATAGATAATTTTTTTTAATTATTCACTGAAACTTGCCTCATAAAGGTACACTAATAATTTACGTAAAAATGATAAAATAAAGAAGTTATATTTAATGCTTAGCCAAACTTAAATCCAAAAATGCTTGATTAATACAAAAATGTATTTGGTAAAAAGATCACAATCACCACTGAGATCAGCACTATCTTAATTTTCTTCAGAAATAGTTATACTTCCTTGATGAGAAAACATGTGTTCAGCCATACTAATGAGAATTACATATTAAAATGTACATGAAATGATATAATAATTTTAAAATTCTTGAATTTTTCCCCTACATCTTAACTGTAAGTTTCATTGTTTACACCTGCAATGATGTGCAGATTTTAGGGTGGCAGATTTGAGGGTTTGGATAAAACTTTTGTGTGTGGAAATGGACATCATGTCATTGAGAAGGCATTTGATAGGTTGTGAGAAATAGCATGTAATGAGAGAATGGAAAGGAGGCAGACACAGGCCTTCAAAGACCTAAATGTAGCCAAAAGTTTCATGTCAAGAATCTGGAAATAAATTAAAGACATTGGTGACGTAATAATAATAATTACTTGCACTACCTATTAAAACAGATATTAATTTATTTGAAAACACATCAGAAAGCAGTGCACACATCCTAAAGCTTTAAAAAACACCTTCAGAATTATACTAAAACTAGTCAATATGTTCAAAGTTCTAAAAATATTTTCACCTCTTGTTCACCGATGTATCTTCAGTTAGTGATGTTGTTGTTTTTCTTCTCTCGCTAGTCAATCTGCTTTTGGAGGTGTGCACTGCTTTTTGATGTGTTTTAAAATAAATTAATGTCTGTTTTAATAGGTAGTGCAAGTAATTATTATATTAATAAATGACATTATAGATGACTGTAGGTAAAAAACATTGGTGATGTATTCAGACAATCAGATCATTGTCAAAAGCATTGCACAACAGACTCTAGGGATCATTATTTGGCAAAAATTACTAAAAGAAATACATGACTGACACGATCTGACTGATGACAGATCAGTTTGCAAGGGAGTTCACTGTAGGTACAGGAACTCAATTATCCAAATATACAGTGAGTGCCAGGCTGTGTAAAAGAGAGCTGTTACAAGGAAATCTAAGGTTTGTTGCAAAATGAGCTGAATTTCAGTGGTGCAGTGATCATTGTGATATGGATACCATAGACTGGAATCGAGTTCTCTTAACTGGTGAGTCTTGTTTTTGTTTGGAGAGTGATTTTAGACATTTTACAATCTTGAGGAAGTAAAACATACACATTAAGTCTTAAAACATCAGTGAAAGGCATTGGTTCAAAGGTGAAAGAATCGTAGTATGAAGGCCATCATTTTGGATGGCTGCACAGACCTACACATTTTTACTGATGCAAATATAAATGCTGAAATATACAGAGATGAGGTTCTTGATCTTGTCAAGTTTTTTAGGGGTGCAATTGGTACAATAACTTCCTCCTAATGATCATTTAGGAGGATGAGCATTATCATCTAATGGATGATATTGCTCGCCTTACCATACTTCACTCGGGATCAGTTATATCTTATGGACAAAAGAATCCAGTGAATAGAGTAACCTGCATTCCAGATTTAAATTCAATAGAACATGTATGGGACACACTAGGATGTTGATTATTGTAACTCTCACCTAGCACTCTTCAGGAGCTTCAAGGCACAATTCAACATGATTACATTTTGTTGCCACAGAAACCCCTGGGCATCCTAATACACAGCATAGAAAATACTTGTAAAACTTTCATTTTAATCAGTATTGACCAAACACCTTATTATTTTTTATGTACATCTAATCATCTATAAATAAAAGTTGTTACACCAACTTTTCCGTATCCCACTTTACATCATATTTCTTACATTCTTATTTAAATTTAAATTTTGCAGAAATTGGATATTAGGCATTTTTAAAGTATGTCAGGCAGGACAAAATAAAGATATTAGTCAAGTTTCATGTTCTTAATTGCAAAAGCATTTAAGTTACACAAGTTTTTAAACTTGTTCCTTTAATTTTTCCTGCCAGTCTATTCTATTTTTAGAAAAATACTTCTTTGGCGTATGGTACATTATTTATAATTTTAAATATTAATAAATATTTATAATGTCAGTTTGTCTTCATAGTAAAGTTACAAAATCATTTCATAAAGATTTATTTAGTTTATTTCTGCTGTTTTAACTGTTATTTGTTAGTAAAATATCATGTGATTTTGCCTTTTAATTTAAATTTATTGTTAGTAAGATTAAATTTATATTTTATTTCTTTCATCAGATTGTGATAATCTAATGTGTGATGGAGATGGGCAACCACCTAATCCACTTATTGTTGTGTATATTAACACACTTCCTTCAGTAAAATGGACAAAGTTTGCTCAAACTGAAATTGTTGAGGTCAGCTATCATTTGATTATCCCATATTGTGTGTTTTAATAATTTTTACTTGCATAATTTGCATCTCCATGTAATTCATGCCCTCCATACGTTTGAAAGAGCGTTTTTGCTTAAAAGAAAAAGATTTGCATAATAGTTTTCATGCTGTTTAGTTTTGAAAGAAAATTTAGGTAAAAAAGTACGACATTTTCAGATGAAGCATCTGTGGAAAAGTCTGAAATTACATAGTTATAGAAATTACTCCTGATAGCATCAGGATTTCAATTTACTCTAACCACATATATCCTAATAATTTAGATTTCATAATGTAATTTAAAGTCAACTTTGAGTTTAATTCCATGTGACCAAAGGAACTTTTCTGTCTTTGTATTAGTATTCTATGATTTTTTTATTTTCACCCAGAGTGCAAGTGATTTTATGATCAATAATGCTGCATCAACAGACATGTGATATGTTAGTCCTTCCTGTAAAAAATTAATCCATCTAAGTTAAGACATTTGATCATATTGTCCGTGCTGTGAAATTATAATGTCTAAAAAATAAGTTTTACTGCAGATTTTAAATTTAAAGTGCTCCACTTTGTGGGAAAATATAGCAATAGAGTTTTTAGATTCTACTAATATTCTCTCACTAACTTAGTTTTTATTAATAATATAATTATTATTTATAAAATAATAATTATTTTATGATCTCCTTAATCAAGATTAAGGGGATCCTTTATTACTCCATCCAAATCTTATCTCCTTTATAAAAATATTATTTAAAGATTAAAAAATATTACAAAATCAATTAATGGATGTGTATGGTGAGGAAGGAAATGTGAGAAAGTTGTGTGAAATGTTCAATAATAGACTAACAACAAATATGCATGACTTGGATGCCCATCACTCATCACAGACAATTTGAAGAATCAATTAGTATTATTATTATCCTAGAATACTCCTGAAAGCTAAAATCTCATCAAACACATCAGATGTAAAAAATGTAGCCAAGTCTCATGATTCTTTTACCATAAAAAGTTCTGAGATCATGTAGAGCCAAGTTTAGCTATCTTATTAACTCTAAAATTTTCATCCACAAATCACTTCTAGTCTCTACATCTTTAGTTAATGATTATTTTCAGACTTAGCAACTATGCAGCACTATAATGTGATGGCTGTATATAATCAGCCTTAATCAAATAATCCCATCCCATAACATAGTAAGGTGTAATAACTTCCCTGTGCTACATAATTCCCAAGTAACAAAATAATCATTAACTAAAAATGTAGAGACTAGGAGTGATTTGTGAATGAAAACTTCTGAGTTAATAAGATAGCTAAACTTGTTTTTACCTCAGAACTTTTTATGATAAAAGGGTCACAAGACTTGGCTACATTTTTTTATATCTGATATTTTGGATGGGATGTCACTTCTTTTTGTAAGTAATCTTCCTGTTCTTGACTTTGGGCTCTTTTTGGACCTTGTCCCCTGGTTTTAAACAAGCCCACACCCTGTCCCTATTATCTGAAGGTAACAAAAATTCAGAATTTTAGTTCCATTTGTAAAGTTATATAGATAGAAAGAAGTTCAGGTTCCTAGGCAAGCACTAAGTTATGGGGGGAGGGTGGGGGGGGAGATCATAAGTACTCAATTGCTTCCAGGAAAGGTGCTATCAATCTGAGGTATTACTTGCAGCCCTAGATATTTGGCATAAAAGTACTGTTTAGGATACAAAGAAATACAAAATTTTAAATTAAAAATATTCCAAGAAATTGAACTATTTTCGATTTATTTATTTTTAAATTTTTCGATTTTTCTATTCTTTTTGTCAAAATTTCTGGATTTTTTTTATTTTTTATTTCTTTGTATCTCAAACCCTACCTGCATGCCAAATTTCAAGTTTCTAAGACTACAAAATCAAATTATTTTCAAACTTTCAAGTTTTTACACATTTTTTGATTTTATTTTCAAATTTTCCAAATTTTTTAACTTTTAGTTTTTTAGAATCCTAAACACTACCTTTACACCAAATTTTAAGTTTCTAAGACTAAAAGATTAAATTATTTTCAATTTTGGTTTTTTTTTTTTTTTTTTTTTTTTTTTTTTTCAAATTTTTGAATTTTCTCTTATTTAATATCCTAAACACTACCTTTATTCCAAATTTCAAGTTTCTAGGTCTATGGAATGTATCTTATCTTTTTGATGATCGGTGAGTGTGTCAGTGTCAAAAAATGAAAACTTTGAGTTCATATATCTTCTGTACTAGAAGAGATTGAAACGTAAAATTTGAAAATTTGGTCCTTTTTGCAATGTACTCTAGATAAACAAAGTTTCCAGTTTTTGGGAAACTCCAGTGCAGAGATATGGGAAGGTCAAAAGTGCACTGAGTTGCTTCCAGAAAAGAATGTTTATGGCTGTGCTTTCTGGACTTGACGGAGGCACTGCCGTGCCTCCTGAAAGGGACTGTGTTCAGAATTCTCTTTGGTCAAACCCAGTTCAATAATACTGCAACTGTAATTTATTTTTTTTAATATTAATTTTGTTTAATTTTTTTTTAAAGTTATAATTATCTTAAAGAGAGACATTTCTCTAATTATACCAAGTTTTTCTCCAAGAAATTTAATATCAATAAGTAATTTTTAAAATAATGCATATAATTCACACCCTCTACTTTTGACATTGAAGAAATGGTAGAAAAAGACTGCAAAGTGTGCGAGTAAATACAGTATTTTATGCATAATGATATGGGGTCCTTTATATTATTTCACTTTATTTCTATACACTTTTTGGCAAATTTTTATATACCAGGGTATCTATAAACTAATGACCAGCCACACATTCTCACTATGCAAGTCATTCATTCTCCTTTTGTCAAGGTCAACTGGTTTGCTTGACATCTTTTCTCAGTACTGTACATGACCTGGCTTGTAGCAAGTTGTTATTGTGCATTTTGTGAGTGTTTAAAATGAACTGCAGGATAGAAAATCCTGTCGACTGTGAGATGAAGGGTGTTATTTGATTCTTGAATGCTCAGGAGTCTGTGGAAATTTACCATCAATTAGTAGATGTGTATGGTGAGGAAAGAAATGTGAGAAAGTGGTGTGAATGTTCAATAATGGACTAACAACAAATATACATGACTCGGATGCCCATCACTCATCACAGACAACTTGAAGAATAAAGTGAATGACAAACTCATGATTTGGCCAAATCAAAACCAATCAAAACCAATTTTGATCATCCACCCTATAGTCTGGACCTTGCTCCCAGCAACTTTCACATTTTCACTAAGCTGAAAGAGTTCCTTGGCAGAAAATGTTTTACAAATGATGATGATGATTTGAAGACTGCAGTGAGCAACTAGGTTAATACAAGACTGGCAGTAGACGAGTACAACATAGGGATTATAAAGCTCATGAACATGTATAACAAATGCCTAAATGTAGGGAGTGATTATGTGGAGAAGTAATGTAAGCTTCACTTATTTAGGGAAACAACTTTTTTGAACAAATGTATGTTTTAAAGTTTTTTCAACTAAACAATTCTTACTCTGTTGATCACCCTCATATGAAAATTTGACTGTATGTGTGTATTTCACATCTACTCCTCCAAGAACATGATGAATTTTCAGCTGAAAACATCAATTATTATTCAAGATCTGATGACGTTACAAAAGTTCTCAAACGTTTGAAATTTAAATTCATTTTTGAGAATTAATCTTTTAAATAAATTTTTAATGAAATTTCTGTAATGGTGGCAATTAGCTTAGGAGAAGAAAATAACAGAAATAATGGAGATTATTATTTTACTGATGCCTTTTTTTTTTCATTGAAATTGAAAAAAACATATTTAAGGGAAATTGAACTAATGCATCACATTTATTTTTAATGAACTTCTGGGTGCATTCAAATTATGCTCACTATCCCAGTTTACTAAATTTGGAACATTTTTGATCAGATATATTAAAATAAGAGGGTTTTCTAAGTGCAGATAAAAAAACATAAAAAAAGTATTAATTACAAATAAGAAGTTTTAAAAAAATATTTACAGTACAATATCTTTATAATGCACACCTTGAGGCAAGAGATTGTGTTTATTATAGAATTTTGCATTTTATAGATCTCATTTCACACATAATTAAACTTAGCTTGTAAATATGGCTAAATAAGTCTGAAACATATCGATATACAGTAGAAGATTGCATTCCATGGGATTAGAAATTGTGCAGATTATAAATTTTTGCATAATATCGATTATTTAGCACTTTGTTAAATTTACTTTATAAACATGGTCCAAATATGCCTGGACAAAATCATTATTACTCATTTTCAAAAATTTGTATTGTAACAATAGCAATTTTTTTTATTAAAAAGCTCTGAATAAGGAGATAAAGATAAAATAATGTATCAAATTTAGTGATCTAGATCAGTCATACTCAACCTGCAGCCTGACGACTTTTTATGTGTGGCCCGAGATACATAATCATTAATATTTATAAAATTAATTGAGATCTGCATAAAAAGTATTTAAGACCTTCACTGTTGTTTTATATATTTTCATGGGTAGAAAAATTTTCCCTGTTATTTATAATTCATTTAAATTTATGTTAAAGCATCTTAAATGTCTTTTTTAGTTAAAAGTTTTTTTTTACATGTAGTCCTATCTGTGCTAAAGTGGTGTAAAAATTTCTTAATCTTCAACGCTAATCAAACATTATTCCAAATTAATTAAATTTGCACTATATTTCTAAAATTAAAAAAAATAAATTAAAAATTTTGCATTGAGCAAAAGACTGATTTCATAGAGAAAATCTCCAGATTTTTTTTCTTTAGAATTTGAAAATTCTGCATTGTTATATTACTAAGTTTTATACTTATTATATAGTTAATACTGTTTTTATTAGGGTTGAACATTTGTCACAAAAAATTGGTACCAAAATTTGTTACACCACTATTATAAAACGACAAACTTTATGGCATATATCTGCAACATTTGCAATAGAAATCTACCACAATGTGTATTGTTTAAAAATAGTGGTGTTAAAATTTTTTGGCAACATTTCTTCAATGACAAACATTCAATCCATGAACATAAAGTAATCTCTCTGCTGTATATTCACAGTTCAGCCCTACCGATAGCATTAACTTTGTTATATTGCTTTGCTTTACTACTTAAGTTATCTTACTATTTTAATTACTCTTTACCATTCTATAAGTGTGTTGCGGCCTGCGAGAAAAGAAGGTCGAGCATGTCTGAGCTAGATAATCACAATATTTCTACAATGCGATATGCAAGTGCTTCTGAACTGCAAAATTCATTGTTTACATCCAAGAAGTTGTGATTTATATAGAGAATTGTATTATTGAATTGCATTCCTAAAGATCTACTGTATTATGAAATTATAATCATTTAAAAATTTTCAGGTTAAGCTGTCAGCACATGGTTAGACATAGCTCTGTAGTGCATATTTGTCTAGCAATATATGTATATTTTTTCAACTAATTGATTTACACAGGTTATCCAGATAAGCTTTGTCACTAATATAATTTACTTTTCACTCTATTAATTTTTAAAAATTGGTTAGTAAAGTGTCACCTATCTGAAATTTTTCTAGATTTCTAGATAGATGTATAGAGGGATTTTTGTTTTATTTATTAATATTATTATTTTTAATTATTTCTTCATTTTTTTTTTCTATATTTTACTTTTTTTTTTTCAGAAATCAAGCAATCCCTGCTTTTTTACTACTGTGACATTTGTTAAAGGTGAAGTTTCAGAGCTTACCAGAATCAAACTTGCAGTATATGATGTTAAAGAAAGAGTTACTCGTACCGTGAGTATATTCAGGAACTACATTTTTTTTCAAGTCATAAGATGCATTTCTAATTTCCAACAATGTACCATAAAAGTACTTATAATCTTTTATTGGGCTTCTCAAATTGTAATGTGTGTATCACTGGTGATACAAAAGCAAACCATTAAATAAAAAGTTGATTTTAATTGTCATTGCTTGTAGTTTGAGTTAGGAGGTTAAAATATATGTTCAAATATTTAAATTTTATTTAAACCATTTTATGCACCTTCTCTTATGTAAGAAACAAATTTAAGAATGTGTTCAATCTTATTTAAGACTGCTCACATTAAATATGTTTAAATGAGATATTAAACTATATTTTAAAAATAAGGTATCTGCTTGTAATCCATCGTTTACAGAAAATAGCATGCAGCATTCCTGTAAAAAGCAGTCAGTACCCACTACCAGAACTTAGTACTATTTTTTATAGTATGTATGTGTTAGAATAGAAATTGGATACAGTGATATCTCAGTTCTTAAACGAAATTCCTTTGGAAAACAAGTCAGATTTTCTTATAAGATGTAAAAATCAACAATTAATTAGATCAACTCTCTTAAATTACTGTATAGTATAATATAGCAAAATATAAAAATGCATTACAGTACTGTACATTACAAGACACAATGAAAATTTTAAACCCTAGCCATACCTTCATTAGTGAAATTTGAATCATCTTAAATTGAAGGGAAGGAGATGTTCCATTCTTATTTTTTTATATCATTAGGGCACATAAGTTTATATACTGTTTTTGAACCTAAAAATGTATATGAAGTTCATTAGCATCAATATAACTATATTGCATATACAGTACAAAGTCCAAAATCCAGAATCCTCCGGACTTCAGCGATTTAGGATTTTGGATTTTTCTGAATTTCTGATCATTCACAGTTTGTTTAGTAATGCGTTCCTCATAAATAATTAATGGGAGGGACAAACAAAGATTATACTGAAGCAAATATTTTAAAAAATTCATTTTTTTTAAAGTAAAAAAGAAAATAATAATAATAATCTACACACCCTCCATTTCTTTCTCCCAAGAATTATTTACATCTGTAACACATTTGCAATGCACTAAAATTCCAAATTTATGTACATATGTACAGACCTAGGAGTGGTAAGCCACTCTTGAAAAAAAAAAAATCTGGAAAAGAAAGAAATCAGAAAACAAAAGAGACTAAAATGTAATGGTTGCCTGTATTTACTTTTTTTCCTCTTTTTATTACCGATTGGGCCTGGCCAGCATTTTTAGAGAAGGGGCACAATATTTTTATTCGACCTGGGAACTCAATGCCTATTCGATGCCCCTTGTTAGTAGGTCGGGTTGAATGTGGGTAACGTAATTCAACCAAGAACCTAGTAAAGAAAATTGGCTCTTATAAATTAATAATTTTTAATCTGTAAAATAGCGATTATTCGAAAAACATTAAGTACAGCGGCACAGTGCCATGCCAACTTCAGACAAAACAATGCCATTGTCCGAGTGCACCGCACTGTCATCTTTTTTTTCTTTGAAATAGGAAAATATGCACTTTCCAAATGCATTACATCTTGAGTTATAATAAATCGTTCTTGTTTCATGACTAACTTTCTGAAAACTTGCTCAAAATGCCAACTTCCACAATATTTTCTGAAAGGCCATTTATTTGACTTTAATGATTAATGAAACACGTTAATTGATTATTTTTTGTCAAAGAAACACCAGCTGATTTTGTGCATTTAAGATAAAAATTAGTTCAGGAATGTGTCAGAAACTAGTATTGATTTGAGAACAGCCTTGAAAAAATATACCATAAAATTCCGAAAATCCCCCTCCCCCCCCCTTTCTTTTTTCGAAAACATTCAGTTTGTAAGCCCCTCCTACCAAATATCTTTGATTGGAATGTGTTTTCACCCACCTCTTGATGACAAAATTGTTTGTGGTGTCGATAAGTGCGCTAAGGTTAGTTTCTTTGTTTTCATGCTCCCTAGTGTTTCCATTTGATGTTTTTCAAAGTGTGCTGTGCCCTGCCCTTTTTGTTTTAAGTGCTGATGCACCCTGCCGTTTTTAGACATGGAAAATGCATCCTGCCCCTTTTCCATGTTATCTTCTTTGCGTCGTCTATTTTTATTTTTTTCCTTTCAAAATATTTTTCCTTTCTTTTTTTTTGTGGAAAAATAGCAGAAAACAAGAGCTCTGTTGCTCTGTATGATTCACCTGTCATAATTCCTAATCCACATTACTCATTAGAAAAAATCTATGCATGGTTTCTTTCTGCATAACAAAACATAGTATCCATTCAAAGCTGATGATCCGATTCTGATAGCTTTCGACTTCTGAATTTACAGAGTAGCATAAACAAAACAAACCACAGATCGTTCCTTTTCTTTGCAGTTGCTCTAGTGGCCCTTTTTTGTGAAGTTCTCTGATTTTGGAATAATTTATTATATTTTGATAAAAATTTGTTACACAGCCTAATTTGCTATTATTGCAACTTGCTGAAAATTTAATCAGAATTCGTCAAATAACAACGGAGATATCATTTTTTTTTTAATAGTAAGGATAAAAGGGCTTTGCTTTTCGTTCTTTTCTTTTATTTTTTTTTTCTGTTTTCTTGCAGCTAAATAATTTCTTTTTCACGCACTCAAGCAGCACCAACTTGCTGACACATTCACCAAGTTATTTTTTATATATAAAAGAATATGTACAGTGCTTTACTTTGCTATAAATATACAAGTATATTGACTGAGCCCACATTTAAACTTGTATGTATAGCAATATAGCAGAGTTGTTTCTAAAAGGTTGGTAATCCTTAAACATATTAAATATCTTCTTAAAAATAAAAATGAGAAAGTACTTACAATGGGGTGTGTAAAATGTCAGATAAGATAACTCCAACAGGTGGTTCATTAAAACTTTTTAATGTAGAAACTTGTAGTATACACACATCAGAGCCTTCTTGGCTGCAGCTTTCAATGAACAGGTAAAAATAAAGACGAACTATATTCCAGCACATACCCTATTTCCCATGATGAAAAACTTTTTGAACGACGTTCTACGAACATTAACATTCGAAAAATAGCGTACACGGGAGCACAACAAAAATACTTCAAGATTACCGAAACTTTACGGCATAAATATATCTTATTTTCTTCGAAAACTACCTAATGTATCTTAAATACTTCATATTTTCTACTCAATAACAACGTAAATCTCTCGAAGAATCATTTTAGAACCACCAGATACTGCAGACACCATGAAAACAACATTCTAGCCCTTTAAATGCAAGCGGCGTGTCAACGGCCAATCAGAAATGAGCAGGACATTTGCATATTCGTGGCCCTTCCTGACATCGCGCAAGAAAAATTACTTTTACATAAAAAATATGATAACTTATTAAAATGTCATAAAAATTAACTTAAAACATGAAATGAGGCTAGAATAATCCTGACAGTAAATTTAAATGATGAACATAAAAATAGAGAGATTACGATTGCGATTGCAAATCCTGATGCAGAATGCAAAGAGAGAAGAACCACCGGCACTCAACTCCGCAAGTCGAACGAAAGGAAATAAACAAAACATCGCGGCGGCGGTAAAAACAGTAAGCAAAAGAAACAAATGTGCTGGAACATAGATTAACAAAAGATAAAAATAAATATAATAGGGTGGAAGGGGATGGGAAATAAAGTTTAAATCCTACAGCATAGAATTTGAATAATATTAGGTAATTTTCAAGAAAATTCTGCTTATAAGCCGCCTTCCCACTTTTGCTAATGTATTTTATGTTATCAGGCAAAGGGAGAGGGGGGGGGGGGGGAGTTATTTTAGGAATTTTATGGTAATACATTTAAAAAAAATAGCAATTTTTTTTTTTTTTTAAGAAGAAAAAATCACCATTGCATCGGGTAACCTGATTTTTCCAGAACATGACCCAAGGTTCGGTTGATGCTATTTTATTTTTCATTTCGGGTCAGGTTAACTTTAAATGCTTTGGGTTGACCCGATTTTTCAAAAGGAGGTCCTGAATATTTTTGTAAGGGAAAAAACTATATAGTTGAATATTAATGAATGTATATGTGTTCATTTTTATACAAAAAAGATAGAATTGATATTAGTGATATAATTGTAAGGTATTTTTCCATAATTAAAATATGGATTCTTCGGGTTCAAGTTTGAATATTTCAGGTTTGGATTGACTTAAAGCAGAAACTTTGGTTTGGGCCCGTGTAGGACTAATTACAGATAACCATCAGAAGATCTTTTTCTCTTTGCCAGCTGAAAAAATTTAAATCCAACGAAGCAAAAGAAACATGCTCACTTGCATTACAAAAGTATTTTTGATTTCTACTTTGAACCAAATGAAAAAAATATATATATTCTAAACTTCGGATGCGCCACTTTCTACGGAATATTGGCAAGTAGCCAATAAAGATTATCTCTTGTGCCCATAGGCGTAGAGTTTTGAAAACTATTGGTAGGGCTCAACTCAAATATAACTCTTTTCCACACAAATACATGAATAAATGTGTGTAATAGATTGCCAATTTAATATTACATTTTGAACTCCTTTTTAAAGAAATTTAAACAGAATCATATATTTTTGAATAAATCACAAATTATATAAAACGCTCAGACAATGTAAAAATTTGAATGAAAAGTCCCATTTATGGAATCATATACTCGCTGTTATTTGTGAATCGTTTATAGTAAAATCACAGTGAAAGTTAACTTTGGATAATGCTCTTTCTCGGAATATGGATTTTTTTTCCTATATTCGTCTTTTTATATGGCTTTTTGGCTACAAAAGTTGAAACATTTAGAATTTTATTTTAATTAAAAAAACCAAGTGAAAAAAAATTTCATAACATTGTTTATTTCTGTAACAAAAGACAGAGGAAAAAATGACAAAATTCAAGAAAAAAAATTATCTGCCCAAAAAAAAAAAACATTATTAAACGTTCTATAAAATAATTGAAAATAAAAAAAACTTTTATATTAAAGGGGAAAAAAGAAAAAAAAGAGTCCATTGTAGAAGTTTTTAGTGGGGCTTGAGCCCCACAAGCCCATACAACACTATGCCTATGCTTGGACAGTAACATCTGTATTCACTCACTTTTTGTTGAATAAATTGATGCAAATTTCGGAGATTGGTGCATAGGGGGACCAATTAGTTAGGAATGATCGAAATAAAAGCGAGAAGAGATCAAATAGTGAGATATAAAAATTTTCATCAAAACACATAAACGTCCATTTTAAATGTTTTAAAAACCACATAATCCAGACGTTTGCAAAATGTACGGATTTTGGAGAATTCTGAATTTCAGACATCTGGATTTGAGACTTTGTACTGTATATGTATTTCATATCCATAAAAAATTTGAAAGAAAGTAAGGAAAACAAAAAAAAAAACAGTAGCACCAGAAACCTCTCTGTACAAAAATATCAAAATGTATGAATTTTGTTAATACTGTACAAAAATATCAAAATGTATGAATTTTGTTAATACTGTACAAAAATATCAAAATGTATGAATTTTGTTAATACTGATCAGTATACCTCATGTATACAAACTTTGCATCCAACAAAGAAATCAGTTTGATCAATTTTGCTGTTTTTCATTTAGATGATTTGGCGATGACAATCATACTGTTCAAGAACCCCAACAAATTTCTTGTTTCAGAACCAAATTGTATGACAAATGAGGGGTACAAAAACCAATGGCGTAGCCCTCTTGCCTCTTCCTTAAAAACTGCTAAAACAGAATTGCAAAAGACTGGTGAAATTTTCCATTTTAGACAGGTTTTTATAATAGCACAAGTATAATTTCAAGGTATTTCTTTCACCAGAACCACGATTTTTTCCTGTTATAGACAGGTACCATTTTCACAGCTTCCTCTAAACTCTATCCACTCTATAATACACCTCTAGAAAGAATTGAATAAAGTTAAATATGTGACATTAGAGCATGTCTATAATAGAATCCTGTCTTAATGGAACAAATTCAAATTTCAATGAAAAGAACACCATATATTTATACCTGCTAACATGAAAACCTGTCTAAAATGGAACTATTATCCAGTTCCTTGTGATTCGTTCTTGGAAGACTTTACTGTATTAGAGTTAAACCTGTAAATATAGATTCTTTTGAACAGAAACATTTCATGATCCTGATTAAAGGATAACCTTTAAAGTATATCTTCTAAGATGGAAACCTATTTAAAAGAGAATTTCTTTCAGTTTCCTAACAATTCTGTTTTCACAGATTTTACTGTAACTAGGTAAAGGGTGATTCCACCATTACGTATGTGACTTTTACAGAGTGTTTTTTGAAAATTGAGACAAATTTGGAAGTGAAATTATTTAGATAACGTTTTATTTTATTTTGTTATTGCTATTACAGGACACATGCAGAATCATTTTTGTAGTGACACCTTTAGTCTAAAGTAATAACAATTTAAAAAAAATAGTAAAATCATTGTTATGTGTGTGACTCAGAAAACTCACACACTTAACGACTTTACTATTTTAAAAAAAAATTGTTATTACTTTAGACGAAAGGTATCACTACAAAAATTATTCTGTATGTGTCTTGTAATAGCAATAAAAAAAAGTAAAACATTATCTAAATAATTTCACTTCCAAATTTATCTCAATTTGCAAAAAAAAACACTCTCTAAAAGTCACACATGTAATGGTAGAATCATCCTAAAGCTTAAAACTTCTTCAACAGCAACTTTAATGAAACCATTTGTTGCCAACACTTCAGGGAAAATATGAGTTTATATGAATGCAATAACAGCATATTTATTACAGTTAGGTGAATTTTATGTTTGCTCATTTTACAATTTTATATCAAGCAATATTACCAAAATAAGTACCATATAATTAGATACGTTAAGACAGAAACCTGTCAAAATTAAAATTTTCACCAGTATCTTGAAAAAAAAAAAAAAAAAAAAAAAATCTCTCGCCCTTGGAATGAAATCCTGAATCCTGGCTTTGCCACTCACAAGAACTGATCTTTTACTGTATTGAGAGTTGCTACATTATCTTGAAAACCTGGAGAACCTGGAAAAGTTAGGGAATTTGGAAATTGAACAAATAATTTAGGGAATTTCAATATTTTATCCGAGATATGGAAAAGTCAAGGAATTTGATAAATGTGATTATGATTTCTAAGTGTGATGTTTGGACCAGCAGACGTGAGAATCTTCAACATTTCGGCAAAATCCACATTATTTAAAAAAAAAAGAAATTTCACCTTAATTAGCCTCCTCCTGAAACTTCCCTACCATAGAAAAAAATTTTAAAACTCATTAATACAAGTTTTTTTTTTTTTTTCAGCAGTATTATTTATTTTGAAGGAACAATATATAACACTGGTTTACACAGTTTATATACTTTCGCCGAAATATGTATTTTTTTTATAGATTCTAGTGCACGGAATATGGGAAAATTGTTGTAAAAAATCTGTCACGTCTAGTTTAAAAATATTTAATTAAATACATAAAAATAATAATAACATGTAATATAAAAAAAAAATTAGAAATGATTGATTTTACTCTTCTTTTTTATAATTTTCTTGATCTGTTTCTCTTAAAATAGACCAGCAGTAGTCCCCTAAAATACTTTCGTCCCAAAAACCATTGTGTCTGTCTTGAAAAAGTTTAAGTTTTTGGTGAAAACGCTCGCCTTGCTCGTCACTCACGGCGCCCAAGTTTTCAGGAAAAAAATCCAGGTGTGAATGGAGAAAATGTATCTTCAGAGACATGTTCACACCCATTACATGATAGTTTTTTAATAAAACAGCAATATTTTTTTCATAATTTTCATCTTTATGATTTCCTAAGAATGCATAGACGACCATTTTAAATAAATCCCAAGCATTTTTTTGATTAGTAGATAAAAGTTTTTTAAAGTCCTTATCTTGCATTAGTTTACGTATCTGTGCCCTGTGGACCGATAAAAATTCCCTCTTTTAATTTTGCGTCTGAAATACTCGGAAAATTTTTGTGTAAATATTTAAAAGCAGCATTGTTTTTATCCATGGCTTTGACGAAATTTTTTACTAAGCCAATTTTAATATGTAATGGTGGCAAAATAATATTTTGCGGATCCACTAAAGATGTATATTTCACATTCATTTTTCCTGGAGTAAATTCATTTCAGGTAGGCCAATATTTTTTAATGTAATGGTGTTCTTTAGCTCGACTATCCCATAGGCACAAAAAACATGAATATTTGGTATACTCACCCTAACATACTAACTACTCTTAAATCGCCACATATTTTCCAGTTGTGCTGTTCATATTGTATCATTTTCATTAAAATATACATTGTTTGATAGGTTTCCTTACTGTTTATGGCATGGCCAATTGGTAAAGATGGTTTTATATTACCGTTATAAAGTAATACACCTTTCAAGCTATATTTAGATGAATCGATAAATAAACGCCATTCATTTGGATCATAATTTTAATTCATCGCATTAAAAAGTCCAGGAATATCATAGCAAAAACAAAAATCATCCTTTTTGGTGAAAGAACTGATGAAAATTTTATTTTGATTTCGGTAATAAGTCACTTTGATATTTGGTGTCACTGGTATTTGTGGTTCCACTGTTGTAGATAAGAGGCAAGAATCTCTGCCTTAGATCTAGATAGTTGCAAGTCTCGCACAAGGTCGTTCACTCAGTTTGGTTTATTAAATGTGCCGTTTTATCATCTTCGATTATGAACTCCTCGTCATTTTCATCCTCCATAAACAGATCGTCACTATCTTGGCAACTCGCACTTGACATAACATACCTAGACAGACGGGATGTGGCAGAGTTTCCGAATGTGATATCGGTTTTGAGACTGATGGAATGTCAGGATATTGAATTTTATGTTTATTTTTTTAATTAAAGCCTGCAGTTTTTGTCAGACAAACATAACAGTCATTTTCGTGATTTGAAGGATCTTTCCACAGCATTGGTGATCTAAATTGAAGATACTTTTTTTCTCCCGAAGCCCAGCATAGAAGAGTAAGCCTACAGCTTTCACAAAAAGCATGTGGGACCCACTTTTTATCTTGATTACTCACTGAGAATCCAAAATAATGCAAATATGCTGTATTAAGACATTCCGATATCGGTCTTCCTTTTTTTGTGAATATAAATTGTCCACAAACGTAACAAAAACGATCGGAATTAAATTTACACACCCTATTAGACATTTTATCAAAAACAAAACCTCTTTAGTTCACAAAAACACAAGAAAACAGAATATAGAATGCAAGTTGACAATGCGTGTAGGTTAAATGTGACGTGATAGATATATTATGGAATTAAAAATGTGAATATTGAAAAATGTAAAAATTTTTAAAATGTGACGTGATAGATTTTTTTAAAATACCGCCTTTCATTATTAAGAGGTAGTATAATAAGAAAATAGGCGTTTCATCAAAAGTATATAAAAAAATGTTTAAATTTGTAAACCAGTGTAATTAATCATCTCAAGCCCAATGAAATGTTTGTTTCCTCTCCCTCCTTTTTAAATAAAGTTTATGGACTTTAGTGATTGTGTGATAAGTTGCTCAAGTGAATAGTGGCTCAGTGTACAAATATTGTATACCAGATTTTTATAGTTTGGAGAAAATCTCATTTGAAAGTTTTCATAATGATCATCTATATATTTAAAAGGGAAGGCTTTTTTTTGTCAAATTCAAATAAAATCGTGCCCAATACTCATGCGTAAACTTAAATCTAGATCTTAACCAGTTTTAGAGCACACTCAAATGCAAAACCTGTGGTCGAGTGGTATAAGGCGCGTTTCTTCTCTGTTCCGATTATCATGTGGGTTCGATCCCTGCTATGGACAGAATGATTTTTCTTATTTTATTTGAATTATTCTTCAAAAATTTCAAACTTTTTAAAATTTATACATTTAAAAGGGAAGGCTTTTTTTCTCGAATCCACATAAAATTATGTCCAATACACATGCATAAACTTAAATCTAGAACCTAACCAGTTTTAGAGCACACTTGAATGCAAAAATGGTGGTCGAGTGGTATAAGGTGTGTTTCTTCTCTGTTCTGATTATCATGCGGGTTCGATCCCTGCTATGGACAGAATGAATTTTCGTATTTTATTTGAATTATTCTTCAAAACTTTCAAACTTTTAAAACAGCTTTGAATTTTATTTTTACGGTACTATCAAGTTGTTTGCCATCAAGTTTTGATGGGTTCCATCTAAAGGTGAAAATAAGCACTCACCAGTCGCCACTCGTCGATTAAACTTGAAAAACTGGCGATAAAAAATATGGAAAGAACCAGCCAAATGCAGGATTTTCCGAATTCCTTTTTCCCTAAAATTCGTGATTTTTCAGAGTCCGATCGATCAAATTCGAGATTTTTCCGCACCTGATCGCCGAAATTTATGATTTTTTTTCCGCACCTGATCTACAAAATTCATGATTTTTCTGCGCCTAATCGTGGAAATTCTTCATTTTTCCACGCCCGATTGCCGAAATTCTTGATTTTTTCCACGTTCGATCGCCGAAGTTCAGCATTTTACCGCGGCAGATTGATGACATTCAGGATTTTTCAGTGTCAGATTGATGACATTCAGGATTTTTCAGCATCAGATTGATGACATTCAGGATTTTTCAGCGTCCGATTGATCAAATTCAGGTTTTTCCGCACCTGATTGTCAAAATTAGATTTTTTTTTTCCGCACCTGATCTACAAAATTCATGATTTTTCTGCATCTGATCACCGAAATTTGTGATTTTTATGCTTCCGATCGACGAAATTCATGATTTTTTCGCACCCGATCGCCGAAATTCGATTTTTCTGCAACTGGTCGACGAAATTCATGATTTTTACGTACCCGATTGACGAAATTCAGTATTTTTCTGCGTCCAATCGACGAAATTCGGGATTTTTCTGCTCCCGATTGCCGAATTTATGATTTTTCCGCATCTGATCTACAAAATTTATGATTTTTCTGCACCTGATAGCCGAAATTTTTTATTTTTACGCTTCCGATCAACGAAATTCATGATTTTTCCACACCCGATTGCCGAAATTCTTGATTTTTCCCCATCCGATCGATGAAATTTATGATTTTTCCGCACCCAAATGATAGAAATTCATGATTTTTACGCTCCCAAATGATGGAAATTCATGATTTTTATGCTCCCGAATGATGGAAATACGTGATTTTTATGTTCCGAATGATAGAAATTTATGATTTTTATGCTCCTGAATGATGGAAATTCGTGATTTTTATGCTCCCGAATGATGGAAATTCGTGATTTTTACGCTCCCAAATGGCGAAGTTTGCAATTTTTTCTGGACTAATTGACGAAATATACATTTTCTGAATTTATGAAGATGTTAGCCTTTTTTAGTCTGCGGGCCACAGGTTGTGCATGTATAATGTATATCATGTTGTGGGTTATTATTTAGTGTATAAACATACCTATTTTATTATTGTCAGATCTTAATTCTAGACAAATATATTTTTTTAAAAATAGGTATTTATGTAGTTAGTTACACTTGTAGGTATGTAAGGTTGCGCTACGGTTAAATATACAGCGGCATAATTAACTATACAAAACTTTATTACTTTAACGAAATATATAATTAATTCAACATATTCAAATAAACACAATTAATAAATAAGTATAATAACAGCCGTCCTGCAGCCGTTCCCAAAAAATGCAGCATCACTCAAGACCGCCGAAGAGCAAGTGTCAAAAGATTCCCGCCGAATCCACCGTCAGTCTATACTTGGCAAAACTTCCCAAGCGCCAAACTTTCGCCAAATGGGAGAGCGCTCTTTTTGCTCCGCTGGAGAAACTTAAATGAATTATGCTTCCTCTTCCATTTTCATATAATGCGAATTAACGTCCCCACATGACTCCCGCGCCAGTCTCACACAACCCGTGGGAGACGAAAACGAACTTTCCTTCCCGATCTCATTATGTAAGTTGTAAGATCAGGCTCACCATCCTCATTCAACAGAAACGCAGGTTTTAAACGATCAATATTTATGATCTTTTCCTGGTTCCCGATAGAAACTACAAAATCTTTTTGCAGTCGTTTTACGACTTTGAATGGACCCTCGTAAGTCGGTTGTAAAGATCTCTTAAAAGGACCTCTCCGTACAAATACATGGGTGCAGTTCTTTAGTTCTTTCGGAACATAGATCTTTTGCTGCCCATGCCTTAAAGGTTGACAAGGTCTCAAAGCACACATAATTTTTTGTAGTTTTGAAATATAAGTCGGTGGGTCTGAGAAGGGGCTATCCTCGTACAACTGGCTTGGAAGCCGTAGAGTTATTCCATACGTCAGCTCAGTTGTAGATGCACCAAGGTCCGCACATACTGTTGTCTGTAGACCCAGCAAAACCAGAGGGAGAGCTTCCAACCAATCCACCTTATAGCACATTAAGGCCTGCTTTAAAGGTCGATGAAGTCGCTCCACCCAACCATTCATCTGGGGCCTATACGAAGCAGTTCTAGCTATAACGGAGCCTAGCATTCTTGCCAGACTTTCAAAAAGTATGGACTCAAATTGTTTACCCCTATCGCATGTTATCCTCTGAGGCGTACCAAAAAGGGAAACCCACGTCTGAACAAAAGCCTGAGCAACAGTTTCAGCAGTCATATCCATAATAGGTACCGCCTCTGGCCGAGGCCCGTAGCTAGACCTTACTTCCAGGTGGGGCAAATATTTTTCCAGGGGGGGCAGATTATTTCTTAATTTTTTTCACGTCTCTTATACCTTGAAAAATATGTACTGTACTTTTAGTGTAATTTTTTTTCTCATTTAAAACGTAAGATCTCTCCAAAGCCAGAATGAAATTTTTAATGTTTGTTCCAAGACACAATAAAAAATATATCAAAGACACATAAATAAAATATTTACATTTACATAACGTAAATATGTTATTTCCTTTTAATTAAGTAATTTAAATTTATGTAGGTTTTATGTTCGTTTATATTAATAAATGCATTCAAGTACAATTTATTAAATGATGTTTCGTTATATTTACATCACGCAATAAAGATATGCGAAAAAAAAAAACAGAATGAATAAAATGAATAGAACGAGGATGTCTTTACCGATAATGAAAAAATATTTTTTTAATTTTCATGATGGAAAAAAAAGAAAGAAAAGAAAAGAAACAGAGTACCAAATTAATTATAAGGCCTTTTATTTTATTTTAGTTTTTTAATTTTAGTTTTAGTCTTTTACAAATTTGACAACCTCTATTTGTTGTAAAAATAATTTATTTGAAAGAATTTTGAAGACTAATGGGAATCATGTATCAAAACCCTCTAATATAATTGAAACCTCCTGTCTCTACTTGTATTTAATTTTTTTAGTACTTCTAAATTTATGTTTTCCATCCGTTTTCTCTCGAAGGCCAAGAAGGCTAGATCTGCCATTCTCTTTTAGGCAAATCGAGATCGAGAATATCTGGTTTACTTGTAGTAGGTCCAGTTAATGATAATGAATTTTTATCACTACTGTTTGCACAATATTCAGGATCAGGACTCGTTATTTCCTGTTTTAGTCGACGCTTCTTATACATAAATGAACGGATATCCATATTTTCAAATATAACTTGTATTCACAGATAAAGTAATCCTTTCCGTTCACAGATACATACTTATCCCAATATAATATATGCAACTTTTGAAACGAGAACCTTTTTATTTTCACTGTCACCAAAAACTGATTAGCATCTGAAATCCACAACGGTTTAAACTAAAACTGTAAGGCAGAATGCATTATTTTCACAAGCGGATTTTCAAGAGTCACTTCCTCGAAATCATTGAACGGGACACAAAAACATCCGGGTGGTCCTGCACAAACACAGGCCCGCTGTCGGCACAATCACAGGAGCGACAAATTGCACCTATATCGTCCCATTGTAAAATTGTCAAAATCTTTCTTTCAGAAAATAGTTCATATTACTTCTCTATTTATATTTCAGATGACGGGTAACACAATTTCACACCACAGGTGGTCCAGTGATGTGTCAGAAAGTCAAAGTCAAAAAACACCAAAGGGTGCTGAGTAGAAGTACTAAAGGGTGCTGAGCAATTCGGCTGCTTTGATGGCGCTTGTTTGTGACAGGCGATTTAATAGCAGTCTTGAAGCCAAGTTAAAAATGTTTCGTGAAATCCTAACTATAAGCATTACAAATGAAACAAAATGAAGAAATAATAATAATAAAAGGAATTTGTAAGAGGCAGAAAATTCAAAACTGCATACGGACGCTCTGGTTTTTCAAACAGATGAAGTCTTAAAATTCTCACGCTTCTGTTGTTATTTGTTACTCTGTGTTGAGTTCTGAAAAAGCCGTAAATTATGGAAAAAAATAGCATAAAAACAATATATTTTCATAATTTTTTTAAATGGATTTTTATGAGAGAATATTAAGATTAAAACAGAATTAATGTAAATATTGTTAACACTGTATGGTAAATTACACTGCATCACCCCTTGCTACAATAACACGGAATCATTTATGTTTAAAGTATTAAACATAGATCTATTCAAGATCTAATTAGCACAACCCAGTGCTGACTCAGTTTCAGACAAAACAATCCCAGTTTAAGTGCGTTCGTAATTATATAAATGCGTAGCAACTATAGTCATTGTCTGGTTCGTCCGCCCGTCTGCAAAAAAAAACAAAAACTACCCAACCGAATAGATTGAAATTTAATATATGGAATCATTATAAAATTTTGTTGAGTCACTTCAAATTTTGTGAAAATCGAATCACAACTTAAAAAGATATTAAAAAAAGTTTTCTTTATTCTATTAAATCCTATCATACGCAATCTATATAATAAAAACGCAAGTCATGTGACTGAGGAAAACAAATACGGGCTAACCTGCTAACCACTTCTTTTTTCATATGCCAAGCGGTCATTTTTATTCAACATTATTTCTTCGAATAAAATTGCATAAAAGTTACATTTTTAGAAAGATCATTCAAAAAAATGGTTTGCTTGAGAGATGAGTTACATTAAAGAAAGTATAGATTCTGAGATAACTTCAGTAGAAATTAGGTTAATAGCCGAATATCTCAATCCATTAAAGTAAATAAACACAAGAGATTCGTTCATCATGAGTCATAGAAATATTGAACCATGGAGGTAAGCAATATCTCATGTTGAATTCTGCAGCGCTGTCTGGTGTCGAAAAAAATTCGCATCTGTAAACGTGGCATCACTAATAATAATAAAAAAGGGCATGCTCATTTCGCTCGTAACAGACGATATAATTCATTTCACGGAAATAATAAAGATTACTTTTTACATTGTAAAACTAGTTATAGTACGGTTGCACCTAATTTGTCACGTTTAACGTACATTTCCAACTTGTTTGTTTGTTCCGTGCTACATTAAAAAAAATAATAAACACTATTTATGCAGAATATTTAGTGTCGAAGAGTCTGTGCAAATATAAAATATTTTTTAATTTATTTATTTCACTGTCCATTTCCTATAAAGCATCGCTATTTCTTCAATCGCCGTATATTTTTTGAAAAGAGCTATACATATTGTTTATGCTTAAGACTGTTATGACATTAAGGTCACATTCACCCATAATTAAATACCATTTCAGATATCCTCCATGAGGTTCCAAAAAATATATATATAGATATATATATGTATATTAATTATATATATATATATATATATATATATAATTTTTTTTCCGTCTGAACAACATGGAACTTTTTTGCTATATTCGCACTGTCATTTTTATACATAAAAGCATGAAATTTACAAGTTTTAAGTACTAAAGTGATTTAGAATCGAATAACGTTTTTCACTTTTCTATAAATACGTTAAATTTTGAGTTGTAATCGATTTCTCTCTTATGAATTTTATCAGACATCATGTCCAGAAAATTGGCTTATATCTTTAACTTTGACGGTCATTTTCTGAAAACTGATTTGCTTTTACAAAAAAATGGAAAACACTATTTAATTTCTCCGTTTTTAATAAGAGGACCTGAAAAATTTTTGAATTTAAGAATAGTGAATGTCTTTGTGAATGTGTCAGAAGATAACTAATTTGGATTTATAAAATCGTAAGTAGCCCGGCATATTTTATTCTTTAAATTTGAAATAATGATTGGTTTATTTCAGAGGCGCCAACTTTTAAAAATTTCGGGGGGGGGGGTCGTGGAAGAGTAGATTGAACAGATAAAGGGACAGACCTTCTATTAATTTTTATTTCCAGAGGGGGAGGGGGAGCTATGGCCCTGTGAAAATTTCCAGATAATTTCTATGGCCTTGTAGTCGGCGTCTATGATGGATTTAATTTGTTATCTTGTTCATTATTATAAATATTTTCAAGCCGTAAGCAAAGGTATGAACTTGTTTAAGCTACTTTTATCATATTATTTCGATATCTGCAAATAAATTCCTTTAAAGAATATATTTTACGCGAAATAAAACATTTTATAAAATCTAAGTATACTTAACAACTTAACAATATCATATCGTTACATTTTTCTTTTTGTTCCTTGATTTATTATTGATTGATATTATTTCGTTCCTTGAAGATTTTGTAATTTAAGATAAAAAGTTGTTTATGTTATTTACATGAAAGTTATTTAAAGTGAAATACATACAAACGTGTAACGCGGTAATAATTTCCTCTACTAACCACTACTTGTAAAACCCGTGGGAAAAAAAAAATATATATATAACTTAAGACATGTATATTAAAAAAAAATTCACAGATAATTCTGTAAATTTCTTATTTATAAATTAAATTTATATCATTTAATTAAAACAAATTTTATATTCTATTGGTTAAAGATGATATTTTCATTGCAATTACATTTTTTCTTTACGCTGAAAAACTCCTCCTATAATTTTTTTATTGTGACAAAAGTTTCACAAATTTTTATCATTCAATAATATGTAACGAAAGATCAGAAGAATGAAATACATTAGTCCCCTCTTCCCAAATCAAACAAGTAAACATAACAATCCGTTTCATGGAATTGGAACAAGTTCCATGAAAGAAGCAGCAAACTTGTCATGTACAACAAATTCAATCATTTTTGGCTGTTTCGCTTTATTTTCAGATTCAGAAGCCTCTGGTTTCAACCCTGCTTTCACATGACGACAATTCTACAAAGAAAGTAAGCTTTATGGATATCAGAATTATTGCTGGGTCGGTACGGGCAGGAATATCCTGCGGTACGGTGTAATTTCTACAAAGCAACAAAGCGGGGAATGTCCTACGTGACAATCCCCGACAGGTCTGTTGTCTGTTAAAAAAAGAGAGAAAAAAGAAGGTTTATAGATAAATTTTTTCTGGTTTTGTTTCCATTTTTAAAACGAAATTGGGAGGAGGGGGGGGGGGGGGGCGGGGCTCTTTGCTTAGATCTGGCAAGAAGATGGAAAAAATTGGAAATTTAAAGTGAAATAATGGTTGATAAAGTGATCGGAATGTCCAGTCTCACACTAGATGAGACAAAAATTTATTTAAAAAAATAATAGAAATTTAATGTTGTTTAAATCGGGATGTTAAGTTTCACGCTAGGTCGGGCAAAATGTTTTGCAGGTCGGGCTTTGCCCGACCTGGCCCCCACCTGGCTACGGGCCTGCTCTGGCCACCGGGTAAACCTATCAATCATGGTTAGGCAATATCTGAATCCACGTACTAGAGGTAAAGGACCAATGATATCTATGTGTATATGAGCAAATCTCTCGTCTGGAACCAAAAATTTCACCAAAGGAGACTTAGTATGCAGGTGTACCTTAGTCCTTTGACAGGGTATACACGCTCTACACCACACAGCAACATCATTATTTAGCCATGGCCAAACATATTTCGAACAGATTAGCTGCCTAGAAGCCTGTATTCCTGGATGCGACAGCCCATGCATTGACACAAACACCTTATATCTCAAGGTCTGGGGGACATAAAACCTGTTCACCTCACCAGAAATTTCACAATACAATAATGTCTTAGCATCCGGCATTTGTACTTTAGCTAACTTTCCACTAAACTTCGCCTTTCCGTTCAAAATAGCTGTTAGCTCCTCATCCTCTGTTTGCAACTTTCCCCACAACTCAAAATCTGCAAGTGACGCAAATTGAATCTCACAAACTCTAGATAAACTGTCAGCAACAAAATTTCCCTTGCCTGGCAAATAACGTATATCCGTCGTAAACTGTGATATAAAGTCTAACTGCCGAAGCCTTCTAGGGGAACATTTCTCCTGTTTCTGCTGAAATGCAAAAATTAGGGGTTTGTGATCTACATACAACGTAAATACCCGAGCCTCCAACATATGCCTAAAATATTGGATCGCAGAATATGCCGCCAACAATTCCCGGTCATATGTTGAATATTTGCACTGTGTAGGGGACAACTTACGAGAGAAAAATCCAAGTGGTTTTGGACCATCGGGCGTAACTTCTTGTAACACCCCACCCATAGCAAAATCACTGCAGTCAGTTATAAGTGCAAGCTTCACATCTTGAGAAGGGTGATAAAGCAAAGTCGCATTAGCTATAGCTTGCTTAACTTGCTCAAAACTGCTTCCTGCATCCGCATCCCACTTAATTTCTCTTTTATCCCTCTTTTTTGCTCCATTTAAGAACACATTTAGTGGTCTTAATATTGCTGCAATATGGGGTACAAAATGATGATAGTAGTTCACCATTCCCAAAAATCTCCTGAGATCGCTAACAGTTTTTGGTTTTGGAAATTCAAGTATAGCTTTCACCTTATGTTTGTGTGGAACACAGCCCTGGCTATCAATAGTATGACCCAGAAAATCTATAGTTTCTTTGCCAAACTCACATTTTGATTCATTAATTATAATCCCGTAATCTCTAAACCGCTTAAAAACTTCCTCTAAATGCTGCATATGCTGAGCGTGAGTTTCACTAGCTATTAAGATGTCATCGAGATAAGGAAAGCAATAGTCCAAACCTCGTAATACCTCATTTATAAAGCGTTGAAATGTTTGCGCTGCAGAGCATAACCCGAAATTTAAAAATGGAAATTCAAACAAACCAAAAGGAGTTATAATAGCAGTTTTAGGGATATCGGGAGGATGAACCAGAATTTGATGATAAGCACTGACTAAATCCACTTTAGAAAATATTTTTTTACCTTTTAACATATAAGTAAAATCTTGAAAGTGAGGAATGGGGTATCTGTCTTGTACAGTAATTCGGTTAAGTGCCCTGTAATCCCCAGTTGGTCTCCAATCCGAAACGCCTTTAGGGACCATATGTAATGGACTGGCCCAATTACTTTTAGATGGCCTACAGATACCTTTCTCAAGCATATAGTCAAATTCCTGCTTAGCTATCCGGAGCTGCGCTGGATGTAACCGCCGAGCTCTAGCTATCACAGGTGGGCCAACAGTAGGGATAAAATGGATTGTATCATGTTTTACAGTTTGTTTATTCGTATTATTTAACTGTGTAATCTCTATATACTTTTTTAGCAGTTCTATATATGCAGTGTTTCCGATGATAGTTTTAACCACCGGGACATCACACAGACTGGCGCGACCACGCGCAGAAAAATTAGTCACAGGGTCCAATAAATGCTGCTTTTTCAAATCAACCAATAAACCAAAATGTTGTAGAAAGTCAGCACCTATAATTGGTTTAGTTACCTCAGCTATGATAAATGGCCATTGCAATTTATGTTTCAGTCCCAAATCCAGTGTAAATAGTTTAGTACCGTAAGTGCAGATTTTTGTACCCGGCTGCATACAATGTGAAATCCCTCTTTCTAGTACTTTTAACTAAAAATGACTTCGGAAAACATGAGACATCACTGCCTGTATCTATCAAATAGCTGGATTGAGTAACCTTATCTGTAACATAAAGCCTGCGACTCAAGCCCATACGTGCAGTAGCCGTCACTACTACTGCGAGCGAAGGTCGTTTTTTGGTTTGTAAGCGCACGGAGGTACGCATTTTCGAGCCTTTTCCTTAAATCGAAAATGATACCAACATAGCCACCCCTCTCTGTGTGACCTATCCCCAGAGTTAAATGAGTTCCGCCGGTAAGATTTCCTAGGCGACTTGGGACAAGAACCCGCTTTAACCAGCTTTGAAAGTTCCTGAACCTGAAATTGTAGCTGCTCCAACTGTTTATTTTGCTGACTAAACTGAGTTTGTTCAGCCCCTCTCGATTCCAGAGAGTTAACACCAACCTGCGTACATTCACAAATCTTATCCGCCATCTCTGCTAATTTATTTAAACCCTCAAAGCTTACAGACAAAATTGTTTGCACCAATACCGGTAACCTCCGAAGCCATATATTTTTCAAAAAGTCATCGTCAACATGGCCCTCACTTAACTCTCTCATCTTACGCAATAACATTGAGGGGGACCTAACACCCAGCTCTAAATCTTCCAGCAATGTCTTAACCTTCCGATTCTGAGAAACTTCAAATTCCGATAATAACCACGCTTTAAGAGCACTGTACGGTTCTTCTGGGGGTTTACACACAATATCGGAGGCAAAAGATAAAGTTTCCGCATCCAAAGACGCCACCAAATGATCAAATTTAGTTTGTTCGACCGAGATTCCCGCTAACCTAAAACTAGCCTCTAGCTGTACAAAAAATAACTTTGCATTACTAGGCCAAAAATTGGGAACTTTCACCGACACTCTATTACATCCTGTACTCCCCCCTTTCACAGTTTCAATAGGATTGTCGTCCGGCATCCCGTATACTATCAAAAAACAAACAGAAATCACAAAAAGCCAAACTAAACAACAATTTAATCTAAACTGACCGAAGATTAAAACATTTTAACACTTAAAACAGCAATATCGACATCGAAACCAACCAACCATTGGAACCCGAAACAAGTTTAAATTATCTTAAAAGTCCTCAGAGGATACATGCAAAAGGAAATAAACAGTACGTAATCTCATACCTTAATCCTTCAAAGACATCCTAATAGATTTGACGAGAACTCGTTATGAATTAATCTTTCTTTTACTCTTTTTAACCACAGCTCCAAAAGCGTGTACAAGGGTCACCACTTGTAGATATGTAATGTTGCGCTATGGTTAAATATACGGCGGCATAATTAACTATGCAAAACTTTATTACTTTAACGAAATATATAATTAATTCAACATATTCAAATAAACACAATTAATAAATAAGTATAATAACAGCCGTCCTGCAGCCGTTCCCAAAAATTGCAGCATCACTCGAGACCGCCGAAGAGCAAGTGTCAAAAGATTCCCTCCGAATCCACTGTCAGTCTATACTTGGCAAAACTTTCCAAGCGCCAAACTTTCGCCAAATGGGAGAGCGCTCTTTTTGCTCCGCTGGAGAAACTTAAATGAATTATGCTTCCTCTTCCATTTTCATATAATGCGAATTAATGTCCCCACACACACAAGTACCTAAGCTTAGTGAGACTTATGTAGTTAGCTACATAAGCATGTTGTGTATAACTTTGCCGTTAACTTATTTTAAAATTTAAAATAGATTGGAAATTAGTATCTCAAGTTTATGCAAAGCAATATAAATTAAAATATTTTTATTTTGTACATAAATTACTTTACTGTAAACTAATTATATATTTTTAAAATTAAATATTCAGTGACATAAATGTTCTTACTGGCTACTAAAGAAATTATTCTCACTCACCACTAACTGGCTACTAAAAAAAATCAACCTACCGGCCAGTGGCTACTAAGCAAAATTCCTTATTTTCACCTTTAGTTCCATCTAGTAAGTTATAATAAAGAGCAATTCCTGTTATGCTGCAGAGAGCAAGTTTGTGAGGAATTTGGAAAAGGGCTTTTTATCAGTATTTAGAAAATTTTAGTGTTTTTGAATGAGGCAATATTTATTTTATGATGTGTTTCTAATGCATACTGTACTGCTGAATTGGAATTATCTTAAAATATACCTGGAAAAATCATGGAATTTCATTCTCCTGTATGAGTAGCAGCCCTGTAGTATTGTTTTCCAGAATAAGTTCACTGATATTTTGATGTCCTTAAATACTTCTGGAAAAAGTGATAACCTCTGCTTATGTCATATTTTGCATCATAAGCTATTACTAGAAACCTAATCATTATAAATGTTCACCTTATCATTTTTTACAAACTTTACAATAGTTTACACATCTTCATGTACATTATGTTGATTCAATAAATACATAGCTGCCTACCATCCAGAGCACTGTGTCTGTTAGGCCAATTCAAATAAGCATTTTTCAACCAGAAATTTTACTTAATAAATTTAACCAAATATGTATCACATAAAAACAAAATATATTTTATTAAATAAATCATTTGCTTCAAAACATGTTTATTAAATTGCTCAAATTGACACAGTGCTCTGAATGGTTGGCTGCTATGTAAATGTATAATATTAACAAAGTTTTAATTATTTTTAGAGTACTCTTCTGGGGGAGTCTGTTTTTACCCTTGAAACTCTCTTGCAAAGTCATCATAGAAATCTTCGGTTAACTTTGGTGTAAGTTACTTTTGCAAACCTTCATGAATTACTTTTCAAAATACTATTTGGACTATTTTAAATTAATTCAGTATTCATTTATTTCTCCTATAGCTCACCTGCATGCGCAAGTGTTGGTTTCATTTCTATTGCTGCTCGGGAAATGAGTAACATCAAACAGAGGAATGCCTGGTTGTTATTGGCTGAAGAAGAATCTTTATGGTCTAAAGTAAATCAAGTATTTCTCTTCTGTTAATAGTGAAATTTATAACAAAAACCATTGAGAAAATAAAATATATTAGATGATTTATATTAAATTCTGTTAATTTATTTTTGAAGTAGAAAATAAAATAAAACTTGCATAAAGTTATTTAAAAAAAATTCTTCATCAAATTTTACAGAAAAGATCCCTTAAGATATTTTTGTGCAATTTTAGTCTTTATGAACTGTATTAAGCAATATATGTTTATTGTGTCAATATCGTTTGATTTTTAGGTTGAACGTCCCAGAAGTTATTCTCTGCCAAGCAGATTAACATCTCAGATTGGGATTCCTGTTTTAGGATTATTAAAAACAGTATCTAGTAACTTTACCACTCAAACTTATAGATTTCACACTGGTCTAGGTGCTGAACTTCATGTTCATGAAATTATGTCTGAGAGCAAATTATCATTCTCCATTCCCTGTATGCTGCTGTAAGTGAATTTTTGTTGTATAAAAGTCTCATAATTTATGTATTTCTGATACTTAAAAAAATATGTGTAGTTTAAACCTTTTTTAATACTGTTTTCTTAAAATAAGGACTATTTGAGTAAATGTTATTATGAGATTAGTGCATTAAAAAAAAATATTAACACTGAATACCGTAATTTCTGGTATATAATCCACAGATCAAACAATCATGTTTCAACCCAGAAATTTTATTCAATAATTGAAGTCAAATATTTACAGCAATCTAGTAAGTTATGTTTTATAAAATAAAAAAATCTGGGTTGTAACGTGATTGTATAATCCACGGATTATATGCCGGAACTTACGGTACATATCTGTGATAACTTTTACACAGATTTTTTTTAATCTTTAGATGTTTGAAGTTATATATATTTATTTATTCAGTTTTGGAATTTGACATCATGAAAGCTAAATGATTTGTTAAGAGGCTGAAATAATTAAAAAAAATTATTTAAGAAAAAATATAACAATGATGTGATTTATTGATTCCCCCTTCCACATGTAGATTTTTTGCAATTCTTTTGAAATGATTTGTATTCTCTCTCTCTCTCTCTCTCTTTTTTTTCGCCTGATTAGTTAGATCAACCTTTTTCTTATGAGGAAGTGGGGTGATAGAAGAAAGAAGTTGAATTTATGTTCTTGCTAATATTTTAAATGAATTTGGTCATTTTAATGAAAATTTTTAAAATCTAAGATAACAATATAATCGTATGAAGAATTATATATATCAGTATAATCTTTTGAATAAAAATCATATGAAGAATTAATTATAACCTTATAATATATCTCAAAATATCAAAAATGTTTGATTTTATTCCAGTAGTTAATAAATATAAATGAGTAAAATAATATAAAATCTTTCAACTCAATGCTAAAAATTAATTTTCAAATTGGTAACATTCTTCTACAAAAGCCAAATGCTGTTTGGATATTTTTTACTATTATTTTAATAATAAATTAAGCATCCTTAAGTAACTTTTTTATTTTAAGGCTGTTCTCAAATTCAAATTGGCTACTTTATGACACATATTTTAATTCATTTTTTTTTACAAATGAATGAAATTGGCAGGTGTGCTTATTCAGAAATTATGTAATCAAATTACATTTCCCCTCTTTTGGTAAAAGCAGAAGATCTTTCAGAAAATGTCATCAAAGTGGGCATTTTGTGCTGAATTCTTGTCACAGCACTGCTAGAATGGAGAAAATTATGTAATTGAATTACGTTTTCCCTTTATTGGTAAAGGCAGAAGATCTTTCAGAAAATACCGTCAAAGTGGGCATTTTGTGCCGAATTCTTGACACAGCACTGCAAGAATAGGGAAAAACTCATTGTCACAAGACACGAATCATTTCGATTCCAAATCACTTCAATAGTCAGACCTGTTAATTTCTTTTGTATTTAAAAATGAGTGAGAAAATGTGTCAAAGTTCGCGTTGTTGAGCTTGTCATTTGAGAACCACCTTAATATATATTTTTTATGTAATAAAATGAATGTACACTAGTGTGCAAAAGTCTTTGGTCAAAAGTATAAATTGACAATAACGAACAAAGTATAGCAAAGTAGTAACAAATTTAATATAGAATGCTGTAATAACAAAATATAGGTGAACATTTTAAATATTTAACTTAAAAAATATAATTGAACTCATATTTTGCTTTCATTGTTGTGGCCTCCTTTAGCATGTACAATTTTGGCATTCAAGACACAATTTTTTCCAGTGTTTTGTGGCTTATGTTTCTCCAGGTATCATGTCAACATTCCTAAGCACTTTGAAGATTTGTTGGAACCATCATACGAAGTTTTCTGTTCATTTCATCGTACAATTTCTCAATAGGATTTAAATTGGGCCAAATCATAATTTTGAGAGCTTTTTGCTTCTTCTTTGTTTTCAAATAATTTAGATACGTTTTTTGGGTCGTTGTATTGCTGAAAAGCAAATCCTCTGAAAATATTTTGAGCTTTGAATGGAACAGCATGATGTACTAAGATACTGTGATACATTTTCTTATCCATTGTTGATTAAATTGTACCAAATTTCCAATATTTTCTCTCCTAAAACCATCCTAAATCATGACGTTACTGCCTCCATGTGTCCTCATGTGATTTAAACAATTTTTGCATACACGCTCTCCAACTATTCTTTGAACATACTGACGTCTTTTGGTTCTGAACAATTCAAACTTTGATTCATCAGTTCAAAACACTTTTTCCCATTCACCCAGTGTCCAAGATCGATGATCTTTAGCCCACTGAAGACATTTTGTTTTATCTATTTGTCGTAGCAAAGATTTTTGACAAGCTATGCAACCATTCAAACCTACAACAGTACGCAGTTGCCTAACTGTATCAACAGATATTGTAGATTCTCTACTTTTATTCAACTCTTCTTTAATTGCAGTTGCTGAAAGTCTTCTATTTTGTTCACTCATGACTACACAATATGTTTCTCTTCTCTACTTGATGTACATTTAGGCCATCCAAAACATCTTCTAATTTAATTTGTTCCTGTTTCTTTCAGTCGAGCTAATGTGTATGTTACACTTGATTTTAGGATTCTTAATTTTTCTGTAATTTTCTCATGGGTATGACATTTTTGAGATAAAATTTCAGTTTTACTATTCAATTGAATTGAATATTCATGTTTTTTAAGTTATTTATAAGCAGTCAATGTTGCCTGCAATAGAGACTAATAGTAATTAATCTCTAAATATATTAAATATTAGACTTGCAAAACATAAATTAATATTAAGTTATCATTATAAAATTAATATACTTAACTGAATTTATCAATATACATACCAACCTTGATATGAAGAAACAAAAAAATGTAAATTTCTATGCATAAATAATGTTCCAATATACAGTTTTTATAAGATCTGTGGTGTTTTCAATCGATATAAGAATTTGAATGTACTAAATTAGAATTTTTGCTTTGTGAACTTGTTCATAAACACAAAATTAAATTTGAGAAATAACTGAAATCAATATTTATGTATATTGTGTAATCAAAATTGGTTTATTGTATTTGACGAAAGACTTTTGCACACTGGTGTATGTTGTTATTCAAAAGATATCTATCTTCTTTTTATTCTTTTCTTTAAAAAATGTTTTAATTATTATTTATTTTATTTATTTATTTATTTTGTGGTTTTCAGAGATCTCTGGATTAACGAAGAAAAAAAATTAATGGAAACAGTTCTTCAGTTAGGACAGGTAAAGAAATTTTATAAGGTGTTTTTTCTCTTATGTTACATAAATTAGTCAATGTTATCATAATTCATTTTATTACACTATTACTATGGGAGAGTCAGGCACAGAAATTTTCAAAATAAAAATTGCATTTAAAAAAAAGGTGTAATCATGTCAAAATATCATTCTTGTTTTTTCTTATTGTCCCTCCTATCAGATTTTTAATTTTCAATTGTCTCAAAGGGAAATATTTCACAGATTAACAGTTAATTTTAAAACAGATATGTCTGAACTCTCTTGATAAAATATATACAGAGTTACTCTAACTTATTTCAATTGTGTTGTCTTAATATATTTGTAAATTACAATTTTTTAATTGGTATATTACAATAAGCATCTGTTTATGAATAATACATAATAATAAATTTAGAAACCCTTTTTTGAATGCTAATATGTGCAAATTAAATTAAAGGTATGGTTTCATATTGGATTTTGTTGTCATTGTTGATTTGAGATGCTTTCCAGCTATTATCTGAAATTATTATTTTGAAGGAACTTATCTCTAATTTTCTGTTCGTTTTTGTATTCAAACTAATTTTTTTCGACAAACTATAAAGTCAGTAATTAAAATTGTGACAATATGTTTCATCATCATTTTTTCAATAAAGATAAAATATCTCATGAAAGTTTTTCTAACCAATATTTGAAAATAAAATTGTATTTTGAGTAAGTTTTATTTTTCTTTAAAAAAGAAAAAAATTCCATGATTGTAAATTTCAGCAATGGCAGATATATAGCATAAGGGAAATGGATCATATAAGGAAAAAACTTTTAAAAACTATTTATTATTGAAATATTTTAATTTTAAAAACAGCTTTAATTTTTCATTGACATCCTATAATCTCTGTACTATATAAATGTATAAACTTCCAAAGGGCATTTCACATTTTGGAAACAGGTATCTGAAAAGCTTTACTGCAAATTTTTTATTTAAAAACTTTTAATTTCAATAAACTATTTGATCAGTTTACAACAGTTTAATTAATAGTGTTGATAAGAAGGTATTCTCCAATTGTGATTAATTGTCATTTGAGCCACATAATTTCAGATAAGACAAATGTTTAATAACATATCAAGTTGTGTTGTATTTTCATTATGTTATGTATCTTTATTATGTAATGTGTGAAAAAATCAATGCTAATCACAAAATTTTAACTAAAACTTTCTTCAGATTCACAAGAACTTGTTAAAAAAAACTTTTCATTCTCTTCTACAGCAATAAATAAATATTTTTGAGTTACAACCATTTAAATAATTCATACTTCATAATTTCTTAAACTGCTTCTCTCTTAGTCTCGAAGTGAATGCATTTCATATAGAATTCTGCATAAAATTCCATGTGCATAACTAGGGAAGGTGGGAAGGGGCTGCCCTGGGTGGGTTGCCAAATGATTGGTCAGATCTTCAAAATTCAGTAATTAATTTTAACTGCTGCAATCTATACTAATAACAGAAAGTTTTGCTCTGTCTCTCTCTCTGTGTGTGTGTTTGTTTGTCTGTCTGTCTGCGATGGCTAGCAAAATCTAGCCCACCTAGAAGTCTGAAAATTTAGGTGTGGATAGTCCAAGGTCTGGCCTGGTGCACCTGAGTCTCAGAATTTTAATACTTTGAAAATTAACAAAAATATTAATTAAAAACTGTTCAATTACTCATCTCTTTTTTGTGAGCCAGCTTTCAGAACTTGCACATACCCAGAACCCAATTTATCGCATTGCACGAAAATGAAGAGCCATTTACATGAAGAATGCATTTATTTCATAATTTTGTTTTAAATTCTATCGACTAAACTGTTTGGTTTATTTAAAAACGAAAAGCATATTCTGAAAGATCGGACTCTTACGTCTCCAATGCCATAATCAATTTTTTAAAAAATTATATTAACACTATGAAAAACATTTTTGAAAAAGGGTTGTTTTCCCGGGCTTATGTTTTCTCCCTTACGCCACAATTAATTCAATAGCACAATTTTAGAGATAGACAAACCAAACACATGCTCTTAGAACTGAAACTTTCTTCTAATAGGCGGTATAATTATTTTTTAAAATACGGATTTTAACACTTTCAAAAACACTGGCGAATGCAGGTCATTTCGCACGACACAAGAGTATATTTTTTCTTACGCTAAAAGTTACTAAACGTTCCTATTTTGAGACAATCTTTTTAGAACATCTTGGTAGGTCAGACTTACATCACCTACAACAATTTCGAAGCATTCAGATGAGAACAAGTATTTTTTTAAAAAAGTAAAATCTGAGATATTTTTGGCAAAAATCCATAATAATGGGAGGTTTTCTGTGGTCACGCTTGACTTCGGGTAACGTTTTCATTATTTAAAATGCATATATTTTCACATAATTTTATAGAGGACTTGGAAACAGTTATATTTATAAATGACTAAAATTTCAGAGAGATCGGGCGACAATTACTATTTTTTTAAATCTTAACAGACCTGACGCGAAAAGATAACATATTTATTTTACAACCAGATAACAATATTTCTGATGTAATTTTTACACAGGCTGTAAAATCGTTATATTTATGATCATCGAAAATATAAAAGGGTTTGGACAACAAAAGCTATTTTTTTAAAACTATATAACAAACCTACTTCAAAAAAGAAGTAAATATTTTTTTACGATTTTGCAATTTTGTCATTAAAGATATAAATTCATACCAAATCGGGTAAAAAATATAAATTAATACAAATTTGGGGTTTATTTAAGGTTTTATCATGGGCCTGGGCAAGGCTGGACGGGTCAGCTAGTAATATAATAAAGCAATATGTTGCATTTTTAAAAATAAAATAGTTTGAAAAGATATAATCAAAATAATGGTGATTAAGTGACAGCAATTAAATAACTTTGTAAAAATCAGTCCTGAAAGTTTTGAGCTTTTTTCAAATGTCATTTTGGCTGTTTTTAAAATTGATGCAAAAGCATGGAGAAATCATTACCTACAAATTTTGAGGGAGGGGTAACTAGCAGGGTTGATTGTGTTCAGGTTATACACCTGAATTCAGGTATTTTTTTCATTTTCAGTACAGAAATCCTGGTTTTTCTGATAGTTAAATTCATAAAATAAGACTAAAATATCAATTTCTTAGGATTGGTAACATAATAAGACTAAAATATCAATTTCTTATGATTGCTAACATAATTAAAATTCAGAATTTCACCTCTCTGTAATAAATTATCTGTTCATTCTTCTCCTCTCTACATAGAAAACGTTTTCTCACTAAAATTTCAGGTATATTTTCATGAACCCACAATCACCCCTGTAAATTGATAAAATTTTAATGGTGTACAAATTCTGTGCTTTTTAATTTTCCCTGTAACATATATACCATTTTTAATATAAAATAGTAATAAAAGCTTAAAACCGTTTTTAAGATGTTTAACAAAATAATTAATAACTATGAGTGTTAACCGTTTTTACAGTGTTCCCAGTTTCACCAAATATTCTTTTAAATGTGAAATCAAGGGGAGGAAGGAAGGGGAGGGAGGAAGGGGAGGGGGAGGACTAAAATAAGAAAAAAGGGAATAGTTTAAAAAACATTTCTTTAAATTAAAAAGTATTAATTTTTTTATTGCATTTTATTTTCATAATGTATGCACGTGCAGACTTTGTGATATTATCGATGTTTTTTTGTGTGTGTTTTGCTGCGAGGTTGTTTGATTCAGTTTGAGTCATTATGCTACTATAGTGCAGAAATTTTAATGCAAGGATGTGTTTGAAATCATAATATAATATAAATAAGGGAAAATAGCCATGAGTAAAAATAATAATAGTTTTAATATAGCTATTCACTTTACTTGCATATTTATTTTACATGTACAGAGCTGCCAACCATTACGGATTATGCGGAATTACTCTGCATTTTAGTTGTAGATTACAGTATTACGGACGTCACTACAAAAATTACGGAAATAAAGAATTCGGGAAAAAAAATTGATTGTAGCAATTTGCCTTCATAGGACGAGCAGCCGGCAAGAGGAGAGCCTTTTTCGGCCAACAGCATTCTTTCCCCCGCGTCGGAAGCGCATACGGTTAGCGATCTGTGTTTGTAGCGATCCAATCTGCTTTCATCAGACGAGCAGCTCACAGCCGGCGAATGACGTGATGTGCCTTCCCCCCTCCCCTTCCACACTCACTTCCAGAGAGCATCAGGTCACGTGGTACAATAGCAGTTGAACTGAGACGCTTTGCTATGCGCGCGACGATATCTTTCTCCCAGTGACATCCACCAGTGGTTTCCCTTTCGCCGTATTGTTGAAATAATTTTTTTTTTTTTTTTTCCTTTTTGATTGAGTCATCCCCGACATTCTCGTTACATCATTCTCATGATCTACTACACTCTAACTGATTATTTGAGATTATGCAATAATTTTAAATAAAACAGCTGCTTATTCCAATAGAGTATTCAAGCTGAATTCACTGCATAGGAGAAAACACCTTGTTTTCTTTCCGTATCCGCACAGACACTGAACTAACAGCTTATTGGGCCCATTAAGCAGCAGAAGGGGTGGCTATGACGATTGCTTAGATGAAGGACGAACAAAACAGTAGGTTTAAAAAAAAAAAAAAGGACAATGCTGATCAAACGTATAGTATCAGAATTTTGCTTTTCTAAATTGGCAATAGCTTCGTATTATGTGTGTGCATCGCTTATTTTGATAGCTGTGTGATGTAAGGCTCCTATATAAGGGCTAACTTAGTAGCTTTTTTAGCAGATACAAGTTGTTTGTCTGTGAAAGTTTTTTTATAACATATTTCCTTGCAAGACGACGATTTTATTTTCTAAATTAACAAAGCATTTAGTGTGCTAATATCCTGACTGGGCTGAAACAGTTTGACTTTTTCGGACAATGCTAAATACTCTTTCGGTAACAGCGTTGCTATGTGGTATGATTAATATAGCCAACATTAATTTTGGCAATGCAACATACTTTTGTTGCCCAGATATGTTCTTTATCTGAGAAATTTGATGCCAGCCAGAATCCATCCTGTCATAAGAGATTTCATCAAAATTTTCAAACTGATATGATGCAAATTCTGACTGACATCGGTCTAATTCGTCATTGTTTAACAAAAAAGGATATTTTTTAACAAAAAAATCAACGGACTCATAAGGAACTGTTCTCCTTAGTGAAATGTCAGCCACTTCTGCATGTTTTAAAACATCTTTCTTCAGAGGAAACTTTTTGAGAACATAATCGCATGCACTGCAGAAAAAGTTTCTGACATCGGTATAAAATTCTGCTAACTGTCCTTCAGACAGTTTTTCCTTCACAATATATGCTTGGGCGTTTGCCCCAATAATTAGTTCTTCATCATTTTTTTATATTTTCTCTTTCGATAATTAATATCCAAAATAGAACCTGAATCCGCTGCCAAAGCAGTAGGTTTCACAAACCTAACCACCAGATCTGTAAAAAAATTCACCAATTTTCTCTGTAAAAGGTGTATCAAAGGTGCTTCTTGTTGTAGCGATACATTTACCGAGTTAAAAATCGGTAAAGTACTGCTTAAGAAAAAGCAATAGAGTTTGAACATTGGATTTTGAAGATTGGATTTTATACTGTTATTATTATTATTTTCCTCACAAAAAAAATGGTAAAGGGCATCCCATTGTTCAAGCACACAGTTGATGGAATCCAACAATGAAAGCCATCTTGTGCTAACATATTTCAGTATCTTGTGTGGCTTCAAACCACATACTCCTTGACACAATTTAAAATTACTTTTTTGTTTGGAACTTTTGTCCAAATAATAATACAGGTGTATCAAGAAATCTTCAACATTCACTAATTTTAGTTCAACAGAGGCTTTTTTTGCAGCTAGGTGCAGAAGATGACATGGGCAGCCAATACTGATAATAGAAAGCTGCACTTTCAGAAGGAAGGCAACAACACCTTTGAACTGGCCTGTCATCACATTTGCATTATCTGATGAAAACGATACGCAATTAGTCCATGGAATTTCTTTTTTAGTTAGTTCCTCATTTAAAATATCAAAAATGCCTTCTCCTGTGTTATTACTTGTATGGCACAAAGACAATAATACAGTATCGATTTTACCAGCCAATTCGTTAAAATACGTTACTACAATAGGATATAGTTTATTGTCATCATTGTCATTACTACCATCGGTACCTATGGAAAAGGGTTGATTTTTTAAATCGTTCACAATTTCAGACTGCGTCGATTTCGCCATATCCTGAATGATAGCAGATGTTTTAGCCCGTGCGCAGCCGTACTTTTTAGCGATTTTAGAATCAGGAAACATAGCCCGAAATAAACCACCAGCATGGTCAGTACTGGCAATCTGTACATTATGTTTGATCAAAAAACGTGTGAACAGCATTTCTGCTTTGATAACAGTGTTTTCGTCGTTATTTTCAGGAAAAAATTTTGTCAGAGGTTTATACTTTTTTCTTTTTCCATTTTCCTCATGCTTCTTCGATATCACATGGCGATGAACATCATCTCGACCACCATGTTGTACCAGAAAATCATTAGAACAAACCGTGCAAAATACATGATGTTCAAAAAGTTAAGAAATTTTTATATGTTAAAGAATATTGATTAAAGGTAAATGGCAAGAGTTTTTCTCAGTCTCAATTATTGTTTCTTAAATTTCAAATATGTTTAAATTATTAATTGCTTATATTATGATTTCAAATTATTATTGTTAGTTATTGGACTAATAATTATCTCTTATTGCATTGTTTCAATTTTGATTATGTTACTTTGTATGTTAACATCGTGGTAAGGCAGTGGAACGGGTCATGGGCAAGTAGGCTGATTACTGATGACTTTGAAAGTTGGCACCTCTGCATGTACCTAAATCAGTTTTTTTTTTTTCATTGATAATATTTCTCTCTTCATGTTCATGTGCAGAAACTACAAAAACTTTATACTAAGTGCACATTCAATTTTTTTTTAATGGGTTGCTACTCTCATGCCTGGAAAAGATAGTGTTTATTAAACTTTGTGTAGAGAGTGACTAGAGGATAAAATAAAAGTAGTTCAATCCCAACACAGACTGTCATTGGTTCAAAACAGTACCATACATTGCATTGTCTTTTAAACTATATTTTTTCTAATGCATTCATTAATAACTGTTTTTTACATAGTAAAAGGTTTTGATAACTCCACTTTTATATTAATATTACCTATCACTGTTCTAGTGGATATGCTTTGTAGCAAAGTTAATCTTTTCCTTAGGATAGAATATACAAAAGGTCTATATACCTACATGTTAGGTGAGTAGTGAAAAAATGTGAAACTTTAAGGTATGTCGAGTAACAATAAAGTTTGGGAACCACTGATTTAAGTAATGAATAAGCTGAAAAAAAAATTCAGGAAATTTTTTACCAAGATTCCTGTTTTTCTTTGCATCACCTATGAATATTATACATTAAAACTTTTGAAAGCTTCATTATCGAAATGTACATGTAAAACTATCAAATATACTTTGAATACATGTATATTTCTCTCCTTAATTTTATAGTGAAATGTATCTCTTCCATCATTTTAATTAAATTTATGTACATGAAAATATTTCTGAAGTATCAAATATGATTATTTAATATTAAAAATATTGTTTAACTGCTGTATGTGAATAAAACTGTTAAAAATTACATAGCAAAAAAATGCACTCTTTAGACTAATTAACATCTGATATAATTTATTATTATAATATGAAAGTTAGGCTTGCATATTTGTATTGTGTTAGTATAATATTGATTATTTTTAGCTTTCAACTGAATGGCAACAAAAGTATTTAGCTGCTACTGATAGTCATCTCAGGCTTATTAATCACTATTCAGAAGTTGTGGACTTTTTATTGAAAAAGAAGGGCACATCTTTTAAACAATCTGCAAAGAAAAAAGATACAAATTTTGAATTTGTTCCTGTCAATCTTCACATTCAGAGAATGTGGGTCCAAAATGTTACAACTAGAAAAAGTAAGAAATGAAAATTTAAAACTTTTTTAACACTTTCCAACATAGTTTAAATATGTTTATGACTTTGATTCATCTGCCTGTCTGCTAGCATTAACTTTCATAAATATATTTGTATAGTCAAAAAGTTCATATGTATTATTGAGGTTTACAATAGCATGTTCTCTATTGAATGTGAAGTGTGTAGCACTTACAGTTCATTTACAGGGACACTCAAAAGAGACCAGATATATGGCATATATATGATGTTTTAAGCACATTTTAATGATGTTATGCTACTAAATTTATATTAATTGTTTGTATGCACTACAACATGTTTCTATAGAAAATGGTATGTGTAGCATTTATTGTTCATTTACAGGCAGGGTTGCAAGATCTGTTCTGATTTCACATCAAAATGCCATTAATAACTTTTAATGTCGTGATTGTGCATTGATCACTGCTCACCAATTCTAGAAATTTAGCACAAGGATATTTTTGAGCATTTATTTCAAAACCTTAAAACTTAATTTTCTAACTTTTTTTAATTAAATTTTTAATTCTTTTTCTATTTTTTACTATGTTACTGACTGACCAAATAACAGATTAAGACAAAAAGCCTTTAGAAGAGAAGCTTTATTATATAATGGGACTTAGAATTAAATGGTTGGCAAAAAAGAAGTATAAGAGACATATCTATAGCAACTTGCTCTCTCTCACTCCCTCTCTCCCAGTTGGAGAGGAGGGCAAAATTACATATGGGAATCTATTATGACTGAAAACGATAAGCTTTACACGATGGTTAATATCACACAGGTGATAATTTTGCTCATCTCAGTAGGTAGATTACCACTGTTTTAGAAATTTTATCTAAATTTCTCTCTCAAATTTCCACTTTTTCACTTTAGCATCCGAAGTTTAAAATTTTAAAAGACCTTTAATGTTTTTGAATTTCTCTGATTGCTGGAATGATAATCTTCTGCATTTTGGCAGATTTTGGCTTTTTATTTAAATATCATTTCATTGAAATCTCCCTATCGCAAAATTTCTGCTTCCCCCTTGTTGGCATTTTAAAAGAAATAACCATTAAAATAAATATTTTCAGATGTCATCGCAATTTTTTAAACCAACTTATTATGTTATCTTTAAGTGTTAGTTTATGTTTCATTCATTTGCCTGGCTATTTTGTTTTTCCAGTTTTACTTACATATAAATGAAGTGTTGAATTGTATTGTAAATGTACATAAGTTCAAGAAACCATAGTAACTATCATTGTAAAATGACAGTATGACATCACAGCAAGGATGTCAATAGGACTATTGAATGATACTTATTTTCATTTATTTGATGTCACTATATGATCAATGTTCAGCCAGTAGTACATTCTTTAATTTTTCTAAGAAGCTTTTGGCAATTCCAGTCTTGCCAAATCGGTAAAATATTCATGAATAGGTAAGCAGTAAGTGCTTTTTAAGATTGTGGCTGAAAATCGAACTATATTGGTATCACTGGTAATGTTTTTCTTTAAGAATGAGATGCCAGTATGTATACCGTGCATGCAGCATATTAAAAATTGGTGATGCTAAATAGCATAAAATGATTTAAAGCAATCCTTTAGTTCTTTTAATTATAAATGTCAGTTTAAAAGGATTTAAGTGTATGTGACTTGTGGAGAGATTGTGTTGTTTCCAGTATCATCAAATAAATGATGTCTCTAATGAATTTGCTTGCTTTCTATGGATTTAGACTTTCACTACGAACTCTGCTCATTGTATTTAAATTGAGTTCAATAAATATGAATTGGGGGTCATCATCCCTTTCCCCTCAAACACACAAAGTTAAAATTTTTTAAACTTAAAAAAAAATTATTTTGCCCTATTTGTATCTGTAGTAATAAACAAATTATCAATCATTTAAATTACCTCCTCCTCTCTTAGACATTTTCACTCCCCCCCCCTCCCTTTGCTCCCTCCAGCATGCCAAATTTAAATTCTTTAAAACTCTTTGTTTAAAAAAATGTTTTTTTGTTATATTTGTTGCTCTCTGTAGTAACAATAAATAATCATCTAAATTATCTCTCTCTTATCGAAATGCCTGCTTCTCCCCTTTGCACCTCCCTCCCCCTTACAAAGTTTAAAATCTCTAAAACTCTTTTATTTAAAAAAATCTACTTTCCTATTTGTTGCTTTCTAGTAACAATAAATAAACCAGTCATCTAAATCACCCCTTCCCCCTAAAAATTCTATTTCTTATTCCTCTGCCCTTCAGCACACAGTTTGAAATTTTCTCAACTCTAATTTTTAAAAAAATCTGCCATTTTTGTTATACTGTAGTGATAATAAATATTAGTTAGTTAAATTATCCTTTCCTGAAAGGAAAGCAAAAAAGTTACTCTTTTTTGCAGTTTGGCTATTCTTCTCCCTGGATCTTTTTGTTAAGAAGCTATGAACAAAAAAAAAAAAAAAAAAAAAAAAATGAAGTAACGAAAGACACAGAAGTAAATGAACAATAGAATTAAATAAATTTTCTTATATTCTAAAATAAATATTTTTAAATTTTACAAAATTTTGTGTTTTCTGAATTCTAAATCAGTGATGGTTTTTATGGACCATTAGTGTTTTCTTTTTTCACCTGTGTGAAACCAGAGTGTGACCCTCTTTTCTTTAAACTAATTATGGCTGACAAGAAAGAATTAAACAGGAAATGCTAAAGCATATGGTGTTTATTTGCCAGGAAGGTACTAAAGTAAAAAAAAAAAATCATTCAAATTGTGTCAACTAAGCAAGAATAACTTTCCTGTTCCTATTAATTTCACAAGTTTTTAAGTGCACCAGCAAGCAGTGTCTTTAGTGAGTGATTATTTTTAGAAGTTAGAAATATATAAAGTGTTTCTAAAATTTTAAAATTAACTTTTTAGGAGGATAATATATCAAGAGAAACAATTTTTGTACAAGAATCCAGGGGCCCAATTCACTTCAGTCAAAAATACAGGATGTCTCACTACAAAAGCTGAACTTTAATTTTATTTACAACTGTAACAGTAATGAATATATTTTAGTGAGATTTTTCTCAATGTAACTTTGCTTCATATGAAATCTGATGATATCATGGAAAGTGCTGGAAGTGCACTGAATTTTGGTCTGCAGCACAGCATGAACTGTCAGTTATATTCCATATAATGAGCCATCTAGCCTATTGTTTTTTAATGTTAATAGTGGCCATTTCTAGCACATCTCGTGATGTCATAATTTTTCATAGAAAGAAAAATAAGTCTATTGAATATATTACAATATCTTCATTATTATCAGAGTTACAAACAAAACTCCAAGTTCGGCTTGGAGTGAGACACCACCAGAGCTTTATTTATAATGGATCCCATTTAATCTTATAAATACTGCACACCAAAGCTTTCCAGGACGTGTATCATATTTTGCTTCTTGATAAAAAAATCTTTGGTTAATAAGATTTTCTGAAAACTTCCCAGACTTTACTATAAATATTTTTGCTAGCTGTTCATTTGTTAGATTATATATATATATATATATATATATATATATATATATATATATATATATATATATATATATATATGTGTGTGTGTGTGTGGTGTGTGTGTGTGAACAATGTTCAGAAGCTGCATAGTTGAACACACAAATCAGATATAATCCAGCAAAAAAAAAAAAAATGTATTTGGTCTGAACCAGCACCCCTCCTCTCACGAAACAAGAAAACAAAAATACAACTTAAAAAACTAAAATATACAGCAATAAATTTGCAGAAAACTAAACAGAAAAACAGGCTGCTGCCTCATCGTCATTTAACCCACTGCCGATGAGGCCACAACCTGTTTTTTTTTAATTATTATTATTAATTTTCTGTAAATTTATTGTACTATTTTTTATTTTTTTAAGTTATATTTTTGTTCTCTTGTTTGGTGAGGGGGAGTTGTGGTGGTTCTGACCAAATACTTTTTTTTTTTTGCTGGATTATATATATATATATATATATATATATATATATATATATATATATGCACATAGATATATTTAAAATATATTAACATTTTCTTTTACTTAAGAAACATTTCTTTGAATTTTGCAAATAATTTATTAACACTTTCATTGAACATATAATATCTCTACTATGCTAACCGTCCGACACGTGAGGCATGTATAGTACCAGTACTGTAAAAGAAAATACAAAAAAATGAATTGCTCCAAAGAGAAAGAATCTGGATAATTAGTAAGCACAATGAAAGTGTTAAATATAAATATGTTGGTGAAGAAGTTGGGGGAAGATGCTATGGTTTTTAGTTCTGTAGAATATTAGGACTCTTGTACCTTTTTTGTTAGAAATTTAGCCCTGGGCACCATGTTTGTTGTGGGAATATGTAGATTGCAATCTTGGTTTTCAAAATCTTTTTATCTTGATTATTATCTCCTCTAAAAGTCTATTGCATTTAGTTTAAAACACCCTGTATGTGGAAAAGCAAGAAACAGATTATTACCATACAATATTCAGAACTTACATTTTATACTTATACATCATTAATTTTTACAAATATTCTCAATAACTAATTCTATTAAGTGTCACTTTTAAAACAACAAAATGAATAGTGTTAAAACAATCTCTTTCATTTAAATATGATTCTATATCTTAATTATTTTGAATTAATATTTTTATTTTCAGTTAAAAATAGAAGTTATGTAAGAACTTTAAAAAATTTGCGAAGTTTTTTTTTATGTACAGTAGGCTTCTTCAAATCCACAACCCTAAAATCTGCATATTATTGCAGATGTAAACTTTGAAACTTACAGTTAAAATATAGAGGAAAATTCAAGATTTTTTTTTTTTATATCATATCATACACATTTTTAATATCTAATTTTAATGGTTAATATGACTAAACTCAAGCTTTCTTATGAAGGAAGTATAAATTTATTTTAAAAAAATTGCAAGATAGTGCTGATATCAGTGGCGATTTCATTCTTTCTATCAAATACATTTATGTATTAATAAAGTTTTTTTGATTATTAAGTCTGGCTAAATATGAAATAAAACTTCGTTATTTTACAATTTTGATGTAAATTATTAATGTACCTTTATGAGGTGAATTTCATTGAATAATTCAAGAAAAAGTTATTTCATCATTATTATGCATATTTATTTATGAATTATTAATTATTTACTTGACCTTTTAAGGTATTAATCATTTTTTTTATTCTCTTAATTTTTATTATTTTACTTAATTATTTTAATATTTTACTTAATTGTAAGCATTCATTATAATTTTGAGTGTATTATTACATTAAAATATCTGTTTAAAAAAAATAAACAAAACAGTGACCAGAAATCTGCCAAATTCGAAAATCTGCACAACCTCTGGTCCCAAGCTATGCAGATTTGAGGGAGTCTACTGTATTTAGTTTGGCTAAAAATCAAAGTATTCGGGCAGACAAAATATTGTTATTTTCGGTCTAACCAAATATTTAGTTGTGTGGCCAAATACCAAATACATACTGAATATTGGGTTACTTCCCTACTGTTCTTGCATGAAAAATATGAAGATTTATAACATTGTATTCTGGTAGTGTTAAAAAGTGTTTCATAATCAATGCTTTGTACAAGATTTTTCTTTCTTTTTTAATTATTAACAAGACTTGAATATTTGTGTTTTCTTTCTTTTTTTAGCTGGTGTATATGACGTTATTACAGTTGGTGCATTCTCAGCATTTTCCAGACAATTTCGACAAGGAGGTTTACTCAGATTGTTAAACCAGCTTAAAAGCTACTATCCATCTATAACTAGGTAATATATTCAATAATCTTAAGCTAAATAAATTATTATTATTATTATTATTATTATTATGAGTTTGTAGAATTAAGTCTCCTTACAAAACTTAAGTTCTTAAATGTTTTTGAAAAATGTATTAGTGTTTTTTTAATAATGTATAGCATATAGCACTCGTGTAATTTTTCCCACTTAGCATTACAAAGCTTCATATTATATTAATCTTAACAATTACCAAGTTTAAAATGTATGTTTAATAAAGTATGATTACATAAATTGAAATATAAGGGCAGGTTATTTTGCATTATTTATCTTAAAGAGAATCAAAATTTTTTCCTATATTTGTTCTTTGCACTGTAAAAAAAACAAATTACAAAAAAAAAAAAAAAAAAAAATAGAATTTGTTTTAAATTTCTGATATTTTAAATTTATTTTCTGTGAAGCTGATCAGTCTCAAAACATAGTTATATTTTTTTTTAATAAAAAAAAAAATAAAAGCATGAACATATTTTCATGATGATATTTAATAGTTTAGACTCATCTTTTTACTTTGTCTATCACATTAAAGCTAAAGGCACTTTGCATGATTTGCATTGTCATATACTTTATCTTTTTACTTATTTTAGAATTAAATATTGCCTTTAAAACTTGTGTTTTTTTATTTTTGAAGTGACAATGGCCATGCTATTTTGGGACCAGATCCTATATCCAGAGCTGCTGAAGCCATTATGCGAATTGAACAGTTACAAGAAGAAATTGAGGGGGATTTACAGAAAATAATAACTTTGTGTGATCAGAAAAGTAAACCAAATGTACAAACAGTATTGAATTTGTTAAGTAGCAAGGTTGGTAGATTATCACTTTGTTTTTTAAATTAATCCTTGATATATTTTGGTCATTTTCTTTAATTATTTTAGAAAATTTATTTTCTGAATTTGTCTATTACAAGTTACTCTGCTTTTCTTATTAAATGAATAAAACATTTAAAAAATAAAACTAACTTATTAAAGTAAAAATGCTTTATCAATTAAATGCAATTCCTAAATTATTTGTCTTTCGCAAAATAGAAATATATGTAATAACAAATAAAATATTCTTTCTAAATGATGTGAAGTAATAAATTATTATTATTTAGTTGTTACTATGATTAAATCACTAGGACCTATCCTTTATCTTCCACCCCCCCTTTTTTTTTTGCTTTTATGTATTCTGTCCAGTTTTACCTCCTCACTTACATGAAAGCAGGTATGTATCATGAAATATACTATTTAATCTTGATTTTTAACTTTAGTATTTAAAAAATATCTATTATTAATGGTGTTCTGAAACCCAAACTAGCTATTTTCTTAAACACTTCTGAAGTCTTTTTGTTTGTAAACATTGTGATATTGACATTTGCTCTTATTCAGAAACAAGGAAATTTAATATTTTTCCTATTTTTCAATGAAGGCGAAGGATCTTTCAGAAAATTATTTTACGTTTTGAACTGAATTTCTGACCGCGGCAGCCCAATAAAAGTTATTATGAGACAACAATGGCTTATAATTTAAGATGTACTTCATTCATCAAAAGATGAAAAAAATCTATTCAATTGCAAATTATTCCAATAGTTATGCATGCAAGTGTCATGCTTTGTATTTGAAAATGAGTCTGTAAATGTGTCAGAAAGTTTTGTGAGGAGAATATTTTTTTTAGAAGAGTCTTAACAAAAAATTTTAATGTAAAGGAAATAATAAATATTTTAAATAAAACAATACATTACATACATTATTTTTTTTTCTTTATTTTATTTTATTTAAATTTTATCTATGTTTATCACTATTCTTTATAATTCTATTTTTGTGGTTTTTCAACTATTCAGCATTGTTCATCCTGCTATAGCTTCATATTTTTAAAGTGATGTTATGAAAATGATATAAAGTGATGTTGTGACAGTAATGGGTTTTTCTGTGACATCATTTGAGTGCATGATTCCTGACTTGTGTATTTATGCAACTGGAGTGGACTCCATTATGTATGGGCTTCATCCTTAAAGTAAGGCTTAATGGAAAGTGTCTATAGAGATATATATAGTGAGCTTTCCTGGGGATTAAGCATAAAAGTAGTTTGCAAGTTAAATGTACTTAATGGATTGTGTATAAAAATGGTCCTGGGTTCTTTTTCCTTTGGTTTGGGTGCAAGCAGTAGGATAATGCATATACCTTCTGTTTCTCAAGTAAAGCTATAGCATATGCTCTCTAGTATACACCCTCTGTCTGAAGCATATACCCTCTAGTTTTCTTTCTTTTTTATGACTACAGAACTAGTCGGTGTTCTGTGCTTTCATAGACAAATTCTGGAAGCTGGAAGTGAAGGTTGTCAGGAGTTGCATGGTGGTTCATTTGTTGTAGGTCTGGGGATCATGTTTCAACAATGGAGAAGCAGTTGTAGTATGTTTCAGTTCTGTTTTTGTGTAAAAAAGTGAACCTATTGGTATTATGCATTAAAAACATTACAGTAAAATTTTCAAAGCAGTGCTTCTTTTGAAATAGTTTTTAATATGAATCTGTGGATTTGTATTAGTTACATAAAGTTTTAACTTTAGTTTTAAATGAAGTATAATTATAATTCGTATGGCAGTATTTCTTTCTGGAAGCAGTTGTTGACTTTACAGCATATGTCTTCAAATGTGGCCTATTGTTTTTAAGGTCACATGTACTCTGTACTTAAAGTTAATAAAAGTTTTAATAAATTTTAAAGTGTAGATGAAAGAAATATTGAAGAATTCAATTGATAGCAAATGTAAAAGTTTACATAAACAATGGGGTGTTGCTGTAGTTATTCAAGAATAAACATTGAGAAGTTGCTGCCATTGAATAATGCAACTAATGATAATTTGTTTTAAAGTAATAATGAAGTTTGCATTGTCTCTTTATATTAGATGAACAGGTAATAAAAGTTTGTTTAAAAATGTATTGGCTCTAGTTGCTGTCACAGGCTATATTAGAATAGATTCTGCTAATTTATAATTTTATATTCCAGCATTACTTTATAATGTGAACAAATATATATATAAAATAATAAATAATGAGTGTAACAAAATTATTTATATTTATTATTAAACCTTAATAATCAAATGATAAACTATCATAAATATTTGAGGATAATAATAAAACTTTTAAGAATAATCAACATAAAATCACAAGGAAGTAGATGCACATTTTTACACACTCCAGTATCTAAGAATGTACATACTTTTACAATTTTTAATTTTGTGCAAAATTTCAGTTACCAGTGCCATCTCTTAATACACCAGGGAATTTTCTCATTCATTCTTAATATCTTGATACTCTGTCATTCAAAACAATAATAAAATTATTCAAAGTAGGTACAGTTTTGAAACAGTAACAAGTTTGAGTAAAAAAAAAAAAAAAAGATCAAAAGTGGTTAGAAATTTTGAACTCACCTGTTGTGCCTGCTTTTCATGGAATCACAAATTTTTTTGTGAGGCACAAACCAGCCTCAACTGCACTTGAAACATAATTGAAACTAGCTATGTGCTTCACACAAGTATGTTATTATGCATGCCTATTCTTACACCACCCTACCATATTACTGATATTTATTTTTTTATATTTGGACATAAATTTTATCATATCTAATTGATACTGAATAATTTGTTATGAATACCTGTTCCTTTTTTTAGGGTGACCAACTTACTAGGATATGTTCACCTCAGTTTGTGGATGATGTTCTGCTTATTTGGGATTCATTAAGGCCTAGTTCTACTGCTGTTTCTGCTGAGTCTGTACCTAATGAAACTAAAGAGAGTTCTGAAAATAAAGTAAATGATGTTGCTTGTAATTCAAAGATTACTGCAGAAAATGTTGAAAAACAAGAAACAGAAATTGAAATTTCAAACGTTAATTCTTCGAAAGAAAATACCCAAAAGCAAAGCAAAGCTTCATCTTCAAATACTGCCAATGAGTCCAGAAGTCCATCTGAAACAGAATTGATTAGCCCTTTATCCAATTTAGATGAGATTGAACCTTTGGTATGTTGAAATATTTATGTTTTATCAGATCTGTAAAATATTCATGTTTAATTTATATACCTGATCAGTCAAATTTAATTATTATATATATAAAGATCATTATTATTTTATGTATTAGTTAACTGAAAATTATGATCAGTCAAATAATTAAATTATTAAACATATACCTTATTTTATGGTGTGTAAGTCCTTGTTACATATACCTTATTTTATGGCATATAAGTTAACCCCTTAATTCACCCACTTTTATAAGATTCGGGTAAAAAAAATAAATTTGAATGCATTGAAGAGTGGCATATGTACAGCGATTCTGGAAGTGTAGAAGATTTCCTTAAAATTTATGAATCTAACAGTAGTGAAGAACATTTAGATTTTTCAGATGAATAGTTTTAAAGACCAATGATATGTTAGAACTAAATCCCTTTTTGTACTGATATATTTTGCTTAAAATAATTGTAAATACAATAACTTATATTATTTTGTGTCTAGTTCATTTCATTATTATAAAATTTCATCCACATCAACTAGTATTCTTTTTTTTTCCCATAAAAAGAAATTCCTGTTTTTAAAACTATAATAATAGGAACAAAAAACAATTTTTAGTTGTGTCCAATAACTCAGAAATGATAAATTTTTTGGATCATAGTAGTAAGAAACAGATCAACCCTTATCCCATAACTACTGCTACAGCTACAAATCATGATTGTCAGAAGTCTAATTTTATCTGCAGTGTACAAGTAGGCCCCTACACTTTCATTGTGTTTGGCATTTTTATGGAAATGATGCTGTGAAAAGATAAACGCTTATTCTGTACTTTTACAGTATATTTAAAATGTTTGCAATTTATGGGTCAATAAATCTATTAAGAATGCAGTATGGTCTTGGATTCTACTGTCAAAAAAAGAAAAATGTTAGTGCATGTCTAAACAGATTTTGGTATGGAACCTGGAGTCGCTATCCACTTATTCAATTGGAAAAGTACATAAGTGTTCTTCTCTAATTGAACGTGGATTTTTATACTTTTTTATTTGCAATAATTAAATTGTGTTTAAAATAAAAAAGATTCTGCAACATACTGTTATATATACTCTGAAATATTTTTCATCAAAAAACAGAATATTGCTGGCAGCACAATTGCCAGGAACTCCCACATGATTTCACAGAATTTCCATGCTTTCATTGGAGTATTTCAGGTAATTTTTATTTTAGATTGAAGAATTTTCCCTGACTTGAGGGTAAAATGACCTATGCAAAAATTCGGTTTAAGAAAGCAAACATTGCTGGCAGCACATTTGCTGAAACTGTCTTATTATTTGACAGAAATGCAGCTTTGATTAGAGAATGCCAAATAATTTTCAGCTTAGATTTGTAGAGTTTCCATGATTTGAGAAAAAATGAGCAAATCAGAATGGAAAATGTTTGGTGTTTTTTAACTAAGTACTGTTTTGATATTAAAAAAACACAAGACTTTTTATTTTTTCATGAAAGCCTGGACCTTAATCTACTTTTCAACATAATTTCCACCTATATTAAGGCACTTATCTTATTGTACAACCAGTTTTTGTATCCCATCCTCATAGGAATCTACCTCCTGCTGTGCTAATCACTGCATCACTGCTATTTTGATGTCATCATCATTGTAAACTGCATTGTGCAATCCAAAACCAAAGGTGTTGCATGTTCAGTAGAGGAATTGCTTTGCTGCATGACAATGCTCATCCATGCACAGCTCATTGAACCCAGGATCTCAACGCATCATATAGTTGGGAACTGTAATGCATCTATTCATAATTACATGTTATGCATCTTTTCAAAGTTCTCTTTAAATCAAGGTTTAAAGTAAAAGGATTTACTTTTATATTGATGCTTTTGGTTTTTCATCATATCTTGAATAACATGCTCACGTATCTGAAACAACCGGCACTTCGCTTCATTCACTGACTTCAAATGTAAATTAGTTATCGAGTAACAAGCAGTAGCTTTGATTTCAGAATTGCGTCATTCACTGTGATCGGCTGGTTGCAATATTATACGTAAGTAGCCAATGGCGTTTCAGATGCGAGTTTGTATGTTTAAAATGACAACATGTTTATGCAAAACATCTGCTGATGGTTTTGTATAAAAGTCTGGACATTTTCTGGTGTGTTTGCCTCTTGCCTGTTAACCTTTCGGTTATTATTTATATTTTAAAATGTGGCTGCATATTTTTATTGTATCTTTAGTTCTTTGTGTTCATAGCACAGTTATGCTGTATTTTGTCATTCACCTCATTGTCTAATAAATTAGTATGTTTTTTCAAGAACTGTTGTTTTAAAGTCTTCTACATAAAACACAGCTCATATTCAAAAATGGCCAACAGGAACAACTTAATCAGCCTCCGTACAGACCTGATCTAATGCCAAGTGACCACCACTTGTTCCTGCACTTAGAAAAGCACCTTGACAGTCAACATTACAATGATGGTGACAATGTCAAAATAGTGGTGATGCAGTGGTTATCACAGCAGGTGGCAGATTTCTGTGAGGATGGGATAAAACAAAGCTGTGCCGTACAAAAGCTGGTCCTATGATAAGATAAGTGCCTTAGCCCTTTGAGCTCTGGTAAGAGGATTTCTTCCCGCATAAATCAAAATTTTAAATTTTAATCAAAACCATCTCCATCTGCAATTGCAAATGGCTAAAACCAAAAGCATCAATATAAAAGTAAATCCTTTTACTTTAAACCTTGATTTAAAGAGAACTCTGAAAAGATAAAAGTAATAAAAGAATTTGTAGCTTTTACTTCTATTCTTCATGTCTAGATACAGAATCCCACTCTGTCAATCTGGTTGGTTTTTCATGGGAATTTAAAATACTTTAATTTTTATGAGTTAGAAATATTGTATTTTTTGAGAATTATAAAGAAATATTTTTCATAAGAGAACTTATTTTTCTCTTAGACACTTCAAATAATTAATAATAATTGCAAATGGCTAAACTGATAATTTAAATAATTACATATGACAGAACTAAGTGGTGGGATGATTTTTTCCCATCAGAGCTCTAGGGCATTCGTTTCAACAGTCACACAAAAGAAATGACAATGCAAAATTATTTTTAAATTAATATAATTGTAAATATATCAGCACATTTTACACAGTTACATTGTTTAGAGGAATTCTAAGATTATTAAAAAATTTAAAATTTTTAGTAAATGAGAAAATTCAAATTTTAAAAATTACATAATACATATTGTAAAAATACAAAATAATCAAAAATATACCAAATTTATAGATGAAACATATGCTAAAAATATTTAAATATTTCTAAAAATATTTAACCATTTTTAGCATCTGTTTCATCTATAAATTTGGTATATTTTTGATTATTTTGTATTTTTATAATATGTATTCTGTAATTATTAAAATTTTTAAAATTTGAATTTTCTTATTTACCAAAATTTTTAAATATTTTAATAATATTAGAATTTGTCTAAAGAATTGCTTAAAATGTGTTGAAATTTTTAAAATTGTAGTAATTTAAAAATAATTTTGCAATGCCATTTCTTGTGTTTGCATATTGAAACGAATGATCTAGAGCTCTGATGGAAAAAAATCTTCCCACCACCCCCAGCCTAAAGGGATGATTTAAAAAAAAAATTTAAACTGTATAGTCCACTTTCAGACAGCTCCCTAACCATATTTATCATGTTTTTCTAGCATATCTTTAAAATTTTAATAACCCAGAGCTCAAAGGGTTAATATAAGTAGAAATTATGTTGAAAAAAAAGATTACGGTCCGGGCTTTCATGTAAAAATAAAATTATTCAAAAAATGGCTTTGTGTTTTTTTATTATCAAAATGACACTTAATTAAAAAAAAACTGCCTCATGTATATATGTATAGGCTCAGTTCTTTTATAGTTCTTTCTTTCGTTTTTTATTACTGTTCATGTTCATAAATCAGATAAATATTACAAATTTGTATTTTAGAATGAATTACTTTTTAAGTAATATCCTGTTTCTTTTTTCTCAATATTTTTAGGATTTAACTCATTTGAATATTAAAGCAAGTATCATGTGTATGGCTAGTAAAGTACAATCTTTTATATCCAGTGAAAAAAAAGAGCCTTCACTTGAATCACAGATGCAGAGTTCAAATTGGACTTCTGAGCTTATGCCAAGTATTAAAAAACTACGTCAAGCTATCCAGTGTCTTTTGAAAACTGCAAAGTTAACATACAGTATTATATCTTTGAAGGTACCAATCTATTTTTAAATTTATTATAAGAATTCACTTTTTTAATATAAAGTAAGATATATGTATGAATGACTACATGTGCACTTTGCTTCTTCTTTAGAATTTCCTGTTTACAGGGCTCATCAACGTGGTCCCTACTGCCTACTAGAAGGCTTTTAAATCTTTCAAGTGGCAGTGGATATATGTCAGATTTTAAAATGAAAAATCGTAGTTTATTATATTATACTGTATATGGCAGGGTTTTTTTTTACCATAGTGTTTCATCTATCTGAAATGAAATATGCAAACTAGATACAAACTAAACGTAACAGCCATCCAATAAATTGATCCCACAACAGTTTTCAAAATTCCCGGTTTCTTCTAAAATTTTCTGCAAATTAAATTTTATGAACTTCTATGTAAACTTTTTCAATAAAAAACATGAAACCATAAATGCTTATAATAATTAGAAGATTACTGAAATTATAATGTTAATAAGAGTGGTGGCACCAACTTTTTAAAATATTGGATGGGCTGAAAAAATTTGTATTTTTCAAAATTTAATTTGGCAGGACCAATTTTTTTCTTATTTTTATTTATATATGTATTATTATTTTTTTTGGGGGGGGGGGGGGGAGAGGAGGGCACGAATGGAAAAAGATAATAATTCTAAGTAAGTAAAGGATATTTTAATTTCATTAAATTATATTCTTATGGGTTCTTTGAAATTGTACTAATATTTACTATAATATCAAAAATATGTCTTGAAATTAAAAGTTTTTTTCTCTATTTGTGATTTTTTCCCAGCAATATTTAAATAACGATCTACATTATACCCTCCTCCCTTCCAAAAAGTCCTCTTTATTTCCTTTGTCCCCCCCCCCCCATCCACCCCCACCAAAGTACATACTTTAAAATCTTTAAAAGTTTTTTTTTTTTAATCTGTTTAGAACTTTCTTGCAACTATAATTAAAGAATTGTCTAAATTGCTTCTCCTCCTCCCCCCCCCCCCAGCACACAAGCTTAAAAATCTTTAAAACTATTTTTTAAAGATTTTATGTGGTATTGTCACTTTGTAGCAACAATAAATAAATGATCAATGATCATCTAACTCTCCCCTTAAAGTTCCATTCTCCATTCCCAGAAAAAGGGATGAATTTCTAGACATGGAGGGGGGGGGGAAGGGCAAAGAGAAGATTTTAGTCTTTTTGTAGTTTGGCTGTTCTCACTGCTGATATTTTGTTAATAGATGGGGAGTTATTTTAGAGAACATATTTATTTCAAAACATAAAACATACACGTGATTCAGGGAAGAACAGCCAAACTGCAAAAAAGATGAACATTTTTGCTTTCCTCTCACATATTTAGAAATTTACTCCTCTTCTTTGGGAGAATAGGACAGAGAAAAAAATGATGATTTTAGATGCGTGATACTTATATGAGATGATGTAAATGAGATGAGTTACCTTACTACAAAATAAGAAATAGATCAACATTAAAAAAATAATAATAATAATATTAAAGATTTTAAACTATTTGCTGGGTGAGAAGACGGAGAAGGAAGTGGAATTTGTGGGAGAAAGGGGGGGGGGTAATTTAGATGATTGATTATTCATTAATATTGTTACTAAAGAGAAATAAATACAGCAGTTAAAAAAAAAAGTTTAAAGATTTTAAAATTTGTGTGTGTGTGGCGGGGGGCAACACTTTTGGAGTAGACAGAAAACGTAGATGACAAATTAGAAGGCAACAAGTAGGACATAAAATTTCTTCAAATAAGAGTTTTATAAATTTTAAACTTTGTACTCTTTGGATGAGAGGGAAATATGAATTTCGATGGAAGGAGTTTGCAATTTAGGTGATTTATTATTTATTTATTGTTAATAAAGAGCAACAAAGAGGACAGAGGATTTTTTTTATAAATAGTTTAATTTTTTTTTTGATAGGGGTTAGCTAAGTGAAAGAAGCAGACATTTTGGTGGTAAAGCGATAATTGAAATGGTTGATTAGTTATTTATTGTTACTAGACAGCAAATTTTTTAATAAAGGTTTTAAACTTTGTATCCTGAGAGGAGGGGGGGGTGAGAAGGAAGAAGAAGTGTAAGTTTCAGAGAGAGAGAGGAGTAGAGTGGAGGGTAACTTATATGATTGATTATTTACTTATTTTTACTAAAGAGCAACATGTAAGACAGAATATATTTTTTAAATAGAGTGTTAAAGATTTTTTTTGCTGGGGGGAGGCAAAAGAGCAGAAGCAGACATCTTGGTAGTAGAGAGAAAATTTAAATGGCTGATTATTTATTTATTGTTAGTAGAGAGCAACAAATAGAGCATAATTTTTTTATATATAAAGAGTTTTAAAGATTTTAAACTTTATATGCTGAGGGAGAAGAGGCATAAATTTTAGATGGAAAGGGAGATTGTAGTGTAGAAGATTGATTTTTTTACTAATTGTTATGTTACTAGTGAGCAGAAAGAAATACAGAAGGATTTAAGATTCTCAAGTTTTCAAACTTTTTATGTTAGAGAGGGCATAGAAAGGAAACAAACATTTCATGTGAGAGGAAGAATTTCATTAACATCATATAAAAGCATAAATGGAAATCTGTCAAAAATATCAAAAGAATGAAAATTGCTTCCCTTGGATTTTTAAAATCAATTTTTCGTGCATAAAATTTTTTTATGTAACTTAAGTATGTGAGAGGGGGCAGGGAGGCTTATATATTTGGGAATGGAAAATCAAAATTGCTTAAAAGTGGGAGGGGGACTTACTTTCGAGATTTTATGGACATATCTTTTTTTTTAGGGGGGGGCTTATATTCGGGAATGGAAAAGAAAACCAAAATTGCTTAAAAGTGGGAGGGGGGCTTACATTCGAGGGGGGACTTACTTTCAGGATTTTACGGTATATATCACCTTTGCATTAGCAGGTCACTGTGAATTTAATTTTGATTAATGCAGATAGTTTTTGAATATTTCTAGGCAAATAAATATTTATATTTATCATAAAATTTGAATTAAAAAACATATAAATTACTCAAGTTATGTATAACCATGCAAAGTTAAATGTTTATGTTTAGAAGAAAATACTTTTTTCATTTTTAAGTAAAATAAAAAGATATGGTGTGCTTTACAAAGTGAGGAAAAATGCTTGTGCATACATTACTATAGTACAAGGAAGGTGATGTACAGTATAGTATATCCAAAATTAACCAGCCTATTTTAAACTTCAATATAAAATTAAACAATTTATGTTTGACTGTGTGATTTGTAAATAAATGTTTCCCATTATGAAAAATTTTGCTTAAGAAAATAAAAATTTCTAATTTTTATCACTAGATGTTACTATAAGTAAGAAAACATATAATGTTACATCAAAAACTCAAACCAAGCAATTACAAAGCATTTATCTTGTCAATTCATTGCCATATTTCAACATGTATGGCCTTCATTACTTGGACCACATCTAAATGTTACTCAATTTTCAATCCATGTTATTTCTGGCATTGATTGCATAAAAGTATTGATTACATGCACACTGTAATATAAGTAAGTTTGTTGAAGTATGGTTGTATAGTTGTGAATTGCATGAAGTAAAAAAATGAATGCTCTATACTGCTTGATTTGTGTTTTTGATACCTTTTTCCTTGTTTTATTGAGTATAGAGTCATCTATCAGCAAAATTTGGAATTAATATATATATATATATATATATATATATATATATATATATATATATATATATATCACTTAAAAAAATATAGTAATAGTAATAATATACATTTTAGTACAAAGCTGCACAGTCATATGTCAATTACTTGACTTTATACCAAAGTTTAAAATTGGCCAATTTATTTTGGTGCACTCTGTATGAAAGATGCTCAAGAAACTCCCTTTGCTTGTCATTTTCCTATTCCTTCAACAAAGTGTGTACTTGCAGCTCTGTCAGTAACAACAAACCTCCAATCCTGAGCACTCTAGTTCAAATACACACTTTTGTTTTCATAAAACAAAATTATTTGTTTGTAATTATTTTGTTTTCATAAACAAAATTATTTGTTTGTAATTTTTTAGACTTATGTCTAAGATTCTCTAGGTTATTTTTAACTGCTAGGTATTTCTTGTTAAATTTTTAAAGAAATAAATGCAGATTGTTGCACTCATTCCTAATATTTTTTTAAGTGTTCACATTATTTGTCTTATTTTTAATTACTTTTACTAAATACTAGTCATCTTTGATATTCAGCCTGTCCTATAATTCTAACCATTTTTATTTTAAAAGTAAGACAAGCGTTCCTCTTAAAATTCTTGAAACAAAAGTCCAATGATTTAAAGTTATAAAATAAAAATTTGTATTTTGAAAAAACGGTTGCTTTTAAAAGTGTCATAAAAGGAGAGAAAGAGAGATTTATAGTTTTACTGTTTTTAGATGTGCAAAAATAATTAAAATTCCCAATGATTATAATGTATATTGTCAGATTATACAGGCAAAAAAAAGCATATTTTTCTACCATTTGGCCATATTTAGATTGAGAACTTTAAGTATTACATCATCATCTCCAAAAATGTTTAATCTGAATAAAAATTCTTACCAATAAATGGCAACAGATGCAATGTCACATGAAAAACTTTTGCTTTGAACACTCTGGATCACAATATCATTGTGTAACCATGGTAAAGTGGCTTATGCAGTAGTTTTTTGTAGGAGGAATAATTGTTTTGTGTTTCAGATTTTAAAAAGTTACATTCATAAAAATATTTTAAATTGATTGAAAATTTCTAAATTTGATTTTATTTCTAAATTTGATAATTTAAACATTCACATTTAAAATTTACAGAAAGAGTATTTTTTCTCTTTAAAAATCTTCCGAAAATTGCTTAAGAGATTTAAAACAAAATTCCTTAGAATGTAAAGTTTTCGTTTTTTTCTAACCATGTAATAATTTTGTTTTTTCAAAAGGATAATGTATGCCGAAGAATTAAAAAAAAAAATGTATAATTAATATAGAACATAAAAAAAAATCCTAAGCATATTTTGCAAAAATCATTTCAAGTTATATTAATTTTGGTTTGGGCTGCCTTTATGCAAAGTTTGGTAGCTGATAGTCACTGTCTTTTTTATTACTACATATAGAGATTTGTGGTCTTTATTATAATTATTAATTTAGTTGTTTTATTGGGTGGAAGCCTCCTTTTATGCATCCTTTTTCAAGTTTATACTTTTCTGAATATTGGGTGTTTTTATCCTCCATTTTCACTTGCTCGATTAGAGGTGTGAGTGTTTTTGTCAAATTAAAATCCTGTATATGTATATGCTCCATAACAATTTTAATTATCAAGCTTAAGTATTCCATTTTTTATTAGATATCAACTATTTTTAGATTGTTTCTATTTTTGCTAATGTGAATTGTGACTTTGAATGTTTCAAAAAATTTTCTACATCTTTCTTTGAATTTTTGGTTCTATATGATTTATCTTTTCCTCTTTGAATTTTAAACAAAATTTAATATACATATCACATTTTGTGAGAAAGAATTAATTATAATTATTTTTATGCATAGTAAAGAACATATTATCTCTGTATAAATTAGGCATATAAATTTGTAATGTAGAATATGCAGTTTTGAGAAAACTTTTTATCATTATTTGTATACATTGTACAGTATTGCCTTTGATTACTGATTTCTTATAGAAATAATGAATTATAACAGTAAATGAGAACAAAAATTAATACTATTAACAAAGACTATTTCCTTTCTTTTGTTTTTTTATTATGCATTTATACTGTTTAAAATGCATAAGTGTTATATGAAAATATAATTCTTATTAACTTTCATTACAACTACCAATTGTGTGTAAAAATAATATTGAATCAACATTTCCTTTTGCTTGTTTAAAAAAAATTAGTTACTTATGTTTGAAAAAAGTAGTTTTTTTTTTTTTTTTCAAATTCAGTGGTAACTATTTTTAATGTAACATAGTTTCATATAATGAAATATAAATGAATAAATATAAATATAAATTTATGTATTTATTTATTTTTACTAAAACACTCATTATAAATCAGCTTACTTTTCCATTTCTATCATAAATCATTATTAAGAAAATTCACCATTAAAATACCAGTTTTTTCCCCTTAATGATTTTTTATCAATTCTTTTTGTAGAAAAATCTTTAATAGATTATTCCTGGGGTGGTAAACCTATGTTACACATCCCTAAGGTGACACATAAGGGAATTTTTCTGACAAAAGAAAGTTTAAATTTTATAATAATTTTGTAGATAAAATTCCTTTTTCATTTTGTTATAATAGATAAAATTTATTTAACACTTACAAACAAATAAAACAATTACTTTTGCATGAATTAACACACAGACAATTTTGTTTTTTGTGATGCTATTTAGTGTTTTTGATGTATAACTATTTTACCTTTTTATATGAATTTTAAAAGCTTTATTTCTTCAAATAAATTTCATAAAACAGCTACAGCAGTAAAATGACAAGTGAACCAAATTTTGCTATGCATATTACAAAAATATACAATATATGACACAGGTGTAAAGTTGAACATACAATTGCAAAAGTCTCCTTAATAAATTATTATAAAACTCGAATTATATGTTAGATCAATGATAAGTTAAAGACTATTTAAATGAATCATGTTTCTGAATCAAAATTTCATTAAATTAATGACTAATTTCAATATACATAAATATCATATTTAGTTTTTAATTCTTAGTTATTTAATCTATGAAAATGACTGATTCTATTAACTAGTGTTTCCTACAGGAATACTTGTTATGTAAAAGTTTGGCATGTTACAAAGTTGATAAATATTATTTGTAAATATTTGGCATGCACACAGAAAAACATTCGCTGTCTCATATAAATGGAATGTAAAAAAAATGAATGTCTACAAAGTATATCACAGTATCATCATCTCAGTATGAAAGATTTGGGAAATATATTTTTGTGTTATCTCATTTTTTCACAAACATGAAAAATGCATAATTGGAATATTGTTATTTTCAAAATTCTGCAATTAAAACATTACTTTTAAAGAGGTTTTGTTTTTCTCTGAATGACAGTTCATAGAATACAGAAACTACATGATGATTAAAAAGAAGACAGGACAAACTTTCAAGTGATAGTTCATACCTAAAAGGGCAAAAAAATGTATAGGAAACTAAGATTATAATATTTTATTTTTCATTCATAAATACAGGTTGTCTCACTCCAATCCCAACGTAATTATCGTTCATAGCTTTCACTACAATAAAAATATTTGAAAGCAATTTTCAACAGACTTACCTTGCTTTGTATGAAATGCAATGCTATAAAAAGTGATGGAAATGTACAGAATTTCAGTAAATGAAGCGGTATGAACTGTCACATTTGAAAATGCATAATGTCTGGTTTAACACTATTTGGATAGGAGTGGTAGATACTTCTACAATTTCTTGTAATATCCTTACATTTCACACAAAGAAAGGTCAGTCTATTTAAAATATTGTTTTAATAAAAAAATGTCCTTATTCCACAACTTTCTGTTACATTTTCAAATGTAAAAGTATGTCACTTGCAGGCATGATTATTGAAGCGATTTGTAATTAAACAGTATTTTTTTCATTTTTCGATTAACAAATTGCATCTTGAGTTATAAGTGATTGTTGCCTTATGGCAGCAGTTTTTTTTCTTTCCTGTGGTGTTGCATCTGGAAATTTAGTTTAAAATGCTAACACATTTTCAGAAAGATCTAGTTTTACCAAAAAATGGAAAACTGCTTAATGGCATAGTTTCTGAATAAGAACACCTTCCAATTTCATACATTTACAAGCAAAAATGAATTTAAAAATGTGTCAGAAAGTAGCCAGTTTGGATTTGAGAGCAGCCTTAAAATATCTTTATTATTGTTTAAGTTATGAACAAAAATCCTAATACAAATTCAAGTGAGAAACCATGTGTTTTTGAATGAATAAATAGATTGTGACCCTATTTTTTATTTTAAAAAATGTTGTAATGCACATTACCACCACTTAGTTTATTCAATCTTTTTTTATTTTTTTTAATCACAGTGTTTGAATGCAAGAATGAGCTTCACACAAAATTAGCCAAGTAGGTTTTATATTGTCAAAATATGATTATATTTCTCCTGCTATTACAAGATTGTTTCTCTTGTTCAATTAATGAGCTATTCTTAGTAGAATATTCTTAATTATAACCAGTCTGTTCATTTACTTTTATTTGTATCTAAAATTTCTAAAAAATCAAATGACTGTGTTGAAACTTAAAATATGAACATCTATGAAGTTTCGAAAATTTTGTTCAGTTATGCTTATTTGTTATTTAAATGGATGAAATTTTGATTATGTGTGAATGATTTTAACCAATCATTTATATTTTTTGTACTTAAAAATATTTATTTATCTTGTAAAGGAATCCACAAAATGCTTGCCTTTGAGTCAGAAAGTCAGACATAGACGGGACGTTGTCTTTTCTCAAGCTGTAAGTAATGTATACATATATGTAATGTCGATAATATAACATATTTTAATATCCTCTCTCTATATATATATAATAATAATAATACCTTAATCACACAATGAATAATTTGTATATTTTCACTTTATGATGTTACATATTTCTCTGTACAAATTAATGTTTTTCTGGTTGACTGAATTCCATTTTTTGATTTTTTTTAAATGTCTAGTTGACAGCTTTAGTGACAGGATTGATGACAAGACTTTGGTGTCGTAATCCAGATTCTATGTTTATTCATATCTTAAAAACTGTTGGTGTTCTTTGCCATTTTGAAGGCCTTCTAAGCTGCTATGGGGATGAAATGGGTGCACTTGAAGATATGGTTGTAGGAATTGATGATCTTCGACGAGTTTTATTTTGGTTAGAACCTGCTGATGAGTGTTCTAATCCTCAACCTCGAATTGAAGGTAGTAGGTAGGTGTAAAATGATGCAGTTTAAGCTTTAAGTAACTTTGATTATTTGTTATAAATCTTTATTTAGTTAATTTTTTTTTGTAATTATAGTATGCATGGAAACCATCCCCTAGCAAACTACATATTTTATTTTTATTCTTGTATCACATGTAAACCTCATATGAAGTTCAATAATGCTTGTGAAATAAGGGCCTGATCAACTCTATGTGAGGCCTGGCCCACAGGCCATGTCAGGGTCCCTTTTCTCAAAAAAATGCATGCATTGTATACTTGAAAAATAGCTTTATGTGCTGTTTAAAATTTAAACCATAGCTTTATGAAAAATAATATATTATAGACACATGTAAAAATGCATTAAAAATTATGGGAAGGTAAAATCTTCTGCACTATGTGCTATTTAGAATGAATAAAACCATAAACTTTAGGGAATGGTGACGTATGTCTGATGTAATATCCATTAATCATAGAATGTTGAAGCTTATATTACAATGCAGTGAAAAACACAGAAGTAGTTTGGTTCACATGAATGGGAAAAGTTCATTTTTTCTGTGAACTATAAATTAAAATTTGTATTTTCAGAGAGTGCATGATATGCATTTTAGAGCCCCTGAAAATGTGGGTACAGAGCACATGCCTCATGTGTCCCTTTGAAAATTAGGCTCTATGTGAAATGGAGTAATAGATAGCAGAGCCTCTTTTTGAATGTTTTGTTGGAAAATCTATACTTGACAATATTGAAAGAAGATTTTTTCAAAGAATTTCTACTCTTAGATATAAACAAAAACATGAAAAAGCTTTTTTTTTACTTTTTATTTCATGGTAAAGTAGCCAAAGTTTAAATTATTACAAAAAACTATTTAATAACTTTTAGTAATATTTTTTTAGTGATTTTAAATATTATATCATGGTCATACTGTAATTTTGTAATAAATGTGAGATTTTTAAGAATTTAATATTAGTTATTCTTAATCATTCTTTTTAAAACCATTTTATGTGCAAAATATGTTTTTATTTATTTAAAAATAATTCATGCATGGAGTCTTAAATTATTCTTTCTGGTAATAATATTTTTAAAAGAATTTCTGAGATTTATTCCTGATTCTTGTTAATAGTATGTAGGTTATTGTCACTCAAAATAGAAAATGAAAAGGATGAACTTAAAATTTAACTAATGGATATATAAAAAAGGGAAAAATTTTTAGGAATGCAAGTTATTTTCTGTGATTTCTTACTTTTGTGGGTAATTAATTAGCTTTTTATTTTAATTATTATCTTTTACAGTTTTTTAAAGTTTTAAATAAGATTGAAATTGATAGGAAAACAATATATATTGTAATTATATTATATATTGAAAAATTCTGTCGACTGCCATATGATTTTATTTGAATAAAAAAAAAAAAAATTAAATATTGCCCAAGTTTTAAAAACAATTTCACATTTACATTGATTTAAAAGTTTTTTAACCATTTCAAATCAAACATTATTACTATTGTTATTATTATTATTATTTATATGTTTTCTATTTTTTCTTCATTAAATTTGTTATACTTTATTGAATAACTAGCTACCTTTGAGTAAACCAGCATGTCTGCCTCATTAATATTTGCTCTGCCTGTGCCATCTAAATAAAAGTTGCCTAATTGGTATTTTTTAGAGATTTTTTTAAGTGTATATTGGAAATTTATGCAAAAAAATGCAGTTTTTAAATGAATGACCTGCCTAAAAATATTTTAATCATTTTGAAACAAAATCTATCAAAACAAAAATGTGTTCAATTTTCAGTTGGTGCATCAGTTAGATTATATCTAAATTGAACTCGAAATTTTTACTTGAAGCAAAGCTGCAACCTGACAAGCTCTTACCAAAATTTACTAAAAATGACTTTCATCAACCTGGAATATGACCCAAACCAAATATTTTATTAGAAGTCAAACAACCTGAACCAGAAACATTATAACCTTAAACTAACCCCAGACATATAATAATTCCTCTAAAAGGTGAAATTCCTTCTTTTTTAAAGTATTGTATATCTTCTGGATCAATGCAGAAATAATATTAAGAGTATATATGGAGGGCTACCTGATAAATTAAACCCTTAGACCTATTTTTTAAACTGTTGTGTTTCATTCTGTTCATATCTCTTCATGCATTACAGAACTGTGCGATTAAAATTAGTTTATGTTATGAACATCTGAAAATCATGCGATAATGACACAGATCTTTTTTTAAGTTAGGAAAGAGAATTTGCATAAAATTATTTTTGGATAGAATGTTTTGGCCTATTCATATATAAAATTTTTTGGATAGTTTCAGTAAGTGAAGATGCTTGGATAGAGGTGCCATCAATACGGAAGTATTTAACATGAAGATTTTTATTTCTATTAGAGAAGAATATTGTCATCTATAGTCTCAAAATGAAATAAAAATTATGGCTTCTCTTGTGTAATTATCCATTAAGATTAAATTACAAGAATTTGTCGTCATTGTATAACATAAAAAATCTTTCATCTTTTTTTCTCCTGTGAGCAACTTTCATCCCAATACCCAAACCTGCAATGCCTAAACATGTACCCAACGCAAAACCAGAAATGAAAAATAATTCATATATTTAAATTCATTTATAGAAAAATAGCACACAATCATGTCTACAATGTAAATTTTGTTTTTACTATGTAAACTCAATATACATTTAAGTTGACTGTATTCTGACATATAGTTACTTCCATCTGAAACAAAATTGTTAGAACAAAAGATTATTAAAATAAAAGATTATGTAAAACATTGGTTATACTCTCACCAACTCAAAATAATAACGTTGCTAATCGGAATCTGACCTACAACATAACAAAATTTGTCAACCCAGCCTGAATCATATCCACAGAAAAAAAAAAAAAAAAAAAAAAAAAAAAAAATTGAATTAGGTTAGCTTTTGATAAAATTGTATTTCCTGATTTGATATAGGGCTCCAATTTCATTCCTTTTATTTTCAATTTCTTTCACCTCATTTTGTTATATGACATTTTAACAAAAAAATAATCACATGATCTTCTGCAATTTCTTAGAAGAGCAAAAGCAAAACATGAAAAGTTCATTTTAAATAAAGGATCCACTGTAAAAAATTCATAAAAATATATTTCAAGTATTTTTACTTCTTTTCTTTTGAAATTAAATTGATTAGTATTTTACATTGTCAGAAATTCTTAAAAGTATCTGTCTTATAATTTTTTTATCTGATAATTTAAAAACACAAAGTTAAAATTTATAGAAAAAGTAGGTTGTTAAAAAATCTTTGAAAAATTAGAAAAATGTTGTAGAGGTTTAAATCAAATTTTGTTTGAATGATAAACTTTTGATTGTTTTAACCGTACAATAAGTTATGTTTTCCCAAAAATTAAAATATGCAGCAGGAGAAAAAAAATCACAGAAAACATTAAATGCAGAAAATTCTAGACTGAATTTTGAAAAAAATCTTCTCAAGATGCATAAAGTCTAGGATTCCCTTTGTGCCAATTTTAGTAGTTTAGTCACACATTTTCCCATAATCCAGCACCTGAGCAGACACACACTCACTCTTTTATTATAAGTAGAGATTTTCTGAAATTTAAAATTTTATACTTGGCAATGAAATTCTGCATTCTGATAAATATTTAGTGTGAAAATTATTGTCTCTGTTTTTGTTTACATTTTCTGGTTGCTGTTAGCTTTGATTAATAATATGCCTGTTTGATTTTCATGCAGATTTGTTTTCAGTTTTTGATGTGATATCATTAATTATTATTATTTGTTTATTTTGCTATATAGTTAGTTATAATTATTCTGTTATTTAAAACTGTTACTTTGTTTTATCTGAAAAACATCAATGTTTCAGGTTGTTTCTGCGAGTTTTTATACCTGCTCCTCAATCAGCTATGAACTTACTTCCAGCTGAGTTTTCTAATGGGTGTCGTTTTACTGTAAGTTCAGTGTTCTTCAATATCGGAATAAATGAAAAGGCAACTTTAGCTGAAAAGTAAGTTTTTTTTTGTTAATAGAAGATAAATTTTAATCTTAATTGCATCTTATCTTGTAATCTTAATTATCTTGTAATCTTAATTGCATCCATCTTCATTGTACATTTTCACTCATCATCTATCATTTGATGATGTTTTCATTTAGTCTTTCTCTTGTATGTGCTTCTGGTTCCTCATCTTACCACTTTTCCTGTGCAGGGTTTGTAAATATCATATTTTTGAAAATATCAAAATTATCTAATATTTTGGTATAAATCCAAAATTTTTGATAGAATAGTTAATGTATAGTTAAAATTTAAAATGTTTAGGTTTGATATAAATTTAATTTGAAACATTTCTAAAACTTCCATTTTGTTAACTGCATAATAGTTTAAACTCATTTTTGCATTTAATAACAAATATAAGACAGAAATATTTAAAAACAAATAAATAATTTGCTCTTTGTACTCATTCACAAAATACAGAATTCAATTGGGTGACTGAATATTTTCAGGTCTGAGCTTTCATATTTTTTTCCTAATAGTATTATCAGTGTTAATGCTACAAACATTAAATGTTTTTTACATTCTTAGATAGATTGCTTTGATGCAATACATAAATAATCTGCAGTATTAGAATGTTATGATTGAGCTAGAAATAAGTTGTTCATTATGGACATCATTCAACACATAGTGGCAGTTTCTCTTGAAAGGTTTTCCTTAGATTCTTTGACAAAATATGAAATATCATGGTATTTTGAAAACAAATATTGGTTATATATCATGATATATATTACCAAACATTGCTTCTGTGTCTATGCAGTTTCATGTAAATCTATTAAAACAGGCTGATTTTTAAGTTTTATACCAATTAATTTAGCTCAAAATGACTCAAATATACTGGTGATTGTAAAATCTTTTTTTTTTCTTCCATTTATTTATTTGTTTCAGATCTTTAAAAATAATTTGTCCATTGTTTAATTGGAAGAATTTTCAATTCCTGTGTGATACAAAGAATCTAATTTGTTTTTGACTCAATATAAAATTTGAGACTTTTTAATTTTATATTTATTTGTTTATTTTGATTTTGTTTTTTATTGAGTGTTATATTTTGGTAATAGACACTTTGAAATATGCATAGTTTGCCAACCTTACAATTTTTTAAAGTCAAATAAAGATATTTTTAACCAGAAATTTTACTTAATAAATGAAATGAAAATAATGTAAGTAACACACAGAAACAAGACACAGTTTATTAAATAAAATTTCTGGCTTAAAATATGCTTATTTGACTTTTAAAAATCAAAAGTTTGGCAGGTATGAATATATGATGTTGCAACCATGCAGCTATTTTCCATTTTGTCTTGTTATCATTAGTTTGCCTTTATCTCACAACTGGTTTAAAATTATGTTGCATGCATATGAAGAGCTGACATTTTTTTCGTCAAGAAATATCAGGATTGTACAAACTGGATGTTTATTAACATGAGGGATACATTCACAAAGTTTTTGGTGATTGAACATTTGATTTTGTATTATAGAAGACCACAAGAATATAATTCACAGCCACAGGCAGCTGTCTATATGACAGTGTTATGGAAAATTCACATTAATTTCGATATTTACATTGATAAGAAGCAACATATATGTTTACCATGTTAAATGTTTAACTTCTTTTTCATTAATTAGATTTTTAGCAATTTATTTTGTTGTCAACTTACTCACAGATATCCAAAAGCAATTACCATTGTCATGCAGTCTCATTTTTAAAATTTAAATTATATTTTTTAATCAGCTCATAATTTGTTAAAAATATATTGATAAAAGTGAAGTGAGAGGGTTAAAGTTAAACCAAATAACTTTAATATCCAGGCAAACATTTACTTTAAACATAGCCTCTATTATGAAATTAGAACAAATTTAGAAATTCTAAAATTTCTAAATGCTTAAAGCATCAGAGTAAAAAAGGTTCTTTACATTAAATTAGTCCGATTTTGACATGTTCAGAGTTACAGAAACTTAGCAGATGGATTGATATCTTCCAAAATAGTTGGTTTTACTTGTTTTGTAAGAATATCATCTGCAGTCTGATAGTGCAGGCTGTTTTACATATGGCTGTGTGTCCCAGTCTCTCAAGTTTGGACCATGCAGTTTAACAAATATCAAACTTAACACATATGACAAAGTCAGTCTTGTATAAGCAGGTTCGTTAATGGATATATATATTTTTTTTCTTTTAAGCAGTACTGTAATGGTATTCTGGCACCAGTACACTCATGATAGAAATGTTCCTATAGAGAAAAAAATTAGATAGCAAAATTGATTTTTAAAAAAATCTTTTCTCTAGTTTTAGTAAATGATAAAATACAAATACGTCTATAAATGTCTTTTAAAAAATAATCATATTTTTATAGAATTACACTGATACCTTGTCTAATAAAAATAATTCATCCCATAGTCACATTCATTAACCATAATTTTGTTAATCAAAATATGATTTCACATCCAATTAAAATGGAACACAGCTATATTTTTTAATAATATGTATCCTGTAAAATATTTGTTAATTGAATCTATATTTACTAACCAAAAAACTTCATTAGCCAAAAACATTTGTTAGTCTGGATATCACTGTATTCAAAATTTTAGGAAAATGTATAATTATGTTAAAAGTATCATTTATCTCCATCTCTCATTTTGGCAAAGTTAATGTCATTGGTAATTAGGACTGCTATATTGGAAACTCCTAGACAGTGTAGCTAGTGTTATTTGAAAGAAAGATTTCTAGAAATTGTAATACTGTCTAATTCCATTTTTGTGCAAATTTGATTTTTTTTTTTTTTTTTTTTTTTTTTTTTAACTTAGAAAGTACATTTGTGTCTAACATGCCAACAAATGTTACTTTATATTTTAACATGAGTTAAGTGCTTAATTTTGAAAGCATGAAAGATTCATTTTTTGTATCTAACAAAGAAGTCTTTAGTGCTATTTTTAATACAGAAATATTATAATATTTTGGTAAGTAAAAATGCAAAGCTTAATTATCTAGCTATTCAAAATAAATATATGCTTCATTAAAATTTTCTATGTACACTTTTGCCATAGCTCTATTTAATTCATCCCCTTCTTTCAGTTAGTAATCAGTAATCATGCAATTCGTAAAAATGATGCTATAAAATATTTTTTTGGTGCCACAATAACAGATTATTTAAATTATTTATCTATTTATTTATTTTCTAATTTCTTTCAAAGTATTTATTCAAGTTTTTCAGAGTTATTCTTTTTCAAAATTGGCTGTCATCTAAACTTTTCATTATGTTGTTGTTATATTTGTTACAATAAATACTTTTCTGAACTATTCGCAAACTATACATTAATTCTTTGTTTGAACATTAATAGATTTGGTGACACATCACTTCAAGATAAAATTAATCAAGACAGTTTAAGTTTGTTAAAAGAACATTTTTCGAGATTTCAAAGGACAGCTAAAACTCAAAAAGGCCATGGTAAGTAGGTGACATTTTCTGATATTTGTTGTAACTGTAATATCAAAATATTATTTTTAAAATTTCAAATAGTATTTGAAGAATTTAAAAGCTATTTTAATTTAAGTAAAGGTTTTTCTCAGAAATATATAAAATGTCTATTAGGCTATTTAGCATTGCTTTATTTGAATTTATTATATATATTTGTGATATTAAATACATCGTGCCTAGTTATGAAAAAAAAATCTTGGATTTAATATATATGCTGTATACATGTAATATACATGTGCTTAATAATATCTTTTATTATTTTTATCTTTATTTTTTTTTTTTTTTAATTTTAGCTTGTGATGATTACAAATATATCTTATCACTGTATTTTGAGACAATTTTCCCATATCTTTGTTAATCAAAACTATGAAAAAGGGAAAAAAAAATTATTATTGTAGTATTTACCTATTTACCAGCTTAGCATCTTTGTCTCTTCTGCAAATATCCTTCTAATCGTAATGTACAAGATTCAATTGTTAAACTAACCATTATTTTTGTTTGCAATTCATATATGTCATTATCTTAATGAATACTTGAAATTTATGGTGAATAAATAGATTTAACTTTATAAGTAGGGTTTTCATAATATTCTGGTCTGGTGTACCTATATTGATATACTAGCTGACCCACCCAGTGTTGCCTGTCCCCATAAAAAGTAGTATAAAACACAAATAAATATCGTGAAAAATTAAAAAAATTGCTGCACATATTCCAAGCAAACTTTAATGAAAAGAGAACCAAATTTACTATTTTGAACTAGAAGATTGAAACCAGATTCCTTTTACTAATGTGGAAAAATAACATCAAATCATGAAAAAACATTAAAATATCAAAATTTGTTATATTGGGCTAAAATATTAAAACAGGATTTCTTTTATAAACATTGAAAAGTCTCTACGGAACACAAAAAAATTATAAAAATCCCATACAAATTTTGAAAATTGCTGTACAAATTCTGAATAATTTTTATTGAAATGAGGACAGAATTTACTATATTGGGCTAAAGGATTAAAAGTTTATTCCTTTACTAATGTGGAAAAATCACCGCAAATTGAAAACCTCTCCAGAAGAAATCGCTTAAAAAATTGCAGAGGGCAGATTTTACTACAGTGAGCTAAAATATTGCAACCAGAATTTGTTCATGAATGTCAAAAAATTGGCGCAAAACGTGAAAAAATGCTAAAAATCACATTGGAAATCATGTATGACAAAATGAACTATATTAGGCAACAAATTGTAAAAACATAAAAAATCATGGAGGATAAAATTTACTATATTGGGATGAAAGTTTTAAATTAAATTTCTGTTACAAATGTCAAAAAATTGACGTGGAACATGAAAAAATGCTACAAATTTCAATAAAAGCACTAAAAAATCAGAAATTACACTGGGAAAATTTACTATATTAGGCTAAAAGTTTGAAACTGAATTCCTTTTCTGAATGTCAAAAAATTGCTTCAGAACATGAAAAAACACTAAAAAGTGTATTAAAATTGATAAAATGGAGGACAAAATTTACTATATTAAGCTAAAATTTTGCAACAGAATTAATTTTACCAATGTCAAAAAATCACAGCAAAATGAAAAAAAAAAAAAAAAAAAACATTAAAATCTCATTGAAAATTGTTCAAAATTCAAAAATTGCAGTAGACAAAATTGGCTGTATTATGCTAAATGTTTGAAATCAAATTCCATTCAATGTCAAAATATCGCTGCAAAACTCGAAAAAATGCTAAAAATTGCATTGAAAATCATGTATGACAAAATGAACTATATTAGGCAAAAAAATTTAAAAACATAAAAAATCATGGATAGGGATTTACTGTATTAGGATGAAAGTTTGAAATCAAATTTCTTTTACAAATTTCAAAAAATTGCCGTGGAACATGAACAAATGCTAAAAATTGCAATAAAAGCACTAAAAAATCAGAAATTACCTGGGGAAAATTTACTATTTTAGGTTAAAAGTTTAAAACTGAATTCTTTTCCGAATGTCAAAAAACTGCTGCAGAACATGAAAAAAACATTAAAAACTGCATTAAAATTGCTAAAATGGAGGATAAAATTTACTATATTAGGCTAAAAGTTTGCAACTGAATTAATTTTACCAATGTCAAAAAAATCACTGCAAAATGAAAATAATACTAAAATCACATTGAAATTCAAAAATTCAAAAATTGCAGTAGACGAAATTTACTATATAGAAGTTTGGAATAGAATTCCTTTTATAAAATGTCAAAAAAATGCTGTGAAACCCGAGAAATTGCATTAAAAAATGCTAAAAATTCAAAATTCGAAGAGGAGAAAATTGACTATATTACACTAAATGTTTGAAACCAAATTCCATTCAATGTCAAAAAATTGCTGCAGAATTCGAAAAAATGTTAAAAATCACAATGGAAATTGTATTAAAAATCGCTAAAATTAAAAAAATATATAAATAAGAGAAAATGCACTGTGTTAGACTAAATGTTTGAAACTAAACTCCTTTTATGAATGTCAAAAAAAAAAAAAAAGTCTGAAAATCATATCAACTCTCATAATACCACAGGTTTTTAATTTTGACGAGGTTTCTTAGTTTTGCCTTGTTTGAACCAGAAATTTAATTCTATTAAATGTAGTTTCTTCCTAAGAAGTGTCTATTTCATATTATTCATTGCATTTAAATTACTAGTTTTTTCTGGTTTGAAACATAAAATCTTCAAAAAAAAAAAAAAAAAAAAAAAAAAGGGTCAAAAAACACCCCAGTGGTACTAGAAGGATTACGAATTGCTAGAAATTTGAAAATTGTGGGAGACAAAATTTACTACATTAGGCTAAATGTTTGAAACCTAATTCGTTTTTATGAATGTAAAAAAAATCACAGCATAGTGTGCAAAAATGCTAAAATTTCAAAAATTATCAGCCGACAAAATTTATTATAATGAGGCTATAGTTTGAAACAGAATTCCTTTTATGAATGTTAAAAAATCACCACAGAACACAAAAACACACTAAAAATCTCTGAAAATTGATAGAAAATATCCTGGTTATATGTCCCCATATTTCTTGTCATTCTACTTTAACCTGGTTTTGTTGTAGTCTTACTTACTTTTACCTAAGTTTCTACCTTGTTGTCTAAGTTTCTATTCTGTTTACCTTTCTTATTTGTATTCATTATATTCCTTATTTATTAAATATAAATACATTTTATTTCATAGTTAGTTACTTTCTATGGCTGACAGGGTTCATTTTCTTTTCATTCTCATTTGCGTTTTCATATCTGGTCAAAATACTAGTTTACTGGACACATTTCACTCCCATGATACAGTTTGTAAATCATGCAGTGCCGAACCTAGTCTTTTTGGCGCCCGGGGCAAACATGGATTTTGCCCCCCCCCCCCCCCCCCCCCCCCCCCCGAAAAGAAAATTTACAAAGCGAATTTTTTCTATGTTTCTAAAATTTAAATTATATAATCAGATAATCTGTAATACTGAACTAAGTAATCAGCTTTGTCAAATACTGATTCACTAAAACCTTGGAAATGGAATCGAAAGGAACCGAAAAATATTCCGCTTTATACAGGTTTTCATCTTAGGACGTATAATTATTGATATTCTCAGGGGCGGATTTAAGGGTTCGCGATGGTCTCAATCGCGAGGGGCCCCGCATACAAAGGGCCCCCAAAATCCTCTTTTGAGTTCAATGAGAAAATTATTTTTTGATCAAAGGATTTTCTTAGCACCTTTTTTTTAATTAGCATTATTACTACACAATTTTCATGTAATTTAAATAGAATATTTTTTATACCATTTGCTATTCCCAGAAATGTTTCAGTTATGTTTAAATGTTTTTCCTTGTCTTCTTTTCTATTAGCAATTATAAGAACTGTGGAGGGTTGGGGTGAGACTCAAACTTGGATCTGAGCTGAAAGGAACCATGTTACTGTTAGAGACTTTTATGACGATTTATTAATTACACAGATTCAGAGTCTAATGAAATCAGATTTGATAAATCTAAATCTGGATCGTGATACTGGGGCCCCTGATTTAGGGGTCCCCCATACTTGGTATGCTGTTTACATAAAGCTGATATTTAGAATGCATTTGACTTTGTTACTGATTATAATCGATATTTTGCATTTTTAAAGTAAGATAAGATTAAAAACAAAAAGAAATTGAGCTTGACTATTACAGGGGCACACGATGTATTTGCCCCGGAAATTTACATGTGTACAAAACACGTAAGAATGAGAAAAAGACGATTTTTTTTAAAATAAAGGCAATATATATATTTATAATAAAGGCAGAGACGACTTTATTAGCCATGGCACCCTGTGTGAGGTTCTTTTCTGCATCTCTACAAATACTATATTCTTAAAAAAGAAAAAAGGGGAGGAGAGGTTACTATTTTATCTTGCATATGTTTCATCCCCTTAGTTTTTAGTGTCGTTAGCAATAGCCAACCTCGCGCCCTTTAAAGCCGGATCTGTATGTAAAAAAGTAACTGTAACAAATGGTATGGCGGCATTTTTCATTTATCTGGAAATGGCCAAAGGACGAGAAAATAATTTGGGAGGATAAAGGCAGGGGCGGCTGCGGTTTTATTAGTCATAGCAACTTGGGTATGGTTTTCTCCCTGCACCCCTACAAATGACATTTTTTTTTCAAAAAAAATTTTAACAAAGAGTTTTATTTTGCGTATTTTTCAAATTATCCTTTCAAATATTAATTGTTTTTAGTATCCCAGGCAGTCGCCCAACCTCGCCCCCTTTAATAATACTAGATTGGATTTGGATAAAAAAGTAATTTTAGCAAAAGTAACAGGCCGGCATATTCCAGTTGCCGCCAAGGGCGGCAAAACGCTTATTATACTTTCGCAAAAAGAGGAGTAAAAAACTTTTTGGAAGATAAATCCAGGGGCGGCTCCGGCTTTACTAGCCATGGCGCCCTGTACGAGATTTTTTACTGTACCTCTACAAATGCTAGACTTAAAAGAAAAAGATTTTACTGAGAATTTTACTTTGGGCATTCATCCCCCAATTTGTGTTTATTGTCCAGGGCAGTCACCCCTCGCCCATGACAAAATGGAAAAAGAAGAAAGCTCCACGCTGTGAGAAAAGGGAAAAAATAGAACAGCCTTCATGGAATATTTTTATCTAATAGAACAGTCAAAGTGAGGGAATCGTTTGCCAATTATCCATGCTGGACAGTGCAGTACCGTATCCAGAAGACGTTGAACAGTGTCATATACAGACATGAGTAGGGATTGACCTTGAAAAATATTAGTGATTCTCCTAAACCACAGGAAGAGATTTAAATGATAGACGGCATAGACATGATACATTTGGAATGGGAGAAAGAAAATAGCCTAAGAGAACAGTTCGTATTTTATTCATTTGCTATCTTGTATTGTAGACGAATCTTTTTATCTATTTGTCTATTTTAATGCATTTGGTTCAGTTTTTCTTTTGGATTTTCCGGCTGCGAGACTTTTTATACAAATTTCATATATATATACATTTCTATATCAAACAACAAACAAAACCTACATTTGGCGCCCCCTTCACCTTCTGTTTTGCTGGCGCCCGGGGCTCGTGCCCCCTCTGCCCCCCCTTAGTTTCGGCCCTGAAATCATGATGTACAATGAGGAAATTATGATCGATGACAACAGGTGGCATTGCCTGTCTGTCTTCGTTCATGTTTCTCTCTCCTGATCAATTGTCACTGGTTCACTTTCACCCGATCTTTCTAGATGCCGGAGGTTATATATAAGTGCTGGGGCTAAATGGTTGCATCATGTACTGTTTCTTGCCGGAAATATTATATTTAAGTTGCAATCATGTTTTGTAATGATTTTTTTTTTTTTTGCATAGGATAGCTGAGGTTGATCTCTAATGTTGTTAGTTTTTGCTTTTTTTATTTTGATTACAGTTTTTTTTTATAAAGCAGACATTTTCAATTTTGGAACCGGTTCTGAAAGTGAAAGAACCCTTATACAGAGCTGCCAACTGCTATGAAAAATTCGTAGTTGCTATGATTTTGAGCCAAAAACTACGATGCTACGATAATCTGTCTGAAACTACAATTTCCTGAAAGAAAAAAAAAAAAACGCGAATTTCATCACAGGATTGCTTGATAAAACGCGAATTTCGTCACAGGATCGCTTGAAAAAACGCTAATTTTGTGACAAGAGCGCATGAAAAAACTTGAATTTTCGTCACAGGATCGCGCAAAGAAACGCTAATTTTGTCACAGGATCGCTGAAAAAACGCGAATTTCATCAAAGAATTGTTGGGAAAAGACAAATTTCGTCAAAGGATCACCGAAAAAACATGAATTTCATCAACTGATAGCTGAAAAAACACGAATTTCATCAAAAGATCGTTGAAAAAACACAAATTTCGTCAAAAGATCGTTGAAAAATGCGAATTTCGTCAAATGATTGCCAAAAAAGCGAATTTCGTCGAAGGATCGCCGAAAAAAAGCAAACTTCATTAAGGGATCGCTGAGAAAATGCAAATTTCTTCAAACGATTGTTGAAAAAACAAATTTTGTCAAAAGATCGTTGAAAAAAGTGAATTTCGTCAAAAGATCGCCAAAAAAGCGAAAACCAAAAAAAAAGCGCTTCAATGTTCGCTTAAAATTTGCAGCGTAAAAAACAGCCACCAACCAGCCAACCAACCAACCTCCAGATAAATTTGAATTGGGTGTGCTACTATTTCTCATTTTCAAAGGTTGGCAGGTCTGCTTATATAAAAAAACTGGAACCAAAATCGAAAAAGTAAAAATTAACAACGTTAGAGATCGACGTCAGCTATCCTATGCAAAAAAAATCATTTAAAAATATTAAAATGTGAGCGAGAAATCGCGCAAGAACCTTCCCATTAGCTTGCATGTTTTTTCGTATGACTGATGTAGGCACTTAATTGTCACATTTCAAACAACAAAATGAATGAGCTTTTACTTACGTATGATTCTTTTTCTTAACTTTTCTGAATCAATATCTTTATTTATTAACAGTTAAAAGTACAAGTTATGTAAGAATTTTTCTTAAACATTTTTGAAAAGATTTTTTATATATTTGGCAGACTGAATATTTTGATATTTGGCAGAGCTGAATATTCAATAGTATGGTCAAATAGGCCAAATATTCAGTGCATTCCTAGCAAATACTACTGATTTTCAAGAGATTTTTATTTTAATTAAAGAAATGTGTGAATGACATGTTTAATATTTTCCTCTTTATTTCACAAATATAATTCAAGTTTTCTATTTATTGCTTTACAAATTCACATTTAAAATTTATGGGATAAGAGCTTCACCACTAATAACACTACCAACTGCATGCTCTTTCTTCATGCAGGCAGCTATCATTGTTTATATTTGTTAAGCTGGATGGTGACTACCATTGATTATTGCAGTTGCAATTCAGGTAGCCTGTTTTTACAAGAAAGTCTTAAAATTAATTTGTTAAAGTTTAGAAAATTAATTTAGTAAATTTTGTTTCATGTTTTATGTAGTGTTTCTTTAACTTCAATTGGAATTGATAGAGTGATATAACAGCTAAGTTTAAAGTTATTGTTTGAAGTTATTCTTAATAAGCTGTGTTGTCAGCCCAATATTGGCCAAAGCAGCTCATCTTCTTATTGGCTTTTATCATCAGTGCTAGTTTTCAGTGTGGAGAAATTAAGTCAGCTTAAAGATATTTGTATTTATTCAAGTGTTAAAAAAATACATATATTTTTAAAAAATTGTATGCTCTAGTTAAAGGATAAAGCCTTGAATTTAAATGAATTAAGGTCACTTATGCTTTTGAAAGTATTAATGACTGATTGCTTCATCTGTTATTGTAAATGTTGCTTTAAAGTTATAGTGGGAAGCTGTGAAAGTTTATGGTAAATGTAATTTGAAAGTTAAATGCTTCTTCAATTTCATTAAAAGTGTTGAAAATTTATTGCAGTATAATTGCAATTTATATTATTATGCTGTGCAAATTTCTCAAGATTAGTTCATTTTTCAAGACTGTATGTTTCAAGTGTTTGTAATTTTGCCATGTATTTGCTCGATAGATTTGCATGTTAATTTTTATCTAAAATTTCTGGATCATCATTTAAGCTTCCTCTGCACATGAATCATTTCATTCTTACTTACATATTTCAATATGTAAGGCTTACATTACTCTCTGCTAAGCCATTTCTAGAAAGTTACTTTCAAATTTTGAAGTTAGTCATTTTGATGAACTTATTTACTTTGATTTACCTCTCAAGTCAATAAAAGGAAAGATAATATTAAATTAACAAGTTCCAATATTATGTATCCAATATTAAAAAGTCACCTGTTTTTAAATTTAGCTATGAAAAATTTTTTATCAATTTTTTTATTAGTAATTATTTTTTCCTATTTACTTTCTATAATTATCTTTAACTAAATTATGTTTTATTTATTATTATTTATTTCTAATTTGATATTAATCCTGAAAAATATTAAATGTCTAATTAGGCTGTTGTGATCATGAGTGAGTTTGGTTCAGATTTAATATGTAGATTAGTTTTTATAATAAACAATATTGCACTGATATTTGTTGCAGTTGTATATTATTAATATATTGCAGGTTTTCACTTTGCTGAAAGTCATATTTCTGAATTACTTGACCAACTGCAAACTCAAGTTTATTTAAAGAAAAGCAAAAATGTTGAAATTCTACACCTGTCATCAGAGGTATGAAATTTGTAAATTTTCTGCTTTTATTTGCTCATTTAACAATGTTAATGCACATACACTAATATGAGGAAGAAATGTTAATAACTATACCTTACCAGTGTAAAATTATGTTAAAAATTTTAAAATGGGTATGCATAATAAAATCATGTTTGCTAAAACTAGTAAAAGTCATAGTAAATTGCCAAGGAATTGCACATTTGTTTATTTTATTTTAGATATGTCAAAATATTAAGTATTTTATTCAAATTGTAAGTGCACATTTCTTAGAACTTTTGTTTCATATTTTTAATGTTCTTTTCAATGAGCAGTATACACAAATCTCCTCCAATTGTTGATTAAAATTTCAATACAAATTGTGCATTTTATTGAAAGTTACATGTGTCTAAGTCAGAAAAAAATATTAAATTTATTCCATAAAGATAATCTCTTAAATCGTCATTACTGTGTAGTAAAAATATATGCAGTTGTATTTAAAAAACATACCAACTAAATTGTTGTTACTGATAAATAGAACTATTTGTTTGTAATGCACAACACACATTTAATTTCAGATTTGCAAGTATCTAGGAGGTATACGTTTTACAAGTTGCAAAAGTGCCAAAGATAGGACTTCAATGTCTGTGACCCTTGAACAAACTATGGTGCTTCTTAAAGACTTCAATCTTGATGAGAAAGAAATGATAAGAGTATTGGAATGTATGAGAAGGTAATATTATAATGTTATTTTATTTAATAATATTTAAGTTATTACAACATTAAGTATTGTGATGAATACAAAAAAAAAATATTTTTTCTGCAATAAAGTAGGTATTTTAATTATCTATGTTATGCTTATTACTGAATATTTTAAGTTATTTTTAAAAACAGAAGGTTGTGAAATAAATGTTTCAGCGAGAAGTTTCAGGTGTGATTCTCAATTGACAGAGTTAGTAATGTTTTATAGAGAAAATGATGATAAATACCTTTAGAAATTTATAAATTACATTTCAAATTATGAATTGTCATATTATCACTTGATGAGCAATAATGTATACAATATGTTGATCTGAAAATTGGTTTCTGCATTGCAAAAATTATTTCTTAAAAATTATTTATTTTGTCAAGTATGTGTAAATATTATCTTAGGAAGAAAATTGTAGGATTATAACAAGCATTCCTATTACTGTTGTTTCAGTCAATACTAATTTTAATAAGTAAATAAATACTAATTATAACAAAATGATTCTTTGATAAATCATACACGAAAAATTTTAACTAATTTGTCTTTAAAACTGTCCATCTGCTTCCCTGATAGAAAAAAAAACCTACTTTATTTAAAATGGGGGGATTGAACTTTGTGCCATTATATTAAAAATTAATGAAATGCATGTGAAAATGGCATACAGCTGTTTCAGAGCTTCTAAAGCTCCATCATCAGTACCAAGGTTAAAAACAGATGTAACTGTTTTGGCCATATCAGTATGCAAGTGTCTTTGCTCACTGCCAAGGTGGAATGACAATGAGTGTTGAAAAACAAACAGCAGAGCCAGTCTGGCTGAGTTTAGGCAGGAAAGAGAAAGTGGAGAGAGTAATTTAAAGGTAGCCAGACTTTGAAAAATTTGATGTATTGGACATATCATTAAACAAGTTTGAATTCTTCCATATATGATAAGCTTCCCAAAAATCAAGATCATAAATCGATAAGCATTTCTGAAGTATTAAACCCTTTGAAAAATTTAAATTGTGATTGTAATGGATAGCAAGAGCAGAGCATTTAATGTCACAATTTTTAACATTGGTTGTGTGCTCTCTCAAGCAGACCGTAAGAGGTCGCTTGATTTGACCTATGTATATTTTATTACACTCACAAGATATCTTGTCAATTCCCCAATGTTAAAATCTGTCTATTATATGTTTAAGATCTGTAAATTTGATTTTGTTAAATGGTGTATAAATTACTTTAAAATAGAATCTTATCAACATTTTGGATATTTGATCTGACTGTTTGTATATGGGCTCCTCTTCAGCACTATCCTCAGTGATATTTACATGCATTACTTTGAGTCAAACCTATTCAATAAGTTAAATTTTCCTTTTGGTGTAAAAAGGAAAATTTAACTTATTGAATAGGTCGATGCTATGTCGATGACAGCTTTGCATTACTGAATTCTAGTGATATAGATATTCCTCATATTCTCTCTGTTATGAACTTTGTAGATGAGTAGGGGAGACTAGTACACACTGGACCTACGGGCACAGTGGACCACCCCCTAATATTTTATTTAGTATTTAAATTTTTTTAAGCTTCTTTTCTATCCTAATAGACAACAGCAGTGGATTGATTATTTATAGCCTTCGGAGAACATGTTTAGCTCAGAGTGAAACATTTTATCCTAATTGGTTGTTTTGAGCTTCTAAAAGTAAAATTTTTCATCATCATATTTTTCTTTTTTTAGTAATTAAAGATTGTAGATAAATAAGATAAAACAACTATTTTGCAAAGATGAGATACTTGTTTTTATTTAACTTTAAAATTAATATGTTTAACCCTCTGAGCGTTTTGAAAAAGGGTAAAATTGTAATGTTGTTTTCGCTGCATTTTGTTTTAAATGCTAAAAAAATATGATTCTTTCAGCATTATAAATAAAACTTAATTACAAATATGAATGCAACCCTTGAGAGTATTAATCATTCTTCAATGTTTTGAAAATTCATTAAATCTATAGAATTATATTATCTTAAACATTGCATATATTGCAGTGAAACCTGGAGCTTAGTGAACGGAATATTACGTTCCACACGCTTAGAGGGTTAAAAGAAAGGTATAAACAATATTAATGTGATTATTTATTGAACTTCAACATGGGGGGGGGGGGGGGCAGTGGACCACCCACTGCTAGGGCACAGTGGTCCACAATCCATTCTGCTCCTGTAATGCTGAATGTTCAAAATATTTAATAATTGCTTATTTTCTATAAAGAAATATTGTTTTTAAATAGTTATTAACTATAAAATAAAGAAAAGTTACATAGTAAGAAATATTTTGTTTTGTATTTACTGCCTTTGAAAAATATAACTGTAACCCAATTGGTGATGATTCTATTGAAGTTTATTCATGATATGCAAATTCTAAGGAAATCGGTTTATTTTTCTAGAAACTGTAGGTGAATCTGCTGTTGATGTCAATTATTTCGTAATGTTGCTCCCAGACCCAAAAGTATTTTAGGAAAATTTTAGGTTCAATCTTACTTATAAGTATTTTGGAATTTCATTTACAAATTTTAATGTGTGCTGATTTTTTTGCACTTAAGTAATAACTTCATCTAAATTGCAATTGTTCCTGTATTAATCTGTTATTACTTTCAAAATATAATAAATTTTTTGATTTTTTTCCCAAAATGTTACTTGCAAATTTATATTACTAAGTTATTTTGGAAGTAAAGTGGAAATAAAAAAGAATTAGATTAATGATAAATAGATTTATATTTTATTTCAGATAATACCTAATAGTGGTCCAGTGGGTTTTACGGGTGTATATAAATATATATCTATATTTTTTAAATGTATTGAAAACTATGTTCTGAGAAAATTATGATAAATGGAAAAAAAGTTTAAGGAATATTCAAAAATATTTTCAAGCTGATCGTCTGTCCATTAAAGAGAAAACAAATTTTAACTGAAAAAGTAGTTCACTGTGTTCCAGTCTCCCCTATATACAGTTTACATCTGACTTTGAAAATAACAACCTACTACCTTTCCATGATGTTATGGTTTACAGCAAAAATAACTCATTTCAAACCACTGTTTACCATAAATCATTTGCAGTTTCTTTACCCCTACATAGTCTTTCACCTCACCCTCCTAATCAGAAATTGGCTGCTTTTAATACCTATGTTCACCATGCCTTAAACATTTGTTCATCTGAGAGTTTACTCAAAGGAGAATTAGACTACATTAAATCCATCGCCATTGATTGGGGTCCTGTTGAAATTGTAAATTCAATTCAAAATAAACTCATTAAACGTACACATTCCAATGTTAACAATGTTCGCAATAAAATTTTAATTATACTTCCATATTTTCCGAGAATTAGCCATCAAATATCCAAAATTTTGTTAAGATTTGATTTTAAAGTAGTTTATACACCATTTAACAAAATCGAATTTACAGATATCAAACATGTAATAGACAGATTTTCACATTGGGGAATTTACAACATATCTTGCGAGTGTGATAAAATGTATATAGGTTGTAAGGATCTTGTTTGCAGGATGATTTTAATGGTAGCGAAAATACAAAAAAGATCAATTATTGTCCTTAGAATAAAATTTATACTATTCTGATATCAACGCAGGAAAATACTTAAAATTTACAGGTTTTGAGTCTTTGTCACATTCGATTATCAGTGACATAACCTTTACTTTTGGATCAAAGTATATATTTCAAATAAGATAGTCCAACACGTCTCAATTAGAGAGTCTCTTTCGTTTTGCTCGCACGGCTAGCGGTCTGCAAAAACTTACCACACAGGACTTGTCGTCCGGCTGATGAACACTGTCATCTCATCAAGGGATGTTTCCCTTCTCCTCTCAGGTCCGAAGAATTGCAACCTCTCTCGCTGCTCTCCAAATCTCGACTCTTTCACAAAAACCTTTTTTTCTGGCTCCCCACCAAAGGGGGAGGGGGGGGGGCGTTTACAGTTTATCTCAAAGCTCCAATAAAGTTAGTTCGCCTTTCTGATTGGAAGCTATGAGTTCTCACGCGGTGCCTTGTTGCCAATTTCTGTCTTCGCTAGGCTAGGGGAAGCTCCTATTTTACCTGTTTTGAAGAAGAACCTAATTAATCACCTCCCCACCGTAACGAATTTATCTTGTCACCCTTCCTTTGACCACTCGTGACACCGCGTCTGCCAATCTTGACCGTGAGAAAAGGACATATTTCCTAAGCGTGAGAAAATAATGTTCTCGGTGGAAAGTCCCATCCAATATTCACAAATAATTTAATGGGGACTTTACTAGGTCAAACCAAACAACCTCTTAAAGGTCTGCTTGGCGGAGCACAAAACCAATGTTAAAAATTGTGACATTAAATGGTCTGCTGTTGCTAACCATTGCTGGCCTAACAATCACAATTTTAATTTTTCAGAGTGTTCAATAATTCAGAAATATTTATCAATTTATGATCTTGATTTTTGGGAAGTTTATCATACATGAAAAAATTCAAACAATTTGGTTAATGATATGTCCAGTACACCAAATTTTTTAAATGTCTGGCTACCTTTCCTTTAATTTACTCTCTTCACTTCCCTCCTGCTTAAACTCATCCAGATTAGCTGAGCATTTCTCATTGATCTCCTCCATCACATGGGGTCTCCTTACTCTGCTGTTTGTTTTTCAACACTCATCGCTATTCCACCTTGGCAGCAAGCGGAGACGCTTACATACTAATATGGCACTTACATCTGTTTTTAACCTTGGCACTGTTGATGGAGCTTTAGAAGCTCCAAAACAGCTGTACGTATACATGTATTTCATTTATGCTACTTTTACGTTGTTCATTTATTTTTAATATCTACTTATTCAGCATACTTTTCTTGTTCTAGAGGTATCTTGGGTTTTGAAAAATATTAATATTTACTATTTGAAAAAAATTATTTCTTGAAGGTTGATTCACATTCATTTTCATATTTTACATTTTTTCTCCAGATTTAAAATATTATCTCCTTTTTGCAGATAAAAGTATAAAAAATATCCACTTATTCTTGGTACTTGTGTGGTTTTAATGATATCTTTGATTTAAAAAAATATTAAGTTACTATTTCGGAAAAAAAAATTTTTGGTGGTCATCTCTCACTGAATGCCTTTGAAGATATCTTGCGAGATTCTAATTGTACTTTAGGACATTTTTGAAGGTCTTTTTGCTTCTGTGCATGTGCGGGGAACCTCTGATATTTTAACACTGAAAGATATCATTTTGTGCTTTAAAAGAGGGAGGGTGGAGTGTACTATTTAGGTTTTCTCAAGACTTTTACAGACTTTTACTTTTGTCAGAATTTAAAGTTTAATATATCTAAATGTCATAAAATAAATTGACAATCACTATAACAGTAGCCCCTTAGTTCGTTTGGATAGATTTTCATTTAAAATATAAAATCTTATACATTTGAGGTTCATGTGCAAAAAAAAGACCAGAGCATGTGTGGCACACTTGCTGTACTTTGGATAGATTTTCACTTAAAAATATAAAATCTTACAAATTTGAGGGTGCACTTTACAGAAGGTAGTGGGCCCTCCAACATAGGTAATTATAATGAGCCTGGCCAATACTGTGTGGGTCAGCTATGGTAGAATAATATGCAAAATGAATTTTTTGGAGTTGTGTCACTTTTTTTGTGGGTGAGCAATATGTTCTGTCAATTATCATTTTCATAATCTGATTTAAAGTCGGGTTTCTCTTTGATTTGGCTTATCCAAGGAAGCAAATTTGATACTTCAATTTTCATGTTTTTTTGTTCTTGTCACCTGTATCGAGAATGCAGGTGGATTTATGGATAATAATGCTGCTATATCATCAATTGTGTGATAGATTGGTGCTTCCTGTTGAAAGTTATTTAGTCTGAGTTAAGAGTTGCCTTTTCTTAGATTGTTTGTGCTCTAAATTTATAAAACCTAAAAAAAAATATTTTTACTGTAGTTTTTAAGTTTAGGACAGCCTGTTTTACTAGGAAAAAATAATAAGGCTTCTTAAAACATCCAATTATTCGAACTTCTATCTTTTTTTTTTTTTTTTTTTTTTTGTCATCTAAAGATATAAACCTATATTATTTTTCTTTGTTACAGAAAAAAAGTGGTAGTAAAACCAAAAATTTCTAAAAAAAAATAGCACAACTGAAATTGGTGCTTGTTTATTATTTTGTTGACCTGTTTCTGCTGCCAGCATACATTTTGCCAATCAGTGTTACTTAACACCAGTAATGGATAAGCATGACATAAGAACATACTCATAATATCTTTTCTTGGTTTCATGTAACTGCTATAATTTTCAATAAGCTAATTTGTAAAGGTTTCATATAGATGTACGATCATTAACTTCTTCTTCAAGTCCAACTGTTCTTTTCTCCATTTAATCGATGTTAATAACCAGCTGTAAATAAACTTTAGTGCAGTCACAAATGTAATTTTGGAGCTTTCAAGCTATGTTCCTTTTTTAATAAATATTCACTTGTCACTATTTTTCACATTGTATCACCATTAATTATCTGTTCATAGATTAAAATATTATTTTTAATGCTAGAGGAAAACAAAGAAAAAGCAGTTAACATATATCTTTCATTCAAAAAAGTAAACTGGCTTTACTCATAAAATAAAATAGAATATGTACATTGTATGTGATGTACAGTACCATAGTTTACAACAGTAAAAAATATGTCACACTTATCCATTATTGGTGCTAAATAACATTGTTACGTAATGGATTTTGTTTACCATAAATGGTTGATAAGAAAGTAAACAAGTATCCTTTAATTATATGAAAAAATATGTGTTTAAATTTGATGTGAAACTGTTAATTCAAAGTACGTTTCGAGAAATGCCAGTGGATAAGGGAATTCAAATTCTCAAAGGTGCTATAAAAAGGCACTTGATCCTCAACTAGATCAATTTCACAGGTTAAAAAAAACATTCAAATCCACTCCCTTTTTAATTTGTCAGTGGGTACTGAAAAATTATAATTACCTTAATGGGTATTACCATTAAAAGAAAGATGACACTGGAAATTACTAAGAGTTATGATGATACTGGAATTATTGATTTAATAACTATGACCATCAAAATAAAAGAAACAATTTTCAAATGCTACAAAAGCAGAACATTTCCTATCTTATTAGGTGTTTATAACCTAAGAAATATTGACAGAACAGTTGTAACACTTGTTGCAATCTGAATATTTCACAGCAGTGGTACAATCTCTTTTTCTTTGCATATGGTCAGTGTGCAGTGTGATTTTATTTGTCCAGTTACCAGAACTGGGTCTGGTCCTAATAATTGTCGTTCTACTATAGCAATTCCTAAACTATGAGTCACGAGCAATGTTTTGGTGGGTCACAGAATAATTAAATCAAGTGATTTGATTATATATTATTAGTTTTATCTGCTGCAAAATTGTAATAAACACAATGTGTTACAAGTAAAAAAATCATGAATGATTATAAACATTTTATTGAAAAGGCAGTGTTTTATTAAACATATATAGAAAGTGACTTGAGTCTTAATTAGCATCTCTCAACCCTAATAGACTGTCTCATTTGTTCAAAATAATGTTATAAATTGCACTGATCTTTAAAGTGCTTTTTAAACCCATTCTTTCATGCATGATAAAAGGTTATGTTCTATAATTAATGCATTATTATTATGATCATTCACATTTGGAATACCTATTACTGTTTAAGTTTGGGAATCACTGCTCCTTTGTATTTATTAGAATGTCATATTTATCTATAAAATAATCACTTCAAAAAATAATTTAAAAAAACTTGCATCACTCTAAATTCTCATACCTAAACTTAGGCAAAAACAATTTGAAAAATATACGAATAAATATAGTATTGAAGAAACTTTTTTCCATGGTATTGTGTTTCACATCAATATTTAAAAGCTTTCATTTATCAGTTCATTCAAATAGTCAGCAAAAATATATTGGTTTCTCCCCGTGACTGCATAAAATGTGTTTAAAAAGAGGGAGTCTGTGTGATCAGTTGACATTTTCTCCCATGCTTTTGGCCTATTGCCAAGATCAGCAGAGCAGAAGTTAGAGATATGTGATAAACATTGTTCTTCCTGTTGGATTAACATTATGATACAACTGAAGATTTAGTGTATGTATGTGTCAAAATGCTCAAATGAAATAATTTATGGAGTATGGAATATTTTTTAATTGCAAAATATTTTACTGTATAACAGCAATATTGTTTAAATATATAGTGTCTCCTTTCTAATTGTTGACCAATAACTAGTTCTTAAACCGTTAGTTTTAGATTGGTATAGTTCTAGTTGCAAAAATGTTTCAAATATTGTTCTTCATCAAATTGAAATCTAATTATATCAATAGTTATATTTTCTAAAAGTTTAAAATTTAAATTTTTATACAGTCTTTGGTCTTATATTTAGAAAACTTTCACCATGTAGTAATAAGTGAAAATTCCATTTTTCTATGACTAAAACTTTCCATATTACGATACTTTGAATTTTATGAGTTTTTGCCCTTTTCTGGCACTAAAATGCATTTTTTTGTGTTTAGTGCCTATCATATCTCGCTAGGTATTGGTTGAGCAAAAATAGAATTTTTAAAATTTATTTTTAGAGCATAGAGAAAGTTTTTACAATGTAATGTATGGGACCCAGAAACCATATAAAATTTTGAATTTCATATATATATTTTTTTAAATAACTTTTTACGTAAATGGATTTTCATATTGTGAATAACATTTAATACATTTTTTGCAATTAGAACTATACCTCAAAAACTAATGGTTAATTAAGGATAACTAATGATAAGAAGGCACATCCTGTATGTGAAACATTACTCTAAATTAACTTTTTTAACTCACAATTATTTCTGTCTGGTATTATAGACAGATATCTTGTCAATATATGACCATGAATTACATGTTTTCTTATTTCAAAATATGCTGTAATCTTTCAAAGATATTCAACTGCTAATTCTTACTCTAAAAAAAGCATTTCAAAAATCATTTTGAAGTTTTCAACTATCATTCTTTGCTTCATTGGTATCATTCTAACAGTTTAGAAATCTCTAAATTATACACAAGTTAGTAAATGTTGCCTCCAACAAATATGACTATGTGGTAATTAATGCTAATTGTATATTTTGTTAAAGTGGATATCATAATAGTTATTGTACATTTATGCCACATTGCTCTCAAATTGTATGTAAGAGGTAGGAAACATGAATTCTTTAACCTAATAATGATTTGTAAATAACAAGTCTCATCACACCTGGAATTGGAAAGACAGAGAAAACTGAATTAGGTAGTTCAAGACATACCACTAGTTTTATTCATTGTAAGAATTTAATTAAACAAACACATAAGAATTTAATAATTAAAAAAGTAAAGATGTATAGTTTTAACAGAAATGCACAAAGACATGGGACTTTTCAATAATGAAAATTTTATTACAGAATAGATACATTTTTCACCTACAGTTAGCACAGTAGCAGTCCCAGAATAACTGTATGTGTCACTATTTAAATCTTCATATGACAGGATTTACTGTAGAAATCCTCTCAGATGTTGTGCAGAGTGTCTTGTCATGTCTACATTGAACATTTATAATCCTAGCTGTATTGTGTAATGTACTGTGCCACTGTACAAATTATAGTGTGTGCACAGTAAGTTGACCGATGAGTAATGAAAATTTCAGGGCTGCCACTAGTGACTATTTTTTAATTCTATCTTGCACTTTTTTCTCAAAACAAAAATCATTTACATAAAATTTGACAACATGTGTGCAAGAGAAGTATACTACAATTTTTTTTTTTTTAAATGGTAGTTTGTATAACATATAAAAATAGTCACCAGTTGCAGCCCTGAAATTTAGATGAATTTAATCATTAATTATTGTGACAATCATTACTAGCAGAATCTAGTTTTCAATTAAAGCATTTTTTGCATAATTTCTGTCTGTTAGCAATTTTTCCCCCCGTAGCATCATCATTAACTCGTTCAAGAACACCAGCCAAGTTATAGATAGCAGAGACAATTGAAGCAAATACTACTATTCTGATATTAAACTAAATCCCATGCTTTTTTTTATGCTCTTCTATGCACACCGCATCATGTTCCTGTCTTAGTCCAGTAGAAATAGCATTTTACCTTACAAAAATTCGGTAGTTCTGATTTTTGGGTATGTTGTAAAGGTTGACCCTCTAATAAAAAAACCAAGTTTTCGACCTTCTAGACCTTGTGCGTTTTTCACAATATTGAAAATACCAATATTTTTCGGCACTTTTTTTATTTTTCTTAAATAACTCAATTTTAATGCATTTTACAGAAAAAAGTACTGTTACCATTTTGTAGAGCATAAAATTCTCTACAACATGCAGTATTCAGGTTTGCAAATTGTCCAAATAGGGGGTAAGATACGGAGCCGGAAAAATAGGGTAAAATTTGCAAAAAATGCAAAAATCCACTAAAGACGTTAGTTTTTGCTTAATAACCTACTTTTAGTGCATTTTAGAGCATAAAATTCTCTACAACATGCAGTATTCATGTTTGTAAATTGTCCAAATAAGGGGTAAGACACGGACGGAGCCGGGAAAATAGGGTTAAATTTGGAAAAAATGTAAAAATCTACAAATGACGTTAGTTTTTGCTTAATAACCTACTTTTAGTGCGTTTTACAGACAAAAGCACTTTCACCATTTTGTAGAGCATGAAATTCTCTACAACATGCAGCATTCAGATTTGTAAATTGTCCAAATAGGAGGTAAGATACGGAGCCGGGAAAAGGGTTAAATTTGGAAAAAATTTAAAAATCCACAAATGACGTTAGTTTTTGCTTAATATAACCCACTTATAGTGCATTTTAGAAACAAAATTGTCATAATCAACTTTTTAGAGCATGAGATAGTCAATAGTTTCATTTATTATAGGTTGACCCTCTAATAAAAAAACCAAGTTTTCGATCTTCTAGACCGTGTGCGTTTTTCACAATATTGAAAAAAAACAATATTTTTCGACAATTTTTTTTATTTTTCTTAAATAACTCAATTTTAGTGCACTTTACAGAAAAAGCACTTTCACCATTTTGTAGAGCATGAAATTCTCTACAACATGCAGCATTCAGATTTGTAAATTGTCCAAACAGGGGGTAAGATACGGAGCCGGGAAAAGAGGGTAAAATTTGCAAAAATCCACTAAAGACGTTAGTTTTTGCTTAATAACTGACTTTTAGTGCGTTTTAGAGACAAAAGCACTTTCATTATTTTGTAGAGCATGAAATTCTCTACAACATGCAGTATTCATGTTTGTAAATTGTCCAAATAGGAGGTAAGATACGGAGCCGGGTAAATTGGGTTAAATTTGAAAAAAAATGTAAAAATCTACAAATGACGTTAGTTTTTGCTTAATAACCCACTTTTAGTGCATTTTAGAAACAAAATTGTCATAATCAACTTTAGTCCATAGTTTCATTTATTATAGGTTGACCCTCTAATAGAAAAACCAAGTTTTCGATCTTCTAGACGTGCGTTTTTCACAATATTGAAAAAAAAACAATATTTTTCGGCACTTTTTTTGATTTTTCTTAAATAACTCAATTTTAGTGCATTTTACAGAAAAAGCACTTTCACCATTTTGTAGAGCATAAAATTCTCTACAACATACAGTATTCAGATTTGTAAATTGTCCAAGTAGGGGGTAAGGTACGGAGCCGGGAACATAGGGTAAAATTTGCAAAAATCCACTAAAGACGTTAGTTTATACTTAATAACTGACATTTAGTGTGTTTTAGAGACAAAAGCACTTTTACCATTTTGTAGAGCATAAAATTCTCTACAACATGCAGTATTAATTTTTGTAAATTGTCCAAATAGGGGGTAAGATATGGAGCTGGGAAAATTGGATTAAATTTGGAAAAAATGTAAAACCCTATTTTCCCGGCACCGTATCTTACCCCCTATTTGGACAATTTACAAACATGAATACTGCATGTTGTAGAGAATTTTATGCTCTACAAAATGGTGAAAGTGCTTTTGTCTATAAAATGCACTAAAAGTAGGTTATTAAGCAAAAACTAACGTCATTTGTGGATTTTTACATTTTTTCCAAATTTAACCCTATTTTCCCAGCTCCGTATCTTACCTCCTATTTGGACAATTTACAAACATGAATACTGCATGTTGTAGAGAATTTTATGCTCTACAAAATAATGAAAGTGCTTTTGTCTCTAAAACGCACTAAATGTCAGTTATTACGCAAAAACTAACGTCTTTAGTGGATTTTTGCAAATTTTACCCTATGTTCCCGGCTCCGTACCTTACCCCCTATTTGGACAATTTACAAATCTGGATACTGTATGTTGTAGAGAATTTTATGCTCTACAAAATGGTGAAAGTGCTTTTTCTGTAAAATGCACTAAAATTGAGTTATTTAAGAAAAATTAAAAAAAGTGCCGAAAAATATTGTTTTTTTTCAATATTGTGAAAAACGCACAAGGTCTAGAAGATCGAAAACTTGGTTTTTTTATTAGAGGGTCAACCTATAATAAATGAAACTATGGACTATCTTATGCTCTAAAAAGTTGATTATGACAATTTCGTTTCTAAAATGCACTAAAAGTGGATTATTAAGCAAAAACTAACGTCATTTGTAGATTTTTACATTTTTTTTCCAAATTTAACCCTATTTTCCCGGCTCCGTGTCTTACCCGTTATTTGGACAATTTACAAACATGAATACTGCATGTTGTAGAGAATTTTATGCTCTACAAAATGGTAAAAGTGCTTTTGTCTCTAAAACGCACTAAAAGTAGGTTATTAAGCAAAAACTAACGTCTTTAGTGGAATTTTGCAAATTTTACTCTATTTTCCCGGCTTCATATCTAACCCCCTATTTGGACAATTTACAAACCTGAATACTGCATGTTGTAGAGAATTTTATGCTCTACAAAATGGTAACAGTGCTTTTTCTGTAAAATGCACTAAAATTGAGTTATTTAAGAAAAATCAAAAAAAGTGCCGAAAAATATTGGTTTTTTCAATATTGTGAAAAACGCATAAGGTCTAGAAGGTCGAAAACTTGGTTTTTTTATTAGACGGTCAACCTTTACAGCATACCCAAAAATCAGAACTACCCAAATTTTTGTAAGGCAAAGACCCTTTTTTGTGCTATTTCTACTGGACTATCTATACTTTTTGAATTGTTGAATTTTTACGTTACTTTTGGATTACCTGATGATGACCATTATTGTAATAGTTAATGCATTTTAAATAAATGAGTGTAACTCCACTCTTAATAGGAGCATCTTAATGGAATGGAAAAGCTGAAAGAAGTTGCCCACTGTAAGGGAATTCAATTCAAATATTGTTGTTGTTTTTGTTAGTATAAAAATAATAAACTAATGGATACTTCACTAATTTTAAAAATTATTTTTACTATTTTAGTGTAGTTATTTGATGTTTATACATATGTGTCAAATTTGCTATATAAGTTTACAAGTAAAATTAATTTTTTTACTACATTTCAGTGAAGGAACACGTTGTGAAAACACTTTCAAGAACATTGGAGTTAGAAAATATCATTTCACTAGTCTACAATTGATGACTTTGCCAAAACTTTATCGGCCACCTCCAGGAACTTTTGGAAATGTTGGTTCTTGATGAGAAAAATGTAATTATTTGATGTTAGTGTCTATAAAGCTAGTCAGTTGTGGAATCTCACACACAATTATTATAAATCATCACCAACTACTGTTAGTTTTTGTAAGGATTTTTCCATCATAAAATTTGGCTGTAGAAATTAAATGTTGATTATAGAAAAGACAACTACAGTTGCTAAAAAAGCTGTATTTTTTTAAATTGTATAATTTTAGGTGAAACCTGTGAATTATTAGGATCTTTTCACACACAAAATGTTAAAAACTAAATATTTTATCAGCATTTGTAAAAGTAATTCATTATTTTAAAATATAAAACATTGTATTGGAATTTTTGTATAAAATGTGAATTTGTTAAAATTATTTATATATTTATGTAAAATTTCAACAATAAATTTTTTGCCAATTTTCATTGTGTTATTTTCACATTATTACACAAATTATCAAAGTTCATAAACCATTTCTTTGCTTTATAATTAATTTTAATGCAATCGAATGATTGGAAAATATTCATAAGAATAGTAATTTTTTCATCTGAGCAGAAATGTGTCCAGGCTGATATTCGAACCCTAAGCCTTTGACTTAGATTGGCAATGCTCTTCCATTGAGTTAACTGGACGACATCCCATCCAACACAAAATGGACACATTTAACTCATATGGGGAAATTACTACTCATAGGAGTTATTTACCAATCATTTGATTGTGTTAAAAATAATTAGTGTAATTACTCATCTATAGTTTGTTGAAGTCCCTTTACCTATGACTTATTCTGTTGTGTTGTTTCAAATAAGTCCAGATGTCATGACCAAATGGTTGTTCTAAGCAGATATTCTGTTGGCTGGGATATCATCCAGTTAGCTCAATTGAAAGAACATTGGCAATTTAGGCCAAAGGTTCTGGGTTCAAGTCGCAGCCTGGACACATTTTTGCTCAGATGGGAAAATTATTACTCATCTCTCTCTTTGCTTATTTATTGATTTTTGAGAATAAGTATTATTTAGGAATCGGTGTTAAGCTCTCAATCCCTTTTTTTTTGCAAATGTTTGAAATAAAAATTTATATTTCTTTATCAGCTAGAATCTCCTTTAACAGGACATTTTAAGAAACAAAAATATTATGCATTCAGACTTCGTGAAAATTTATGCATTTTTATGAAAGCTGGAGGACAAGAGCTTAGAAAGCTAGACAAATTAAAATCATTAATGCTTTTCAACTATACTTAAAGATGATTTAAAAAAAACCCTCAATATTCCAAACTTAAAATTGTCCCAAAATTTTTATTATTTGCTCTAATGCATGCATGCATGCATGAAAACTTATGCTGTTACTAATGTTATTATGCTACGTGTGGGTATTTAGTAAACAAACATGATTTTTCTTTAGCGCCACAGTATTTTTAATTTTATTTAGGTAAAATAGCAACACAAAATCAATGAATTTACCATTTACTACCATGAAAAGAATACATCTAAAAAAATATGTTGCAATTTTAAAAAAAATAATTTAACAAATTCTGACATTCGTGTTCTGAATACGGACAGATTGAACATTGTAACCTTTAGTGTGGCATCCATTGGCAGATTGATATTTTTCTTATCCCTATGGAGTAAAAATATCTTAACTTTCATGATAGATTGATGAAATTCACAACTTTTTGACTCTTTCTTAATTTTTGTGTCTAACAGACTCATTTTATGAGATGCTTAAAATGTATTTTAACCGTAATGCCCATGTTTTGCTGTTTCAAGTCTATGTTAAAATGGCTGTACACCGGGCATGTCAAACTTGTTTACCGCTACGGGCCAAACTAAGCATTATATACAAAGTCGCAGGCCACATAAAAGTAGGTGGATAATATTATTACTTTTGCAAGTATAACACACAGCTATGTTAAAAAAATATTCATGCAAATTTCCAAAGTTATTATTATAGTGCATAGTTTGTTTTTTGTTTTTTTAAATACTCAAAATTACTTTTTATCAACCAAATCTACAAAATTTTATAGCATTTTCTAAATTGTATTTATTTTTAAAATTAATTGCACACGCTGGTCTGTTAATCTTGATCTAGCAAAAGTATAGCTGTCATTTTCCATGTTTTCTTTAACTAAAAAAATTTGAGTCCAAAAATCTATTTAATAAAACGTGTCTTGTATCTATTCACTATTTATTTGAATTACTTCATTAAATACTTTTTCTGGTTCAAATTATATTTGTTTATTTTGAAAAATAACAAAAGGTTGTCGGCTATGCAAAGATGTATAAAAGTGAGCTACCAAACATAGCTAAAATATGTCTAACATAAACAAGCCCAATTTTTTAAAGTACGTACTATACTTTAAAAAATCAGTTGATTGGTAAATAATTACACAAATTTGGAAAACCATATCCATATACTTCTGCTCTAATATGGTTTCGCATTGAATTTTGATTAACTGCAGTAATAAATTATGTAGAACAATTTCAACATCAATCATTAGATTTGAAGTAAATAGATTAAGCTGTCATAATGAACAGAGGACAGTATATTAAACTAGGTAAATTATATCCAATGGTTGGAGTTATGATAGTTGAGAATTTTTCCAACAGAGCGAAAATATGCCAGGACCAGGACTCTAACCTGGGTATTTTGGTTTGCCATACCAACGCTCTCCCGATGATATCCTGAGCTGGTCACTCTTATTTGTTGGACAAGGCACTGCAGTTCGCAGCCTTGTCCAACAAATAAGAGTGAAATATGCCAGTCCAGGATATCATTGGGAGAGCGTGACGGTAAACCAAAGTACCCAGGTTCGAGTCCTGGTCCTGGCATATTTTTGCTCTGTTGGAAAAATTCTCAACTATGATACTCCAACCATTGGATATAGTTTAAACTGATTTTCATATTTCTTGAAATTCAAAAATCTTCTCTTGAATTCATTGTTTACATGTATGGTAATTCTAAAAATTTCCACTCTGATGATTTTTGTAATAATGCTGGGCAGCATTTAAAATGAAATACATTTTCTTTTTGAAAATTGTTTTGCCAAAGTAATAAATTATATTTCAAAATGTTAATATTATCAAATAACAAGATAGCATTATGAAATTTGTCTTGAAGTAGAAAGTTTACTCATGTGCTTTGTAATTTCAAATGAAAACTCCATGTACTTTATCTATTAGTGGTGCTTTAATAATCCACATTCAAAACTTGTTCACTTAAAATGAAAATGGTAACCTTGCTTAGCAGTTAAAATTTTGTAATAGAAAGCCGCCAAACATCTGTATAAGAAAGTAGATCCATTTAATTTTCACTACCCATATTTCTAAGATATTTTCTAGATAGACGATAATTAAGCATGTGCATACGAATATAAGTTTTTAAGCAAATATCTGGCTTTTATAAATCTATCCGGCTACATATGTCTTTCTAGCAATGGAACTTACACTTATTGTATTTTTAAATTTCTTTAACCGCTCTAGACATCACTTCTTCAATTTCCTTGTGAATGATTTTGATTCGCGAAATATTTAATATAATAAATACAATAATTAGATTTTAAAGCAAATGTCTTTTCTTAAATATACTTGGTGAAAGCACTTTGATTCTCTTTCAAGTATCAGTTTAATTCTAGCAGCTTATCTTTTCAATATTTAGCCAAATTTTTGTGAGTTTTCTTTATATTTTATGCTGTAGCACGTTTGAATATTACATTCTTTCCAAACTCCAACAGTGTCTACATATCAAACTTAAAATTTCACATTTCCTTTCAATATAATTGTATTGCAAATCACCTTTAAAAAACTTGCGATGTTCATCTTCAGTTAATTATATTTATTCATAGTGGTAAAGAACTTTAAAATATTGTTTTATATATAAATCCTGGATGAATGAGAGCATGTCAACAAAATTTGTGCATATCAATAAAGAATGAATGCAAGAAAGATCATGCAGGATTCATTAACAATGACACAATTGCTAAGCTAAATAATTAAAGATCTTAAATCCATATGTTCGACTAATGCCCAAGAGAAGAAACTGAATGACATATTTGGGGGTTTTGTGCCAAGCACAAAACTGATAATTTGTGTCACTTTCAAAGCAACTTATTTAAAGCTATTTAATTTTATATTTTGATTTTTTTAAATTTTAACTGCTCTTAATTAGCACCGAATTTTATTAATTTTACAATACTTAGTATTTAATAAACACAGCATATTATTTTGTAAAGTTTTGGTCTAAAATCAAAGAGAGTAGTAAAGTAGTAAGTATTACTTTCGACATAAAACAAATAAAAATTAAAAGCAAAGTACTGTAAAAATGTTCAGACTCTTAGATCCCATGCTTTGCTACATTCTGATTGTCTGTGTATCCACAAATTTGTTTGTGATAAAATTTAAAATTAAGTTATATCTGTCTATATTCATCACTATTGCCAGATAAGCAGGATTTTTAAATTAAGAATACTACCACATTCTGAAGAGAAATATTTAATAATATAAATATTATTTAATGACAAATATATATATATATATATAAGACAAATATTACTATCCAAAAATAGTCCGCCAAACTGGTAACACTGATATATATATATATATCATTCTGATGTTTGCTATCACTAAGACCATGGTTGGTGCAAGTGTGTTCATGAAAAGAGTAGTTTCATCATGCGTGTTCTAACATTTAAATTAAGTACGGGTAAATTGCCAAAGGCTTTGTGGGTCACAAATAAGTTGTTGCCAGGCCAGTTGTTTGGCATGCCTGTTGTAGACACAAATATTTTTAACAGAATTCTTTTTTGAACCGTATATAGAATCAGGGGATATAAAAGATATTATAGCATCAAACTGCAGTTTAGAAAAATATATATCCTGGGATTTACAAGCATACTTATGAAAATACAGGAAAACCCTCAAATGGTGAAAGGGTTAAAATTGTTTTTGATGATAATTTTCTTTTTTCTGTACTTATTAATTATAAAATAATGATACTGTTATTCTGCAAAAAAAAATGATTTACCGATTTCTTCTATCATAGAATGTCCACTAATTAAAAAAAAAATCACATGCCTGGTAATGAGTGTCTGATACACTCAACATACAAAGAAAATACAAAAAAGAAACTTCCAGCTTCAATATTCTATTTATTAAAAGAAATACACAAAATAACAATGTGCATGTTTTGGTCAAAACACATAATACATACAAAATCTTTTTTTTTTCCTTTTAACTATCAGTAGATTGCCAGAAGTTCTTTAGTTGCTTATAGTTTTTAACTGAGCCAATGTTCTAGTTAAATCAAAGTTTATTTAGAATATTTTCTGCAATCATAATAATAGCTTGACAAATATTTTTTTTTTCTCATTTGGAGCTTAATTAAGCTTAATTTTAGAAAATGCTTGCATATCTCAGTAAACACATTAGTTAAATCTTTATCTTAATTGCACTGGACATTCTTCAAATAAACTCCAATCTCATATTGATACCTTCTGAGATACAAAGGGAGTGCATATGGAGATCTACTGACATTTAAAAACAAAATTCCATATGCATCATTGTTTTGACATTATATGAAACTAATTATTTCATTTTTTTCCTTTTTTTAACCCTCCAACCGCAGGCGTTTTTTTACACTTTCTTGAAAAAAACTGCACATTATTTTCATTTGCTATTTATAATAGTTATGAGGTTTGTATCAATGGAATGTATAAGGAAAGCTAAACATTATAAGCGCAAAATCGAAATTTTAAGATAGAAAAAGTAAGCCAAAAATAGCGGTCCTCGCAGAATTGTAGTGATTAAGTAAAACGTGATACAAGCGTTTCCTGCAGCTGGAGGGTTAATAGAACATTGAAGCAGTACATTCTTTTTGACACTATATATATACACTATATTGCCAAAGGTGACCGGTCACTTGCAATTTTAGACGTTTTGTTAACTACCTAGAAAAATACATGAGAAATTAACCTGAAACTGCAGGTGTGTAAACAGTATAGTATAGGTTATATATTTCCGTGAAGATTTTTTCACGAAACCCCATAGGGGACTGTCAACAAATTGAAAAAGAACGAATATATTTTGGATAACCCTGTAAAAACTAATGTAGCAAAGGCGTTCAAACTAGAGATTATTAATAAGTGGCTTATTGTAATATACTGAGTTCATTTTTATGAGGATATCTGTTGTTTAGTGCCAAGATAGCATACACAATATTGCACGTACTACTATATTTGGATACAACCCCTCATATTTTTGCTTCCTTTTGGGAACAACGTATTTCAAGGTTATTCTATCAAGGATAATTTTCGGAATTTTCAAGCTATGATTTTGAGACTTTCACAAAAGTTGCTCTATATACTTAGCTACTACATTATGCATATTATATTTTGATTGCATTTGCGCATGCGAAGTGAAACATTTTTTAGTAAGCCTGCTCATTTTTCATCCAATTTTTATTACTTTTTAATTCTGATTGCAGAGTGTTATGTACAGTGTTGTTTGTCATATTTTCTGAAAAGAACTTTATTTTATATTAATAACTCTGCAAATTATAAGCAAAAAACTAGGTGAAATTTGGGACTGTTTTTATAAAAACCTTAATTTCTCTACAAGTATACATGCTATCCTCATACAAATGAACACAGTATATTACAATAAGCCACTTATTAATAATCTCGAGTTTGAACGCCTTTGCTACATTAGTTTTTACAGGGTTATCCAAAAGATATTCGTTCTTTTTCAATTTGTTGACAGTCCCCTATAGGGTTTCGTGAAAAAATCTTCGCGGAAATATATAACCTATACTATACTGTTTACACACCTGCAGTTTTAGGTTAATTCTTCATGTATTTTTCTAGATAGTTAACAAAACGTCTAAAATCTCAAGTGACCGGTCACCTTTGGCAATATAGTATATATATATATGTGCAAAGATGGGGGAAAAAAGCCATTTCAGCAGTTAAAAAAATTAAATCCTAATCAGTAAATTAAATCCTAAATCAAAACACAGAAATGATAAATTGAGTACAGAGTGTCAAACCAAATAGTGAGTTGTTAAGAATGTGAAGTGTTGTCTAATAAATGTACTGATTTCATATCAAACATTTTTTACTGCATTTTTAAACTGTACAAAGCATAAATTAAAAATGCAAAAATTATCTACAAACTTGGTTTAAATAATATAAAATTGATATCTACACAGGCCAGATTGCTTCAAAATGCTTTAATCTGTCCCTTCTTTTTTTTTAGTATGATTTTCTGTCTCTTCACTTTGTAAATGTATCTCTTCTTCTAATCGTTCTTTAGCTCTGACTACCTAGGATAAAAGTTCAAACATAAATCTTAATTTAAAAATAGAAGCAAGTTTAGCATAGCATATGAAGACTAAAGTGTTGATGAGGATTGAACAAACATATAAATGCATACAAACATATATTCAATCTCATTTTGTGCCATATCAATATAATACATATTATTTTTTAATCTGCAGCAAATCATGTAAAACAACAAGCTATCAAATACCATTATGCACATAATTCTTCTGCATCTCACTAAGGAGTCAATTTTAATCAATTCAAAATATTCACCATGCTTTCTTTTTTTAAATTAGTAGTATCAAATATTCAGCATTATTTTCATCTGCAATTCCATCCCATCCTCCCACCCCTAATTTTTCATACTTTACAATGCTAGATTATTATTCAGTTCAGCCAATCAGAAAATTTAACTTTGAAGGGCTTAAACTTTTTGAAAACATGAACCATTAATATATAGTATCCTTAATTCTCACTTTCTAATATCAAATTAATTTTTTTTACGAGAGCTGAACTAAGCTTTGAAATACATTTTCAATGCAACACAATTTTGTCCTTTTTATTTTTCAAATTCATAAAATTTTGGTCATCTTTAATGCAAATTACATTTTCAAGTTTGATTTTCTTGAAAAATTAGCTGCCTATCTTTAACGTGAAGTTACTATGAAGGAAAAAGTTCAATTATGCTACATTCTTTGGCAGCTTTAAAAGTTTTTCAACAAAATAACTTAGATCCTTATCACTTCAACTTTTAATCATTTTGATTACTTCTTATTATAATATACTGGTATTCAATTTGTTTATTTTTGTATGTTTCATTTTCTCATTTGTTTTGATTTGCACTTTTCTAATAATTATTTTCCAATGTTTTATTTTTTGCTTATTTATTTATTATTTCCCATTCTCCTTTTCAGATTCTATCTTCCTTCACACATATTTTATTACATGCATTTTTGTATCACATGTATTTTGTTGATTAGCTCTTTTATTTTATATATGCTTATCTCTACAATCTATCAGTCCTGTTTCTAATCTTGTAAGAAGTAGTCTGGCATGATCCCTAACCTGAAAAGGATCCATTCCTTTAAAAAAATATAGCTTCTCTTGATGGTTTTAAGAAGTTAGTTTTATAGTTTAGCAGATGTATTTTGCTACTACCTTCTATATTTTTTACTGTAAATGTAGTTTGCTAACAAATCTTTAAAAAATCAATTGAATACTGTCTTATTCTCTTATTAATGATTAATTTTTACAGTATAAATACAATGCTAATTATTTACAGCTGTATTTTTATAATATGGTGCATATTTTTAAAGAAAATGGATATAAAACAGTCTATTTACTTTTCTTATAAAAGTTTACACCAAATAATTTGTTTGATTGTCTGAGCTACAAGTTAAAATATTTTACTTTAAATTTGTGTTCTGAAATAAAATTTGAAAGCTGTGCACATATATATACTTTAAATAACTAAACTCTAATTTGAAAAATAAATATAAACTAGCTGACCCCCGTCTACCATTTCCCGGGCCCGTGATAATAAATTGAAAAAAAATCCAGTTTTTATTATTTTATATCTTTAACCCGATTTTGTATGAAATTATATTTTTAAATGAAAAATTCATGAAAAAATATTGATATTTAGTGATAAAAGTGCTCATTTTCTTGTTTTTTTACATAGGGACGTTTCATAGAAAAAATAAGCTATTTTTGTCCGAACTCTTTGAAATCTTTATTGGTGATAAATAAAATGGTTTTACAGCACATGTAAAAATTTCGTGAAAAAATATTTTATCTAGTTGTAAAATAAATGTTTTCTTCTCACTTTTTTGTTTGTTTTTGCATTGGCTCCTTTAAAATAGCAATAAAAAAATAGTGCTCATCTTCTGAACTTCTCCGAAATTTCAATCAGTTATAAATATAACTGCATCCAAACTATCTTTAAAATTTTGTGAAAAAATATGCATATTTAGTAGTGAAAACAAGAGTTCTTTAAAAAAAAAAGAGCTTTAGCTTTCAACCTCAGAGCAAAAACATATTAGAAGGTCTATGTTTTCAATGCAATGGTACAGCTTCATCTGTTTTTAATCAACACTTTTCAATCCCTCTAGGCTAAACAGGTGAGAGTTGGGTTAATCAATTAGGTTTCCTGTTTCTGAGGGTAGAAGCATGCACAAATAGACGATTTTCATGTGGATTTGACAGAATACGCTTTTCGTTTTAAATATATAGATATTTGTAAATATCTATTACTAATTACAAGTATGAAATAGGTATTGAATGATATGCTAGTTTTCAGCTATGAAGATCTATCTTTAAATAGAGATACTTATATTATAACCACCCAGTATATATACATAGATTTTGTAATAATTGAAGGTATCTCTTCTTCTTGTATTCCTTTATTTAGACAATCAATGAACATTTCTGAAAGCTTCCTAAAACATTCTTTTAAATAAATCTAATTGTTACAACAATATGAAAATCATAAGTGACAGTCTTCATAAATTTACAACATATTTTCAAGTTTTCTCTCAAGTTTCGGCTATAGGTATCGTAAGAAAAATTTTTTATGCCTTCATAGGTTAAGGATAACAAAATTACTGCAAAATAGCCCAATTAAAATTCTATGTGGAAAACATATGCTTAAAAATTAGATCTAAAGTACTAAAATCATATTACAGTTTGTGTAATGAAAATAATAATATAGAAGAGTTTCCAATATTGCAAAATAATTAAGTTTGCTGCTAAATGCTTGAAGAGCTTTAACAAAAATAACATAAATTAAACAAACATAATTTTTTTCAGCCCAATATCTTACTGTTATTAAACTGTTTTATCTATTGTGATTTGCAATGACAAAAGTTAATTGTAGTAGGAACTACTTTTTAGCTATGTTTGTGGTTTTTCAAAATTTAATTACAAGAAAAATTGTGTCTTTGTTTTCATAGTTATTATATAATTATTATTTTTTGTTTTCGTTTTGATAAGTTAAATAGGTATTATTTTCAAATTTAACAATTATTGCCTGCAATTTTAATCTAGTAGACCATTTTTTGGCATAAGCAATATTTTTAATATAACTGAAAGTTCATTATATCACAATAGATATATTAAGATATTTAAGTCACTTTTTTCCAATTAAGATGGATGGACGGATGAGATTTGTTAAGCACTACCCAGTTTTAACCATACTTCTATAGGAGAGATGCCTTCAGAGAGAAGTTTGAAGAGAAAGTGAGCCAAATTATCGTTCTTGTACAAGAGAAACTTTGTACAGTCACCCTTTCCAGACCATACTGGTTTCAAATTCATGAAAATTGATACAAGCTTTTCATTTTATGGCGAGCATGCCAATCATTCGGCTGAGTGGGTCCTTTTTTTCCAATTGAGACTTCCTTTGCTCAAGGACACTAGTACTATTGATGCTCATTTTGTACATGAATACATATATATATATATATACACAGGGTGGTTATAATATAAGTATCTCTGTTTGGAGCTGTCTGTAGCTCCTAGAATGAAACCGAAATCGGTACACAGGCGTGAAACCAGATGACACACCTAATTTATAGGAAAATGTCACAGTGAATGTAGTTACGCTTTCGCATGGTGGTGCCAATTATGTTCAGGTTCCACATGCTCATTGTGCTGGAGGCTACAATCCAGGCAGTGCACGACATGCTCAACTGCAGAATGTAACACATTGAGGAGTGATGTTTCGCACATGTCGTCATATGCGATAAAGTCATTGAGGTTTGCGACACCTTCATGGTGCACAATATTACACATTACATTTCACACTTTAAAGTGCCATATGTCGGCGATTATTGCAATTAATTTTATTTATTATTCCATTCTTCTTCCCCTTCTTGACTAGTAAGTGTACTGATTTTGGTTTTATTTGGATAATTCTTTCAAGCTACAGACAGCTCCAAATACAGATACTTATATTATAACCACCCAGTATATATACATATATTTTGTAATAATTGATATTTGAGCAACAATAATTTTCTGATTAGTAACTCATTTAGACATCATTACTATATTTAATTTCAAGTTTAATTTAATTATTTAATAAATGGGAAAATTGAAATGTATGCTATAAAAACAATTACTGTCAAGTGAAGTAAACCATAGGGAGAATCATCTACATAGATCATGCATGACACAGTACTTTTTTTTCAGATGATGCAGTACTAAAATTATAGTTGACCTTGCTAAAAAATGGTTCTACATAGCAATGCTTATTTTGAGGAAATTTTGGTACAGTAAAAAATAACCATATTGTGTTTTGTGTATATATGATTACTGGCATGTTATTTACTTGAAGAAACTTGTTACAAAAATATATTTTTACAAAGAGAAATTATTCCTGGAAGAGTGCGATATTATTCTTTTGACTTTTTTTCTCATCTTCCAAAATTAAATTTACTGTTCAAAATAAACTAATTTTGATTTTATTTTTTTTAATCTGTCAAGATCCACTAACAGGCAACATTTAATGGTCAGCTAGTAATATAAAATAAAATAATTAAAAATTTGAAAATCTGGATTTAAAATTCTAAACAATTTTTAAAGAACATGCATGCCAAATTCTCGAATCCTGTAACTTTCCATAAGTATGCAATGTAACACCGAACAATGAATGAATCACTGAATTACAATACAGTTCTGCTTATTCCATATTAATGGCCAGATTTGCAATCCAACATCTTTACCTTTTTTTTCTATGCCTTAAGACCTTCCATCCAGTAATTTTTTTTTTTTTTGTTATATTTAAACTTTTCAAAATCAAATTTTTTGATGGATTCCAAGATTTTGGTCATAAGATTTTCAGTACCAAAATTAAACAAAAAAAAAAAAAAAAAAAAAAGAATCGGGTTTCATGCTTTAAAATAGATGTTCAGAAGAAATTTTATGTACGTGTGTACGGTGGTCTCAGTCAAATGCAAATATAGAGAACACACAGTTTCTTCTAAATATCATAACTGGCTGTAAAGAATTTTAATATCAATCTAGTTCATCCATTTATTTGTCTGCAACTATTCTCATAGAGTTGGAATAGCAGAAAAACATCACTTTTTACCCACAATGTTGAATTTTACTTTTAAATTATTCACTACAGAAGATGGCGTCAAACATTCCCTCACTATCTTGTTTAATTACATCAAGAGGGGATTTGTTGTAACAATGTGAACAATGGTCTTTTCAGTGCAGCATGGCACAATAAATGAATTTTGGTAGTGTTATGCATAGTTGGCATATCTTTAGCAATTCTTTGTTACCAGAAAATAAGTATATGAAAACCTAGCCCCTAACACTTTTAAACTTCACTGAAGTTTCCCAGGGATTTTAAGTTGTCAAGTTTTACAAAGTCTATTACATAACTCATGAACTTTGATGCAATGTTTTATTTATGGCAATCAAAACTTGAGAAGCAAAAAATTTATTAATTTTTATAGCTCCATTTTGTTTTTAAAAAATAGCAAGAAAAAATGTATTTGAATGCTAAAATTACACTAAAAAAGACAGTAATAGCTACACTAATAAGAAACATATGCTTATATTGCCCTCTAAATGTGTTGACAAACATAAAAATATTTCATTATTGCTATATTTTCCCCCACTTAAAAAATCACCTGCAATAATTTTGATTAAGTTCATCAGTTGTTAACTTCACCAGTTTTTAATATGATATGGCATCACTCTATGTACTTATTATTCACACATTTCTAGATAAAAATTCATCTCTCAACCACCATTTTTTTTAAAGGAAAAAAAATATATATAAGAGATTTTATGCGAAGAAAGTAAGAAGAAAACAAATACAAGAAAGGATAGTTATAAGGAATGATGGTGAATGAGAAATTATGCAGAAAACTTTTTCCATAAAATCTTTTTAAATTGAAAGATGAAAAGTAAATAAGTATACATGGTAGCAAACAATAAGAATAAAAGTATACAAAAGAAGAAATTTGAAGAATGTTAGTCATAAGTTTAATTTTAAGAGTAGTTTAAACAAGTCTTTATTATCTTTGAATGTACATAAAAAATATTATTCAAAGCACTTGAATTTATACAATATTTCTGATAATCTAATATAATTCAATTCATCTTGTACAGGAAAAAAAATGAGTATATATCATTTTTTTTTATTAGTTATAATTTTTATCTTCTTATAAAATATGAAGTTATTTTTATATATGTCAGGCAGTAAAGCTTGTAAAATAATATGCAAAATAGCAGCAGTTAAACCCCATATGCGATACTCTCCACCTAAAAATACAGGCAATGTATAACCTTTCTTATACTGAGTATATCGCCAATTATTAGGATCACAGAAAGATTCTAAAGTTTGTGTAAACACACTATCAACTTCATCTTTATTAACTTGACAATTTTCTATGTTTAGATTTCCAAGAAAAGCAATAACTGGTGTTACGGCTATACCACCACTTCTATTAGGAAGTGGATCCATAGTTGTCCATACTTCAGATATACTAGGAGAAATACCTATTTCTTCTTCTGTTTCCCGCAAAGCAGCATGAATAGCATCCTTATCTGATGCTTCTTTCATTCCACCAGGAAAACTCACATCACCTTTATTTCTGCCAACCAATGCTGATCTTACAGTTAGTAAAATAGAGGGTCTATTATTAACTAAGCAAAACGGAACCAAAATAGCTGCTTCCTCAGATGCCTTTTGTTTATCTAAATAAACAGGTTTTGTATTCTTTAACCGCTTTAAAAAATTTTCCTTGGAATTTTCAGAAAATACATCAATGAATGCAGGCTGTGAGTGAAAACATCGTTGATTTGTAATGTTTTTCATTTCATGAAAAATTTTATCCTAAGAAAAGAAATGTTTAATAAAACTTTAAATGCCTCGCAAAGAACTTATTTTTATAAAATATATTCATACATAAATACCTTTCATAAAAACCAAGTACATGCCAGAATCTATGTATATACAAAAGAATTGATAAATTGAAAAATAGAATTATCAAATAAAAGTTACCAGCATACATTCTAATACAATTAACAGTAATTAAACATTTTAATCAGGATTAAGCATTCACTTCTATAAATTTACTATAATACAATCTTTCACATACAATAGAATTATTGTTATTAATTAATAAAGAAGAATTATTGAAACACATTATTAAAAGAGATCGGAAAAGTATGAAATACTGCTAAGGATTTTTTTTCAGAGATAAAATGTGCCTTGATTTATGTTGGAGCAATAAATTTAGCATTATGAAAAGTACAAAAACAAACATGGAAGTACCCAGTCCAAGAGTGGTTCCTGGGAGGTAGCCTAGGAGGAGCCATTTTATTTCATTGAAGGAAATATGATACATATTTTTCTACACAGAGTGAGCAAAATTACTTATAATCTCAAAAGTCTGGGGGCAGGGATGACATTGGCAAACAGCTAAAACACAGAACTTATATGCAAGTAAATTAGTACAATAAATTATATGTGAAAGATGTTTTAAGAAGTAAAATATGAGAAGGAACTTTGCATAATGAAAATATTATACTTAAATAATCAATAATTGTTTTATATTTAGAATACAAAAGAGAACAAGTAATTATGCTTTAATATTAAATCACTTGCATAGACAGGTAAATACTTATTTAACTAGCCTATTTTACACATCAAAAGGTAAATAAGGAAATTGAAAATGAGAATTTTATTTTTCCTGTACATCACTGAGACGTAAGATTGTCTGAATTCTGTTTTTAAAAAATTATTGGCTCTTTTGATTAAAAAAAATATTCTAGATATGTCTGATGGTGAATAAAATAATTGTAAATATAATTCCTTTTCCCTGAGGCAATCCTACTACATAAAGAGCATGTGTTAATCCTTCTAAAATAATAATAGCAATGTATACAGAGATAATATACAGAGCCAATTTCAAAAGCAGAAAAATTTTGATACTGGAAAAAACTTTTGAGTTTAGATTTTTTTTTTTTTTTTTTTTAGGATGGTAAAATATTACTAGTAGTTTAAAAAAAGAAAGAAAATTCTTGCTTTTCCTTATGAAATTGGCAGCAGACCAGTGATTTCATATTGAGCAGACAGTACTATTTCAGAAACACAAGTGCCTAAAGTCGCCAACAGCGACTTTAGGTAACTTTTGAGATGGTCCTACATTATTTATGCCATCTCAAACTCCCAAACCAGCTTAGCTGGATCTAGAAATGATCTCAGATCGGTGGATAGTCTGGAGACTATTTCTATAGATTTTCATGTCCCAGAACACTGGTACAGCAAGGACAGGCTGGGGAAACCTGGCTTAAGGCCTAGGGCCCAGCTCCTTTCTGGGTGTCTGATTCATGAAGCTAATGGAAGACCCTGGCGCATCCCCTAGTGTTGTGCGGTGGTTCCTCTAAGGGCATGGGTTCCACCACCGCATGCTGTTGTAGCGACTATGTCATCAATCTCTTGGGAGAATGGGGGTGATGCACAGGTGGTGGTGCCCCCACTAACTGTAGCACACACAGGAATCCTCCTGGTCATACTCATTAAAAGTTCCTCAGAACTTGGGAATGACGGTGCTCAGTTTTATATCGAAGTCTGGACAATTAAGCTTGAAACAGAGCACGACTAGGAATTTTGGGGAATCAGTACATTAATTTACCACTATTACTGAATAGTAATATTTTTCCCTATTTAGGATAGAAATTAAGCATTTAAATATGACCATTTGAAGGTAGTGGTATTCTGTGCCTGTCACCTGTGACTCGTGTGCTTATGCTTTAATCTAGTCCTGGCTCAAAAATTTCAGCTAAGCTAGCTTAAATAACCTAATCTGGACAGGGTATGTGGATGCCTATTTTATAAAACACTAGCAAGCTAGCCTGCTACGCTGGTCAATCTCTTATAACAAACTTTTAATCCAACAAAATATTGACATTTCATAATTCACTTTTATATTTTAACAGAATAATAAGGCTACTATAATTTGCGACTTGTGCTACAGCCAATATACATGCCAGGACACGTCGCCCTTATCATTATCTTTCGACGCATGAAGGTTTCGCTATGGTACTCCATTGTGAAATTTGGTAATTTTTCAAATTCAATATTTGAAAAATGGCATAATCATTAGATTTGAAATTTATATCAAGAAAAATACAATTTTTTACCTTTCAAACGCAGTTTACCTAACAATTTTCTGACAAATACTTTTCGAGCTACTATTTTTTTTCAGTAACTTGAAATGTTTCATTTTCCGAGATTAATCTGTGGCAACAATTAGCGAAAAACGTAGTCGTCAGAAACGCATAGTTTTTTATTAAAGAGGCTGTTGGAGCAGGGATTGTCACCACCAATTTGCCACCATCACTTTTGAAATCGGTTCGGTAGTTCTAGAGATTCCATAGAAATTGTAATTTAGAATGTTTTTAGAACGCTTTTCGCTCATTTCACCCTTTTAATTTTCGAATTTTTTTTTTATTTTGTTCTTAGAGAGCATTTACATCTTATAAGTAACTACAACGCCAAATTTCAAATCGATTCGGTAGTTCTAGAGATTCCGTAGAAATTGTAATTTAGAATGTTTTTAGAGTGCTTTTCACTCATTTAACCCTTTTAAATTTCGAATTTTTTTTTTATTTTGTTCTTAGAGAGCATTTACATCTTATAAGTAACTACAACGCCAAATTTCAAATTTCTAGCTGCTTCAGTATAGAAAATATCGCAATTTTAGACCGTTTTTCGCTCCTGCACCCCCCTGGAGTAGTGGCACCGACATAAAATATAGCCTATGTTGGAGCAGGAGTTGTCACCATCAATTTGCCACCATCACTTTTGAAATCGGTTTGGTAGTTCCAGAGATTACCCCCTACAAACAAACAATCTTTACTCCTTTATAATATTAGTATAGATTATGCTCTCCAAATTTTGCTCATTTAAATAAAGTTTATTTCGAATTCGTTAAGCGATTTTCGAATTTTTTAATTAATTTTTAGCATTTTTTTCACATTACACAATGATTTTTTGACATTCATAACAGAAATCCAGTTTCATACTTTTAGCTTAATTTAATAAATTTGGCAATCTTTTCAATAAAATTTATTTCGTACAATGATTTTTTAATTTTTCATGATTTTTAATTTTTTTTTAATTCTCTTTCTGCCACAAATGAGGACTTGTTAAAAGGTTTCCAAATAGGTCCCTATGACAACCTGAATGACAATCCTGAAAATCTGAATTTAATCCGTGTCAATCACTACATTTTTTAAAGATAAGACAAGTTATGCTTTTTTAAAGATGAAAAATAATGATTTGTGCATGCTGTCAAAGGCAACAGGGCCCCAAATCTTAGGTTTGTTTGAAAAGAATTTTGTCTAAAAATATAAAAATACAATAACTAAAGCTCTGCTTGATTTGAGAGCAAAGCTTGAGTAGCCTGCCTGCGTGTACAATGCCATAGGGTGCAGGACATCCAACTGCAGGTTTGCTTGGAAAGATGTTCATTTGATTTGAAGTTCATTTGGAAAAGCCATCCATCCAGCAAAGTAGATGAAGCCCTGCTAGTGTAACATAACTCATATTCAAAGATTTTGATCACAAACAGTTAATAACTTAAACTAAACAAGAAACGTATAAAGATTAGAGAAAAGAAAGATATGAAAAAATTCAAAGATCTAATCAAAGATTAAAGTATCCAAATTTAGAAATTCAAAGAAATTTTAAATTAAAATATTTTTAAAAAGATAATGTCAGCAAATAAGTTTTCTTTTCCTTTTTTAAAAATAGGTTTAAAACAATTTACCAAAAATATGTTTAAGTTTTAGATACAAGTGTAAAAATAAGCATAATTTTCATTTAAATTAGGTAATGACAAATTCATAAAAAGAATTGCAACATGTATAAAAATTACATTCTTACTTTTGATTGTAAATATAAAGATCCACCTTTTGAATGGTCATTTACTTCAAACAAATGCTTGTAATTATTTTCAATTTCTTGTCGATTTAAAGTATTCACATTTAAAATTTGTTTAGCTTCCTATAAATTAAATAGAAAAAGGTAAAATATTTCCAGATATAACTAACAATAAATAAAATATTCATGACATAAAATATAATTACTATAAAAAATACCTTCTAAAACACTTTTTATTATTATTTAACAATCATATACATAAATTAGAAATAATGAATGTATTTGTTAAGTTTGAAACTTGCCAAAATGGCATATATTAATACAATTCCACTTGAAGAGAAGCAATTTTTTGAATAATTTAATTGAGATTGCCACAAACATTCAGATAATGTAAAATTTCCATCACACTATTAACACAGTTAACCCCAAAATTCATCAATACCTGAAATTTGCATACTATTCAAAACATAAACAGCAAAATTTTCAATTAAGATTTAGTGAAATGTTCAAGGTGACAGCAGTAAACTGGATAATCAATAAATTCAAACTATTGTGATCTCTTATGGCACCATGTGACACAATCTTGCACACATTATTTTTTACATCTTTCTTCCCCATATCTACCGTGCATTTTTCAGTGTATATGCACATTCCCCAAATTTTGTCATAATTGCTTCATTGATCATGGTTGTTTTAATTTTTTTCTTTAATTTTAAATATTAATTTTATTGTTTTGAAATGGTTTTATCATACTTTACACAGGCTACAATTGACAATATATTTAACAAGTTTAAGGAATAAATTATAATAGTTTATCTACAGTATTTCTCCAATAAATATCAATAATGAAGGGAAGAAAATTATTTTCCAACTAGATAAATCATCTTCAAGGTTGGAGAAGCATAGTTGAGGTTTATTTCAACAGAGTGAAAAATGTCCAGGCCAGGACTCTTATGGCCATGATACAAAGGTTCGAGTCCTGGCCTGAACATTTTTCACTCTGTTGGAATAAACCTCAACTATGCTTCTCCAACCTTGAAGGAGAAAATGTCAATAATGTTGATAAATTAAAGACATAGGGTGGATATACATTAAGAACACTATAATAATTTCTTGTTGTTTTTAGTATTAAATGCTACACTTATTCTCTGTAAAATGTGTTTTGGTACATATTTTGGAGCGTTTAGAATGAATTAATTGGATTTACATAGACTCCTAAGGAAATAATTGCCTCAGTTTTCATCGGTTTCAGATTTTGCTGATTGTTTTCACATGGATTATCAACAAAAACCGAGGTATCACTGTATGTGGTTTGGATTTGACTGTTATGCAAGATCTTTGCATGTGTTGTTCTAAGTAAATTTTGGAGATTTTTTAAGATTTCAATTGTTATTTCTATGTAATAACTTCTAATTTAACTTTTTGAATAAAATTTACATGAATATCAATATTTTATGTACGTAATCAATCAGTTTTGTTTTTATACAGCTTTGACATAATTTGATTTTACTGCATATAAAAAAAAAGTATGTTGTGTTTTGACCAAACACACATGGAGTATGGACAGCGAGGAAGGAGGGATGTTCAAAATATTTTCAGATTTGACCACCTCTAATAAATGGCACCCATGGTCCATCCAAATAAATGAAATGGGAATAAAACATTATTATCAGCTGATATGCACATCATGTGGTTCAAGCTCAAAGAGCAATGTGTTAGTAGGTTGCAATTGTGACAGTTGGATTTATTATTATTCAAATTGCTTCATTGCTACCACTTTTTTAAATAGTAATATTTGCCTTATTTAATGAGAGATGAAATCAGACAAATATTATTATTTGAAACAAAAAAGTTTTAACTATCAAGCAATGTGAATAAAAGAACTCGTCCAACAGGCAACACTAGTAGATTAGCCATCACAGAGTTAAAGCCAGAGTTGAGTTAGAATCAGCCTCTTTAAAATTGCAAGAGTCAGAGTTAGTCATTTTTTCAATCGATTCCACTCCCCACCTTATAACCATGTCGGTATTACAGACACCTAAATGCTCAAACCATTTCTGACCATTACCCTATTCCCAGAATAAATTTTCAGCATGTATTAAAGGGAAAGAAAATATTTTCCAAAATTGATTTATTTAAGACTTATTTCCAAATTCCAATTGCTGAAGATGTTAAACAAAAGAAAGCAATTATTTGGATTATACAAGTTTAATGTAATGACTTTTGGATTACAGAACGCCCCATTTACATTTCAACATTTAATTTTTTGAATTAGACTTTGTTTTCCCATATTTACATGACATTTTAGTGGCTTCTTTAACAGAAGATGAGCAAACAGACCATCAAAAATTAACTTTTCCAAGATTAGAGCAGAATGATCATGCAAAATCATTAATTGGGAGCAAACCAGTTACAATTTTAGAATACATGATTGCTCCCAAAGGTTTAAAACAACCATCCTGAAAAAAGAAACGTAAACTTGAATTATAAATTACCAGAAACAATGCACAAATTGCATACTTTATTTGGTCTACTTAATTCTTACAAGTGATATATAAAAGAAGCTACTAAATATCAAGCAATACTTGATAAATATTTAAAAGGGGCCAAAAGGAAAAAAAAAAGGAAAATTTTATGGACTGATGAAGCAAAAGAAAAATTTGAACAATATAAAAAATAAGTAGTAAATGCCGCTTAATTGAGCTATCCTAATCTGATTTTCTATTAGCTCTCTTCTGTGACAATTCTGACTTCACCATTGGTTCTGCATTGCAACAGTTTGAAGGACAGTTGGAAACAATTTGAAACCAACAGCCAAAAATTTTCATCTTTTTTCCAAGTTTGGCTGTTCTGACCCCTGAATCACATGTATATTTTACGTTTTAATATGCTCTCTAAAAATTTCCTTCCCTATTAATGAAAGATCAACTCTGAGAACAGTCAAACTACAAAAAAAGACTAAAATTTTCTCTTTCCTTTCTCCCCCCCCCCCCTCTTCATATCTAGACATTCACCCCTTTTTCTAAAGATGGGGAATGGAAATTTAAGGGGAAAGTTAGATGATCATTTATTTATTGTTGCTACAAAGTAACATAGTAACAGTCAGGCAAATACAGCATACAAATTTTTAAACGAATAGTTTTAAAGATTTTAAAGATTGTGTGTTGGGGGGGGGGGAGAAAGGGGAAAGCAGAATTTAAATAATTATTTAATTGTTGTTGAAAAAAAGTTATAAACAGAGCAAAAAAAAATTCTTTTTAAAGACTTTAAAGTGTGGGAAGAGGACTTTCTTTGGAAGGGAGGACAATAATTCAGAAGGTTATTTAAATATTGTTGCAACAACATCACAAATACAGCAAAAAACAACTACGAATTTTAAAGATTTTAAATTTTAAGAGATGCATTTGGAGGGAAGAGGGTCTTCATGAGATGAGGTTGGGGGGCAGGGGGAGAAAGTTTAGGAGGAGGGGATAATTTAGGTGGTGGATTAGGTTTATTTATTGTTAATATACAGTAGTAAATAAGTCAAAAATGAAATTAAAAATTAAAGAGGTAAACTAGTCATTGGGGGCCACCGTAATACTTACCCATCATGGATATGCATAATGTAAAATATTAAAATAAAAATGTGTAAACTACTTATAAAATGCATTGCAATTCAAATAAAATAGTGGATTGATGACGTCATAAACTTTAAAGGCTCGATTACTGAATTGCTTGAAAGAGGTTTTTCCTTATAACTCCAAAAATAATAATCCTATAAACTAGCAGTTTATTGCATCTGATTAAGCGTCAAATTTCCAATTAAAATATATCTTTGAAGTGAAATTTGGATGAAATACAGGGTCATGAAAAATCAAAGAGTGTGGAATATAGGATTCCAAATATCTCGGCAACTCATTATCCGATCGACTTCATGCTTTATGCAAAATTTATGTTTTTTTATTGTCTTTTATGTTCATTTCTTAAAATAAACAATTTCGAAAATTTTTATATACCTTTTATCAGAACGAATATTTCGAGAGTCCGAAAAAAATTGTTCCGGTTAATCGAGGTTATTGAAATGAAATAGGCTTCTTCCGATTATTACATACTAAGTACATACCAAATTGCAAGTCTCTATCTCAATTTTTTCAGGAGATAGAGCATTTACAGACACACAGACACACAGACGGACGGCAAAATTTTTTTTCTAAAAATATGTTTTTCGGAATCTCCAGTGTCTGAAACGTGTAAATCCGTCAAAATTTTTTTTTCGATTTTCAAAACGATTACAAGACTTACCCTATACTACGTATGATAGGTAAGTAAAAAGGACAAAACTACGCATTTTTGGTACGAGAGGGGGAGGGGGGCGGAAGCAATAATTTTGAAAAGGGATTTAGATGATTGATTATTTATTGTTTCAATAAAATAACAAATGAAGAAAAATATGAAAAAAAAATTAAAGATTTAAAATTTTATGTGTGTGGAGGAGAGGGGGGGGAATTTAGATGATTCTTTTTTTTAAAGTGAAAATCTGACGAAATACAGAAGATTCTCTTCCCTTTTATACTTCTAAATTAGTGATGAAAATGGGTTTTTAAATACAAAAAATTTTTAATAATTTTTTTCTTTTTCTTGATTATAAGCCCACTTCCAAATTTAATCCTTTTTGCTTTTGAAAAATGGGAGGCTTACAATTTTTTATTTTACGGTAGACAGAATAAAACCCACATATTTATTGATGACTGATATGAACACTCCTGATCACGATTTACCAGATAAATCATTATTTCTGCTCAACAACAAACTTCATGTGCAATGATCAACCAGAAATGAACAATTACATTTGGATGACAAAAATATCCAAGAAAAACTACACATTCTGGTTATTTTATTTCATACCTATTTAATTTATGTTCTCATTTTATTTTGTATATAATATTATATGTTAATTGCATTGCATATGTATTTTTATGTTATTTCATATACATTTGTATTGTAACTATGTTACTAAAGAATGAATAATGTAGCTTTTATGTACAACCTCGTGATTACTTTTATTGCATTTCAATTTAACTTGTTATGGCAACACAAAAATTGAAAATCTTTAGAAGAGAAAATACAAATTTGCTATGTTGGTCGATGTAAAAAGTGTTTTTCAATTTTAACATATAAGTAACAAATTATTCAAGCTTAAAATACATGCATTTATTCTAATTTCTAACATACGGTAAAGAAACAGACACAAAATATTGTTTTTCAACAGTTTTGTCACAATAACTTTTGAACAAGTTAATGGATTTACACCTTTTTCTTTTTTTTTTTTTCAAATTAAGGAAATTTAATTATCTACAAATTATACTGGGATATAAAAAAATATTTTTCAATTTATAACAAAAATATGATTAATTTTTATGGATTTTTTTTTTTTTTAACTTCAGGTATAACCAAGAGACAATCTAATAAGCAGTATAAAGAAGAAATGAGAACTCAAAAATATGTTAGATAACCTGGACTTCAAAAACATGGCCAAACTAGCTTTGCACAATTAAGTTTGTTGTTAAAACATTTGTTATTATTTTTACATTATTTAACAAATATTTTTTTTATTTCTATACAACTTAAATAAATAAATACAAAAAGAAATAACAGTCTAAATTAACTAGAGACTTCCTAATAAACAATTAAAGATCAGTATTTTTTTTCAGTTGAAATCTTTCTGTTCCCCGTAAGTTGCACTTGCCATTAATTTTTATACTAAATTACAAGATGCCCATCTACATTTTGGCATAAGAAATGCAAGATGAGTCTAACACATTTAGTAACAAAGTAAAGTCATGCGTTAAAGTTAATTTACTTACCTGTAAAGTCATGCCTAGCTTTAAATTAACATTTGTTGAGGCTTTTGGATTATGGGTACCACCTCTTTGAGCAGCTGTTTTGGAAGCTGTCAAGTGAAAAATATTAATTAACAAACAATGCATTACCATCTCACAGATGCCAACCTACCTTTTTTTTTTTCAAAATTAACTAAAACCAGAAATATTAAATAAAATATTATTTGTTTCACCAAAGGGCAGGCAGGGTGCAGTGCCCTCCTGAAACTGTCTGGAGAAAACTCTGATTATTTTATAGATATTTGATAATAAAATTTATAAAATTTGTAAAATATTATATTTTTAAGACAATACTAAGGTTTCTATAACCAACTTAAAAAAAAAAAATTCGGTACTTACGTATTAACACCACTGCAGCTACAGATTTAACAGTTTTTAAGTGCCACCAATCTACACTTAAATTTTTTGCGACAAATCATAAAATAAAACACTTTATTTAAAATCAAAACACTTTCAAAATTCAAAACACTTTATTTAAAAACAAAGTAGTCAAGTTTAGTAAACTTCATTAATTAAAATAACAATTGTGTCCTTATCCTTAAATTCTTATATTTTATTTATTTTTATATTTCAATGGCAACGTTCTCCCATTGCAATCTTATTGTTCACACGCGCACGCAGTTATCTTTTGGATTCCTTGTTGCCTTGTTGTTTGCTGATTTTTGACGCCGTTTTTTAGAGCTACGAAAATGCATTTTGAATCTATGTTAAACTCTATATTGGCCCATTTTCCACCGAAATCCGATTGACTACTTTGTTTTTAAACAAAGTGTTTTGATTTTAAATAAAGTGTTTTATTTTATCATTTGTCTCAAAAATTTTATTTGTAGATTGGCGGCACTTAAAACCTGCCAAATCTGTACCTGCGGTTACGTTAATACGTAAGTACCCAAAAATTCTATGACTGTGTTAATGACTATTATACAAAATGACAGACATTATATTACATGTAGAAATTATCTACATTAATAAAAGAAAGACATTTGTCTATATGTGTTGTGTGTCTGTCTGTTGGTGATGGCTAGAGAAATATATCGCATGTAGACCAGAGATCCGCAGATGTGTTTCTGAATAGATGAAGACATGTCCCAATGCACCTGAGGCTCATATTTTCATAATTAGCCAAGATATTAATTAAAAACCAACACTAATAAAGGAGCACAAGTTTCCCTGAGTTCACTGGCATCATGATCGTTTAGATGCATGTCTGGAAAAACATGGTTTTTCAAGTACCATAATTTCAGGCGTATAGTCTGCGGACCAAACAATCAAGTTTAGACCCAAAAATTTTATTTAATAATTGAAGTGAAATATTTACAGCAATCGAGTAAATTACATTTTATAAAATAAAATTTCTGGGTCGAAACATGGTTGTTAGAAATGACAGTACACAACTCGCAGACAGCAGGAAAACATTCTGTTTTTCATAGAGTTTGAAATTGTTATCACTCGGCTGAAAAAAAAAAAAAGTACAGCTGCAAATAGCCCAATTCTTTTCAGTGAATAGGGAGTATTTTCACTACAAAAAATTAAAATTTACTATTATAAAAATATTTTCTGAAGATCTTTTTCATCTTTTTCTGCTTTTTTGCACTTTACAATTGCAATCACTGAGAACCAGATGGAGTTATAGAAAAACAAAAAATAACTACGTTTAGACAGTACTTTCATAAAAAAAATCTGAATACAGTAGACTCCCTCAAATCCACATATCGTTGCAGATGTAAATAGTGAAACATACAGTTAAGTTGAAGGAACAAAATTCAAAATGGCTGAAATCAGCGGCAATCACAATTTTTTTTTTTTACTAATTTCTTTTGTTAATCATGTTCTTTTGGCTGTTACAGCTGGTTAATTACTAAATAAAACTTATTTACTTATGATTTTGATGTAAATTAGTGTATCTAAAGCAAAAATTCACCATATTGTATCCTGCACAATATTTGCAAGTGTAAACTGTAACCGAATTGTTTGTTTATTTTTCTTGCATCAATTTCAATGTTTGTCAATATTTATTTTTAGTTTTTCATTATTATGTATGCATTTTAATATGTAATTATGGTTAATAGGGCCGAATTTGAGCTTTCACAGGAAGAAAAAAGGAATATGATCTTTTTTCCAAAACAATTTTTAATTAATTAAGCTTTTTTATTTTACTAAATCTGCATAAACATGAAATAAAATTTCATTATTTTAAGATTCTGATGCAAATTATTTTCATATCTAAGGTAAAAAATGGCGTAACAGTAGCCATTTTGCACCGGTATTGAATTTCAGTTTTAATTTTTAATGATTTTTACTTTTTTCATGATTTCATACGTAATTCTGACTAATATGGCTGAATGAAACAAGAAAGATTGATATTTCATAATTATTATTCATATTTAGTACTGCACCATTAACCTCTTCACTCCCAGGACGTACGCTGCATACGTCATCTCACTTCAGTAATCAGCAACCAGGACGTACGCTGCGTGCATCCTCTCATTTCAGTAATCAGTAACCATTACATACACCAATACATTCACTACACATCTTACGTCATTATAAGAAAGAAAATAAGCTTTCGACCATTGTCGAAAATGTGTCGATACAGGGTGGCTAGTGGTCAGGGAAAAATACAGTTAAAAAAACTATAAAACACCAGTACATACTTATAGAAAAATTCATGTTGGTTTTTCGATCAAATAATCAACATGAATTTTTCTGTAAGAATATACTGGTGTTCATCACTTGTTTTTACTGTATTTTTCCCTGACCACTAGCTACACGGCGATAGCAATATCGACAAACAATCTTTGCAATCGCGTAGATAGCAACGTCGATAAACAATATCGACACCAAGAGAGTGGGCGCAAACTGTTTAAACTTTCTAACAGTAAGCCGCTAGAGGGCGAAAGGAGCGGCGAAGAATAAATTAGCATAATCACATCTAAAATAAAAACGTCGGTAGTGATTCGACTGTTGTGTATGTTTCCACATTTTATATTTTTCATATATTATTTATTTTTGTTATGGCGGGTGAGAGTAGTGATGATGAAGATTATATTCAAGGGAGTGAGGATGATTCTGAGACCAGTGACTCAGAAATTGAAGACGTTTCAGATGAAGATGTGGAAGCCAGAACAGTTGACGATTGGACTTATGTTGTTGATCCTTTCTGTGATAGTCGCGAAACGGAATTGAAAGAATTTGAAAATGGATTTGATATTGACCCAGCCTTGGACATGGCAGAAATTGTAAGTCCCCGAAAATGTTTAGAACTATTTTTTTAATGTAAGTACACCATCTATGTAAATAGACCAATGAACGTAGAAACCAGTACTTTGAAGAAACTAACTATCGCTCCTTGAAAGCACATGGGCTGACATGGCGTGAAGTGACAATACTGGAAATGTATATATTTTTCGCATATATTTTTTATGGGACTTGTGTGCTTTTCAGAAAGGAGTGACTATTGGTCGTCTGATGGTCCAGTTTTGATGGTAAAATAATGAGTCGAAATCGTTTTCAAAGTATTTTTTAATTTTGGCTTTTTTCAAGTCCACAAGCACTGAGAAAAGGGTACCCAGTCACTCGATTTGCACAGTATTTGACCATATTGCGGAAGTGCAGCCAGCTGATTTTAGATCTAGGTGAACATATTGCAATTGACGTGTGTTTGATGTTGTACAAGAGGCGACTGCATTTCCGACAATTCATAAAAGATCCTGTTTTGACTTGAAACTTTTTTGCTTATGTCCAAGTGATCCCAAATTTCAAGGATACACATGGAATTCTTCATTGTATATTGGCAAGGATATTTATGAAATACCATTGCTTCCAGATTCAATGGATTTACCAGTATCGGAAAGAATTGTACTGTACTTATCTCAGGATCTTCTCAATGAAGGGAGGCACATTGTTGTTGATAATTGGTTCCTATCTGTGCGTCTTTGTGAGTACTTATTAAAACATGACACTTATGTAATTGGAACCATCCAAACTAATCGTGGTGTACCAAAGCAACTTGTGAAAGAACAACTTGCTAAGGGAGCATCCTTATTTTTACGAAATGGTGACAATCGTTTAGTAATACTATTCAATGATAAAAGAGATAGATACATTCTGACATCACGGTATGATGCTGGACTATGTGAAAAAGTACGCCATTGTTCTGGTGGAAAGAAAGAATTTCTCTATAAACCATTCCATATTGAGAAGTACAACTTTTTTATGGGATCTGTTGACCATGTCAATCAGTTACTGCAACCATATAATCCAAATTGAAAATTGTACACGGGATTTAAGAAGTTTGATATTCATATGGCTTCTAGAATGCTTTTGAATGCTATTGTCATTCATAGAAATGCTGGTGGTGAATATATTAGGTTCAAAGATTTTATTATAAAATGTTCCGAAGAAATACTTATAGATTCCAGTGACATTTATAAAGAAATCTTTTCTGCTCGTGGTAGTAAAGGAGAGGAAACTAAAACTCTCCATAAACTTGTTCAGATTCCAAGCACAGATCGAAAGAAATGCCCCCAAAAGTGATGTCGTATTTGTACAACCAAACATGTTAGGAAAGATATTTGGCTAATGTATTCTGGTTGTGAAGATTTTTCAGAACTGTGCAGTAGAAGTCATTTTGATCAATATCATAAATCTTTAAAATAAATTCCTGACTTTTATATATATATAGTGTATGTATTTATATCAGTATCAATAATGTGCACGTTTTTCGTATTTTATACGTATTATACTAACGTTATAAATCCGTTAACGACCTTACATACGTTACTATTAAATCAAGGAAGTTATGAAATGATTTATGACACAAAAATTTTACGCCGCACAGCCTGGTATATAGCCCTTCACCAGCGAAATTAAGCCTGGGAGTGAAGTGGTTAATTATTATTTACTTGACCTTTATTTTTAATATTCTTAATTATTATTATTTTACATAATTATTTTAATAATTTATTTCAATTATTTTAATATTTTACTTGTTTGAAATGATTCATTATAATTTGCACTGTTTTACTACAGTCAAATTACTGTTTAAAAAATATACACAAAACAGTGACCAGAAATCTGCCAAATTCTAAAATCCACACAACTCTTGGGCCCAAGCTGTGCGAATTTGAGGGAGTCTCATTGTATTTACTATTTAAAAAAATAAAAACCTGTAGGTCATTTTCATATATAATAATTTCCTTTTGTTGTGTGCATTTTAAAATGACAATCACTGGGGCTTGAATGGATTTATAAAAATACCTACCTTTTGGTGGTACTTCTGTGGAACTGATTTCATATTTGATTAAAAAATAAGCATATTTACTGTTTCAAAAAAAGAAAATGCTCTGTAAATCATTTTCATACTTTCTTCAGTTTAAAATTTCTAACGTGGTGTGCATGGAAATACAAAAGAACAAAAAATATGCATTGATAGGCGGTACCTTGCTCTAGATCCGGGCAATGCCAGGCAGGTTTATTATTTTTTATGATCTAATAATATGACTTTGATGACTAATAACAATTCATTTCTGTCAAAACTTTTTTATTTATGAATTTTGTAAATATTTAAAGAATAATATATGTTATTATAACATTAAAAGATCCTTCCCCCACTTAATGGAAATAACAAATGCAGTAGTTTTTATTTTTGCATGTGTAAATAAGAAATGAATAAGAAATGATGCTGTGATCTTGGATTTTTTTTTTTTTTGTTTTTTTTTTTGGTATTTTTATTAAAACATTTTAAATGAAATGAGTGAAATTTATCTTGTTATAATATTTGAATGTGTGTATTTTCCTTACTGGTGTAGAAGTTTCAATTATTTCACCAAGAATGGCATAGTGAGCCATCACCAAAGAAAGAAATTTGGTATTGGTGAGATTTATGCCTGGCTAACATAAAAGTACTGAAAATTGTCTTATTTAAAATTCAAAGCATTATTTTAAAGCATTTCTTAAAAACAACTCAAAACTATGAAATTGATCTTTAATGGAATGAAATTCAAAGGCATTATTTCTTAATGAAAATCAACCATGAAGCAGCGTTCATACTAGGGGGGAGGGGAAGGGAGGTTGGATTTTCAGATTTCAAGTGGGTGTTCGAAAAATGTTTTTTTTTTTTTTTTTTTTTTTTTTTTTTAAGCGAGAGTCTTAAAAATATTGCTCAAATCTTTTCCTAGACCCTAGTCCAAACTGATGCAGTCATCCTAATTTGTATTTACATCATTAAAGATTTGTCTCCATTTATTAAATTATAGTTTGATCTCATATAACACATTTATAAGTACATAAGTATTTACCAGCATATTCCTGTTGTAGGGCTTTAGCAAAAGCTCTTCCTATAACCTGTGCTCCAAGAACAATTACTTGAGCAATATATTTTGCCTAAAAAAAATAAAGGGATCAAATAACAAAAATTAATATAGCATTTTAGTGATATATTAATATAAATAAAAATGTGGGCAACAAAGAAATAAAAAAAAAAGCTAAATTATTTTAACCTTCTCACCGCCGAACTGATATATCCATTCACTAAGCTGTAGGTTTCACTGCAATAGAAGCATTATTTAAATTAATATAATTCTTCAAATATAATGCAATTTTCAAACTTTGAGTAATGCTTAATAGTCTCGAGGATTATATGCATAAAAGTAATTAAGTTTTCATATAATGTTTGAAATAAAATCTGTTTTTAGCATTTTTAAAAATTTAAACAACATTACAATTTTGCCCTTTGGCTTAGTGGTCAGAGGGTTAAGGAGAAGCATTGAAATAAAATTAGTTTGTATTTTCTGCCATTTCAAAACTAATGCATTATTTTGCATCTTAATATCACAAGTGACTTCCTACATATTTCAAACAGAGATGCCCTAAGTCAGTCTTATGTAGCTTTGGAACTGTTTGCACATCAAAAGCAAAGAAAACATTAATGCTTAGGCAAAATTCTGTATATAACAAGCAGTCTAAACAATGTCCCTGGTTTGATTGCACAAGTGGAGGGCACTGTCACAAGAATGATCCACGGAGGTGACTATATTTCAATAACATTAGTCAGCATACGCCAGAGACCCAAAAGTAACAGAAAAGTTCAAAATATACAGAAGGGAGTGGTGAAAATTTCACAGAAATGAATGTTTTTTTTTTTTTTTTTTTTAATTATTTCCATAAGGTGGTGTCCCTGACTATAAAATGTTTTGTTATAGGAACTACAGGAGAAGTCTTGATGCAATGCAGAGTGTCATGCAAAATTTGACTAAACACTCACATTAATGACTTTTCACATTGAATATTTGTAATCCTATCTGCATTGTGAATTGGACTGCACCACTGCCCAGTAGCGATATATTTTATGTCAATGGGGAAATTGCACGTTTTTCAATTTAATTTGCATCTCATAGAGTGTAAAAATACGAACATTTTGATATCATTTTTACCTATATTGGAAACTTGTATAATTCATTAAATTAACTTTTAAAACGCAGTTTTGTCATGGCGGAAAAAGCCGCATCACATAATAAAAGCTGTTCACTACACATGTAAACAAACCCTCGCTGTATTTCTCCCTGTTATTTTCTATGGGGGGTGGCTTGCTTTACGCTGAATGATTTATTTCTTTTCTTAAAATGATTAGTATAACAAATTAAAAGTATTGTAAATTGCTGTAATGAATAAATAATACTGTGAATTCCAAGTGAGATTTTTATTCCAGATCTCGATGTAGAAATAAAGTATCAGTACAAGTTAATACTCGTATTACAATATTGTATTTTATAGAATAATGTATACTTTTTTTTTTTTTTTTGTATTAATATTGCACAATATAAAATAAACTGGTACAAATAGAATTTATTTCATTAGGGAGGGTGAAATCAACTTATAAAAAGGTTTTTTGTATTTATATTTTATACTTAAATTAAGAATTCAGCTTGGTTTCACTATGTTTTATCTCTTCAATTGTTAAATAAACTGTTTTGAATCTTTGAAAACAATTAAACTTATTAGAAAGAGCGAAATGTGCTGAGGTAGCTTTAAGACAGCCTTACAGAATTTTTATATAAATATACATGGGAAAAGTTTAATAATTTTTCAAAAAATGTTTCCAGGTGTCTATTCAGACTTTTCTCACAGGCAGGGTCCTGTTTTTGAGAAATTGTGAGAAGTATTTTATATTTGTGAAAAAACTAATTATAATTTTGTGAATTTGAAATAACTGTTGCATTCAGGTTCTTGTTTATAATTTTTGTGATATTATAGCGTAATATCCCTTAACATAATGATCTTCTCTTATGATACTAATGCATTGTTCAAACAAAGAATGAACCTTGAATGATAATATATGTTTATTTCTTTATATGTCACTATAAATAGTTTACGTGTAATGAGATGGCTGTTTTCAAAAGTGAAAAGAGTGGGCTCGACTTTAACAATATATTCAAATTCTTAGCACATCTTGCTCTTTTTAAAAAAGCTTTGTACAGTATAATGTTTATTTTCAAAATTAAGATACTGCTTCCTTAACAAGATATTCAAATATTTTCATTATTTTTATTTTTTACGAAAGTTAGAGCATTGGGGAAAAGACTGATATAAAATTTATAGAACCTGATTAATCTAAAATAGGACATTCTGAGAAACTATATTTCAAACAAACAAAAAGTACTGCATCCATTCAAAAATTATACGTAAGCAAATAATAATAAAACAGTAATTAAATTATTTTTACACTTTTTTATTTAACTTAACTTGGTTTTTGTATATAAGGATGGTATCTTGTTATCGGTTGTTTACTCACTTTCTGATAAATTAAGAAATATAAAAAATATGTGCAAAATTTAATGTTTTTGATGACAGTACAACATTTTAATATTTTTAGAACTTAATTATAAATTAATACATCAATTTTGACACATTTTTCCGTTAGCCCGCCACAGTTGATAAATCGAAAAATATTCTTTGTGGTTACAATTGTATGCGACTTACAACAACAGTGGATTTATTATGCATTAAACCACGGTCGCCAAAAAAAAGGCTAAATGGGTGTGAAGCTGCAACTATTTTACATACTAAAAAGTAGAAAATAATAAATAAAAACTATAGAGTGTAATATATTTTAAAAAATCCCTGACGGCTCGGCCTTCAGGCACAGGTAGATTTCGAAGACGCAGACCATGGGGTGCCTGTTTGTTCTGAATTGTGGAAGAAAAGACCTTTTTGCCATGATGCAGCATTTTGGAAATGCCCACTTCAAAACCTAACTTGTTTGCGGGCAGAGCCAGCAGGGATTGTTTTTTATTTAAATTTTTTTTTTTTGCTATAAGGGTTGGTCCTATAAAAAACTTGTCAATATAAAAATTTTAGATAATATTAAGAGAATTTATAATAAATTAAAGCGGATTTGATATCTTCTGAATTGACGAAGTTATGAATTTTTTTCTTCTAAAACCCCTTTTTTCCTACCCTTGAAGCCATTTTTAATGATATAAAAAATCTGTCGTACATAAATTTTAGGCCCTTTTCCTAGAAGTAATTATAACTTTAAACGGATTCGACACGTATCATAATTAAGAAATTATGGGATTTTTTCTGTTTTCACAAAAAGCCCCCCCCCCCACATTTCCACCCCCTTGATTCGATTTTACCCATTAACGAACTTAACCGAGATTTTATGCCCCTTGATTTTATGTATCAGTTTGGAAGAGACGTGTTCAGAATTATGGGAGTTATCATGCCCATAAAAAAGTGACATAGATAGACAGATATAAAGTTTTGAACTGGGGTGGTTTTGGGTTCTCGGAGTCATGATCGGCATAGATCTGCAAAATTTTTTCAAAAATTCCAACTTAGGGGAGAATGTAATAAGTAGTATTTCTTACGAAATCTACCTAAAATACATTTTAATAAATTAAAAGTTTCATATTAGTTGAATAGTGATTATACGTTGAGAAATCAATTTACAAGTCCTAAAAAAATAGTTTAAATAATTCTTCTATTTTATTTTTTCTTTCCTCTTCCCATACCTTAAAACAGAAATAAAGCAAACATTATACATTTATTTTAATAAATTTACTAGCTCGCATTTCCACCAAATGTTAAAAAGTGGTGAATTTTCCATGATCAGGTTCGGTGGCCACGCCAAATTATAGTATTATATTGGACATTTTTTGAAAAATCATGAATTACAATCATAAAATGAGGCGTGAGTATAAAGATAAACATTGGATGATCATAAAAGATATGTTTTTACTTTAATACTTATTTTTAAGTATGCACATAAAAAGAGAAAATAAAAGACAACAGTGATAAATTTACTCACGTATGTTGCAGTAATTGTTTTTCTGATTGGTGAATACACAATTATTATTGTCAGTAGTTTATTTAATGCTTTTATTCAATAAATCAGTATTAAATAAAGATTTTGTTTTTGTTTACTGCATTATTGCTCAGAATTTTGTTTTCTCATAATTAATTTGAGTACATTTTTATTCTTAATATAACCTGCATAACACAAAATTATATTCATATCAAAACGAATTATTAAGCATTAAAATGAATTAAGAAAATAATGCATCTCAAGAACTATATAAATGCGATTTTACTTACGATTTCTTTTGTAATAAAACTATCATTCTTTTTTTCATTTAAATAAATAAGAGTAAGTAAAAGATATACGTGCCTGTTAGCTTTAGTTTCCTGTATTTTTAACCACATGAAATGCAGTTTTTCTGCCCTAAAAGTAAATTTGAAAAAAAAAAAAAAAAAAAAATCGAAAGACATAATTTTGTATTTTTCGAATCCGACTAACTTCATCACTTTTCAAAATGAAAATTAATGCAAATGTATAAATAAATAGTGCATTATATTTAGATATGTTAAAATAATCTTTTGACTTTAATTTTTTTTTTTTTTTTGTAAATGCGTCTTTAAAAAACGTTTATAATAAATAGAAAGTGATGCAATACAGCCTGCATGCATTCGACTCTAAGCAGAATCCGCGTTTCATGTGTAGTGACGTCAAACCAATCCCGTTGCGTTTTCAGATCGCGTGGTTTTGTTTTGCTTTTAACAGAGTTTAAACTCCAATAACTAATTATTTAAAATTATTTTTCCGTTTCCGAGTTAAGTTTTGAGGAATGTAACGCCATCTTCATCAATTAAACATAAAAGAAGACATAATCTAGAATGAGTGCAACTTCCCCATTTGCAGCAAACCAGCATTTATCTGTGACCACAACAAGCATAAAATCATGGGAAATAATTAGCAACCAATAAAATAAACAAAATTTGCATCAGAAAAAAAATATTGCAAAGTAAATAAAAGTACAATAATTAGGAAACTCAAAACAAATTTCAGCAGTTTTTCTTACTGATCTAACCCAGCATTTTTAAGTTGTTAGATTAATCCACAAGGTCTGATTAATCAGCAGTGCCCACTGCCGTTCTGCTACTGGGCACAAGTGAAATGTTACTTTTTAATGGCAATATTTTTTTTAATTCAAAAACCCATACTTAATTGTAAATTTTTGTGGAAATAATAGCATCCTTCTACTATCCCTATCGTTTTCAAGTTATAAAATTTTCACGTTTTTGCTACTTTTGGATCACACAGTACATTGATAAATCTTGTGCTTAAGGAACTTCAGAGTCAAAGATGTCACAAAACTTTTAGAATCCTGCACCCTTTGGACTAAGGCATTTCGAAAAAAATTATCCTCTTTTAAGATGGACATATTTTGTATCAAATTAATTCAATCTATCTTGTGACTACTCCCAAAATATCTTATTGTTTGCAAGAAAAAAAATGTACATCCTGGAGGGCACATCAAATTTTTTTTATGCACCCCTTCTCTAATTTTTTTGCTAAAATAATGGGCTATAGTGCATCTGCAGCATCACTGAGAGTGATAGCATGGTTGCTACAGAACTTACTTTATTCTGAAAGCTTTGAAACTGGTGAAAGACACTCAGGATAAAAGTTTTGATGAAGGTTCAATTGACGCTAGTGAACTGACCAAAGACCTAGATGTGTGACCAAGACTTGGAATAAGGACTTACAAAAAAAAAGTATTTGATTATAAATCTGTAGAAGAATCTTTTGCAGATCCAAAAACAGCCTTCAGAATGCAATTCCTAATCAAGTAGTAGATAAAGCATTAATATCAAAATTTATTTGGATTCTTCTGAAACTTTCAGGACCAGTTGAAGAAGACCATAAGAAAATGTACAGTAGATCTGGAAATGGGATTGACAAAGTAGAGATGGCACAAAAAAAGTCAAGTTAAAAACTATAAATTTTTCTGATATAGATGGTTAGAGGCTTTGAGAAGAAATGGAGGAACTAAAGTCAGTTCTACCATCAAAGATTAAAACACCATGCAAATTCCTGAATTCTTTGCCTGCAACAATAGCTCTATTGCTTTTCTAAATTTGTTTATTTCTGTTCAAATTTTCTTGACTTTTTAGTGTGTATGGCATATAGAGAAAGAAGTTTTCTAAACTGAAAATAATCAAAACCTATTTGAGATGACCAGTTCAGCAAGAACAATTGAAGAGCTTTGCAATTATGCCCTTTGAATCTCAAATTAGCAGAAGTTTAAACTCTGACAAAATTCTAATGGGCTTTTCAAAAGAAAAAAAAGAAAAGAAACTTTTTCTTTAATACATGTTTCATGTACTTGAGTATAACTAAAATTCAAGCACTTTTCAAGGACTTATTTTGATATTTTCATGGACTAAATATACGCAATATTACGCACATTAAAATGGCTTTAGTAGTGTTCAATTCAGAAGATGGCTCAGGGGAACTTACCCCTCACCTGGAAAATTGGAGATTTTGTTTGTTAATGACTCAACAGTGCGAATTACCTCCCAGAAATCCATACTGATCCCCTGGAGTTTCAAAATTCTTTGCCAGAGAAAAATATCTGAATTCAACAGTAGGCTCTAGAATAAGTATAACGGAAATATAGTATATAAGGGAAATAAGTATAAGGGAAAGAATTAATACATTTTGCTAGTCCATTTAAAAAAATTCTTATTGGATCATTAAAAAAAGTTATAATAGATATTTCAAGTTTTCAAAATAACATATTAGAGAATTTTAAAGAAAAAAGTATTTTATTTTATTAAGGTACATCTATACCATGGAAAGAAATTCCATAGATCATAAAAAGTTTTAAAAAAAACACAGTTGATCTTTTTTCTTTAGGACCAAAATAAGATGTGCCATCATTACAAGAGCAGAAGTTATATCCCAAGTGAAGTTTATTTTTATGATATTGTATTTTTACTAGTATTTAAAGATTTACTTGAAAAGAACACTAGTTCACTAAATTAAAAGTAAGCTAAAGAGATTAAACAATACTGTTACTTACCATTTTTCATAATACATTTTGTATCCACAAAAATTTAATACCATAAAATCCCGATTGTAAGCCTCCCCTCTAAAGTAAGCCCCCACCCACTTTTAAGCAGTTTTGATTTTCTTTTCCATTCCCAAAGATAACCACCTCTCCCTACAAACTTTCTTGGGGGAAAAATTTATTTAAAAAATTCAATGCAGAGAATTTTTCATCTTTTTACTTTTTTAGCAACTTTTCATTTATGTTTTTATATAATCTCAGTAAAATCCCCCCCCCCACCTTTCATGAAATGTCTGCTTACCTTCTCTCTCCACTCCCAGCACAAAAATTTTAAAATGTTGAAAATCTTAAATTCTTCTGTCCTATTTGTTGCTCGCTAGTGACAATATGCAAAAAATCAATTCTCTAATACCCTGTTCACATCGGACATTTAAGATATCTTAGACCGCCATTTTTGAGGTGGTACCTTCCCGGAATTGAATACCTGTCCACACCGCCAAACGCATTTAAGATAACTCACCCAACATCACCGTGTCCAGTGCGCATGCGCATATGTTAAAAGCAAACTCAACAGCCAATTGGCCTCCAGAGCCAATCAGAGTGAGCGGTACTGACTGTATCTAGCAATGGAAAGTTCGAACTCACTAAGTGAGTTTCTGGAACTCACTCAGTGAGTTCAGCTGTCTAAGATATCTTAACTATCCGATCTGAACGTAGTATAAGCTACAACATTCCCCCTCCATTCAAAATTTACATTTTCCTTTACTCCACACAGCATACTAAATTTAAAATCTTTAAAACACTTTATAAAAAATGCTCTATTTGTTGCTTTCTAGTAACAATAAATAAATAATCAGCCATTAAAAATCACTATATCCCCAAAATGTCTGCTTCACCTCTTTGTCACCTCCACCCTAGCAAAAAACCTTAAATCTTTAAAACTCTATTTTAAAATATTCTTAAGTCCTATTTGTTGCTCTTTAGTAACAATAAGTAAATAATCTTTTTTTGGTGGGGAGGAAAGGTAAATTAGGTGATTATTTAATTTTTGTTACAAGAAAGTTATAAAGAGAAAAAATAAAGATTTAATTTTTTGTAAGCTGGGGAGGGGAGCAAAAGGGAAAAAAAGGGACATTTTTTTTCTGCAGATGATTTAGATGATTATTTTATTATTGATTGTTATAACAAAATCACAAAGAGTAGAAAAAAATTACATTTTTTTTTAATTTTATGAGATGCAGGTGGTGAGGTGTGAAAAGAAAAGAAACAGAAATTTTTGGGGGAAGAGGATAATTTAGGTGACAGATAATTCATTTATTGTTACTGTAGAGCAATAAATAGGTCAGAAAAAAATTATACAGTCAACGCTCGTTATAACGACCCCTCGCGTGCCAAAGAAAAGGGTCGTTATAATGGGAGGTCGCTATAACGATAGTGAATGGAAAAAAACTAATAAGGTGCAGTAAAATTAAGGTTTCAAAGGAAATTCTATAATACAATCTTATTACAAATTTTTGTTTACTTTTGTATCAAATAAACATTGACAATGAAAAATTATAAAAGATTAATTTAAGAGAATAATTATATAGTTCTAAAATAAAATTTTAAATTAAAGTTAAATCACAAAAAAAAGTTACTTACGTATTAACATTTATTTTCTATAAAAATAATTCATAATTGTTTGGTTTTTTTTGTTTTTTTTGCGCATTTAATATTTCGTTAAAACAAGATTTTCCATCTCAGTTAGGATGATAAGTAACTTTCCGTGATTTCTTGTCTTTCAAAAAAAAATGTTTTAAAGTGTCAATAGCATTTGAAACACTTTATATATTAGGTATCGACGGTGATGGTATACTTTCTTCATCCGATGACTCTATTTCTTCTTGTATGGAATAGCGAGAAATTATGTCATTTTCCGTCAAATTTTCCACACAGTCTACATCACAGTCAAACAAAACATTATCATTAAAAGTCAGTTTTTCCTTCAAATCTATTTTTTCACAAATTTCTTACAGTATTCTTTTTTCCTCGTCAAAACTTTCGTCACTGATTCGCTGATTATTATCTAACGTTCCATCGGTCAATTTCACAGGTTCGGATTGCACTTCAAAACCAGCATAACGAAAGCAATCTTTAATGGTTTCCTCTGTAACTGCATTCCATGCTGCTTTGGAAAGGTGTAATGCTGAAAGAATACCCACTTTATAAATTTTGTCTTCGTCTAGTGCAGAAACAATTCTTCTCAAAATTAATTTCCTGTAATTGAGTTTGAAACTTAGGATGATGCCTTGATTGAGAGGCTGAAGAACAGACATGACGTTGGGCGAAAAATATTTCACTGTTATATAGACTTCAAACCCGTAATCTGAAGATAGGCAGTACAATTGTCCATTCGGTCGCTGTATTGGGACATAAGTCGCTGGCCGGTCGTTATATTGAATGTAAAACTAACACAGCATAAAGGGGATATATTTCGGGACATTTTGCATCAGTCGTTATAATGAGCGTCAACTGTATTAAAAAGTCCTAAAGATTAAACTATGTTAGTTTGGTATCATAAGGGGAGGGGCAAAGGGGGATGTGGTAATTTTGGGAGGGGGTTTTAGAAAATAGATTATTTGTTGTAAGAGTAAAGTAAAAAATAGAGCAAAAAAATAAAATAGATTTTTTAGGATTTTGAATTTTGTGTGCTCAGGGAGGGAAACAAGATTTTAGATGGTAGTGAGGGGATTTAGATGTTCCTATTTCAAGCAGAAATTCATCAAAATGTAAAAATTCTTAGTCCTATATTAAAGCTTTTAATTTCTAAATAATATAAACACAGATTTTTAATGAATTTTTAAAAAAATCTCGATTATAAAAATTTAACTTTTTTTGCTTTTGAAAAGGGAATCACAGCAATGTTTTTAGTAAATCATGTCACAATCACTTGAACAAGGAGTATAGAGTATAGGGTTGGGTTGGGTTGATTATTGACGGCCAAATATCTACACTTGGGATATAGGCCCGGGGGTAATGCCCTTCGTGGGGGTCTTTCTAAGGGTCTTTCTAACCTAACCCGTATTTATGCATGGATAAATCCACGGCTCGAAGAAAACTACGAAAACTCCGAACGATTAGGCCGACGGGCGCGATTGGGATGTATAGAGTATAGGACTCATTATCTGGAATTCCAAAATCTGCAAAGAGCCAACATCCAGAAAACCTTTTTCAAAATAAGTAAATTTTTACTAAAATTTTGGTGATAGGTACCTGAAAATTTTAGGGATTCCTAATTTTTAAGTTCATTGTTTCAATGTGTTATGCACTAAAATAATATATAACTTCAGTGACATAGGCGGGGGTCCATGGAGCACCCCCCTCCCACCCTCTAAAAAAAGAAAAAATTGAAAATCATTTTTCTGACAAATTTTAGTCTAAAATAAATTTTTATAATGTTTTATTAAAAAAAAAAAAAAGTCACAAATTTCGCCCCTTTCCTGCACTTTGAAAAAATATCATGGCTACGCCACTGTGTTACTTGATGAATACACATAGAATAGAAGAGTTATATTTATTTGCTTGTGTCATCCCTTCTCACACATTCCAAAATGATCTGTCCACAGTTTTCAGGTTTTTTTCCAGCGGAACTCGCAAAAACTGGTAAAAATCGGCAGGGGAAAATTTTCCCTGCATAATCAGCAAAATGGCCAACATTTTTGAAAAAAAAAAATTAAGTTTGTGCATATAGTTGACAAATAATGTGTACAAACACAAAGGTAAGTAATATAAAGAAAATCAGGAATTCCACTTTTTCAATTTTTGGCAGATTTCCACTTTTTTAAAAAATATATCAGCACTTTCCATGGAATCATAATAATAAAAAAAATGTTGTTGATGCATGCTGTGAATAAAGTCCGGGGTGATGCAATTAGCCAGTGACACAGAAATAACTGCGTGTCGAGAAGAGAATTTTTGGGTCTCACTGATTCAATTTGTAGCTCAGGAATTATTAAGAAATGTTTTTAGAGAGAAACACAAGTTATAGGCATTAATTTTTCTGTTAATAATTAACTTTTGGTCAAAGTTTTTATAATCAATTCTTCAATCAGACACAGGAAAAAAAAAAAAAAAAAAAAAAAAAAAAGATATTTAGTGAAACGGTCACTGAAAAAAACATTGAGAATTTCGTAGATAGATCTCTACAAAAAATAGCACAGTTCACAAATTTAGTCCAACAGTTGCAGAAAAAAACAATCATGAAATTAAAAAGATAATCGCAGAAACAAATTGCAAATTTAAAAAAACAATTTTAGAAACAAATTGTGAATTTAAAAAAAAATTGTGAATTTTGTCAAACGATCGCGGAACAAAATGCCAATTTTTTCAAACAATCGCGAATTTTGTCAAGAGGTCATGTAAAAAAATCACAAATTTCATCAATTGGTTCCGGAAGAATGTAATATTTTTTGCCCATTGGTCCAGACGAAAAAAATTTTTTAGAATTTTGTCTAACAGAAAAGAAGTGCAGAAAAAAGTCGTAATTTTCGTCAATCAGTCACAAATGAACTCGTGAATACTCTCATTCAGTTGTGAAAAAAATTGAGTCGGACAATTGCAGAAAATAATCGTGAATTTTGCGGAATAAAATTAAAATTTTTGTCAATCGTTCTAGGAAACAACTTGCGTGGGGAAAAGGCGGGGGAAATGCAAATTTTAGCAAACAATCATGGAAAGAATTGAATTTCCTCAAGAGATCATGGAATTCAAGGGGGCGGGGGTAAAGCTGACAGTTTCAGACGGAATCACGAGGGATTTCAAATCAATTTGTTTTAAACAGATTTTTGTGCTTTATTTAAATATGCAATCTACTGTAATTGTAGTATATTATTTTCTCCAGGAGAAAGACATTTTTCTGCTTAATGCAGACAGGTTGCACTTTTACAGACTTTACTGTGTTTTAGATTTTATTTACATAGCTGAGAACCTTCCTTCTTTTCAAGTCAAATAAACATATTTTGAACCAGAAATTTTATTTAATAAATGAAATAAAATAAGAACCCTATAAGAAGACACATTTTATTAAATAAATTTCCTACAGTGTTGCTACTCATATAGGAGAACAAAATTTCCTGACTTTTCCAGGTGTATGTTAAGAAAATTTCAGTCTAGCAGTGTAATGTGCTCTGTACACGCTGAAGGTAAAATATATTTTTTGTCACTTGAAAATACTAAATTTTTCCAACTACAGATATTGACAGAAATTTTCACTTCTGCATCGCCCCTCCCTTCCAGAAAAATTTACTTCTAAGACTGTAATAGGAATTGCTTTCCTTAATAAATTGTGATAGTTACAAACTTTCAAATAAAGTTTTCTCCAAACTGAAAGTGAAAAATAAAAAGCAATACACTATTTTTGTATTGAACCATAGTTCACTTCAGTAACTATTGGAAAATCATTTAAGTCCAATTTTAGACAAAAGGGGAAGGGAATCGGGCATTTCCGGGTGGGGGTTGAGGAGATTTGAAATTATGTATTAGTTATATTAATTGTCACTTCAAAATAACAAACATTGCAGAAAAAATTCAAAAAAAGATTAATTCATTAATGAGTTTTAAAAATCTTAAACTAGATGTGGGGGTGGTAAGAATAGGAAGTAAAACTTTTTGTGAGCAGGATGATTTAGATGAAATTTCTATAGAAAACAAAACCTGGAATCTGAAAACATAGTTGATTTTTCTCACCTATCATGGCACAAAGCTCGTACCCCCAAAGCAAAATATGCTTAAAAGCGCTACATATGTCGCAGAACAATGGGCTTTTCTGCAGAACATTTCAAATTCTCAATTTCAACAAAATTCATCACTCAGTGATCGGAAAAAAGTTCATCAGTCGATCAACAGAAAAAGTGCAAAATTCATCAGTCAAACATTGGGAAAAAATTGCAAAATTCTTCAATCGTTCATGTAAAAAGGTTGCGAAATTCATCAATCAGTCATAAGAAAAAATTGTGAGATTCATTTGTCAATTGTGTAATTCTTCAGCTTTCTCCATAAAAAAAAAGCAAAATTCTTCAACCAGTCGGGTAAAATAACCCACAATTTTCGTTTATCGGTCGGAAGAAGAAGCAGCAAAATTTGTCAATCGGTTGACAGAAAATATCTCAAAATTCGTCAATCTGTCACAGGTAAATGAGGATGCGAAGTTCAGCAGTGGATTGTCAAAAAAAAATCCCGAAATTCTTCAATCAGTTTTTAAAAAAATCGCAGAATTTGTCGATTAGTCATGAATTCATCAGTTGATTCTAGAAAGCGATCTTAAAATTCCGGTTGTAGAAAAAAAAGCAAAATTCATTGATCAGTCCCAGAAAAGCCACTGCGATTTTGGCCAATTGGTCACGAGAAAAAGCCCCAAAATTGGCCAATCGGTCACGGGTAAAAAGACACGAAAATCGGTAGTAGATCGTCTGAAAAAATCCCAAAATTCTTAAATCAATCGCAGAAAAGAAATCACAAAATTAGTCGATTGGTCGCAAATTCATCAGCTGATCGTGGGAAAAAATCGTGAAATTGTTCAGTCTATTGTGTAAAAAAAATGAAATTCCTCGATCAGTTGCAGAAAAAACCTGCAATTTTCATCAGCCGGTCATGAGAAAAAGCCACAAAATGTGCCAGTCAGTAGAAAAGAAGTCTAAAAATTCGCCATCAGTCACAGATAAAAACACGTGAAATTCGACAGTGAATTGTCGGAAAAAATCCCGAAATTCTTCAATTAGTCACAGGAAAAAAATTTGAAATTTGTCGATCAGTCATGAGAAAATATCACAAAATTTGCCACTTAATATAGAGAAAAAGTCTAAAATATGTTGTGAAATTCATCAATAGCATGTGAGGAAAACTCACAAAATTTGTCTGTAGATCGTGAGGGAAATCGCAAAATTCTTCACTCGGTCACAGGGAAAATATGCGAAAATCATCAATCAGTCATGAGAAAAAATTGCGAAATTCATCAGTTGATCGTGGGAAAAAAATCATGAAATTCTTTAGCCAGTTGCAGAAGAATGCGAAATTTGTCGATTAATTGCGAAAAAAAACCCCGTGATTTGTGCCAAATAGTTGTGGGTAAAAACAGTTGAAATTTGGCAGTGGATCATCAGAAATATTCCCGAGATTCTTGAATCAGTCACAAGAAAAAAATTGTGAAATTCGCAGATCGGTTACAAGAAAAAAATTGTGAAATTCACCAGTCAGTCAAGTGAAAAATCTCAACAATGTTGCAAAATTTGAAATGTTGAGAAATTGCAAAAATCTTCAATCAGTCATGGGGAGAAAAACTTGTCAAGAAATGTGAAATTCGTCGATCAGTTCCGGGAAATAATAGTGGAAGTCGATCAAAAGAAAAATCTCAAAAATATTATGAAATTCGACCAGTTCAATAAAATATGCTTTTTGAATAGGATGCAAGAGAGCCAGCCCTTTTTTTAAAAATTCTCGCTTAACGGCCCTTTTTTCAACAGAGCCTACACTATATTCATTACTTACTTGTAGATTTTGACGATCAAATAAAAAAAATTGAAATTGCATGGCGCAGTGGAGTTGCCTCCAACAAATGTTAGTCATAACCTGTTAGATAACATGTATTCGGTAATGAAAGAAGAGCTCATGGGCCTTCACATAGACATAAATCTGTCAGAAAACTTCTAAAAGCTGGACTTATAACTAACTATGCATGGACTATATTTCCAATTCCTCCATAAAAGTGATATCTCAAAATATGTCACTTCTAAAATTATCGACAGAACTGTAAATTCTTTGTTAATAGCCATGGTTTAAAAATAGTATAACTTACCACAAAATAATGTTTATGTTGTGCATGTGTGTGTACAGTGCTTTATGAAACATCTTTAGCATTTCTATAAAAGATGAAATTGCACTCCTGCTACATATACATCTAACGGTGATGTTTTGTATTTTTACACCTGCAAAACATTTTTATCAGCTGAAGGTTCGTTGCAGAACATTGCAAAATATTCTGCTTTGGGAGCTCATACTTATTTGGCAACTCCCATGAAATTTTTTTTTATTCCCTGACTTTTCGAGATTTGGAGTAAAATATTGAAATTTCCTGACTTATTAGGCCAATTTCCAAATCCCTTGTCTTTTCCAGGCTCTCCAGGATTCAATATACGTTTATTTAACATAAAAAAAACCCTGAAGGTTGAAAGCTATGCAGGGGGGGGGTAGGGATAGGTGCCAACTAAAGTTCTGGATATAGGTGCCGAACCCAGTAGCAGAAAATTATGGTTGTGTCTGCGACAGTAATTTAGTCGGATGAAAATTGTCTGCAGAAATCGTGTGCTGCTGACTAATAAAATTAAACTATATTATATAGGTTATAATTCTATAGCAATGACACCTTGAAAAACTAAATAAATATTATGAAAAAAAAAATTCTGAATGAGAATAATTTTTTATATACACTGGAAGAAAATCTAATTTCATTGAATAATATGTGTAACATAATATCTTTCTTATTAAATCAAACCAACAATATAAAACATAAATTAAAATGAACTGTAATAATTACTCTGAAAACCTCTATATACAAATGCACAAAGAAAATCATTTCAAATCACAAAATTATTGTTATCATTTTTTTTTATGTGCCATATTTTTATGATATACAGTTTAAAACAAGGCAGACATTCAGAATTATTCATAATTTTTGAAATAATATTTGATCAGGGCTCGGAAGTAGCGGGCTACAAGTAGCGAAACTACAGTAGCCGCTACTTTTTCCAGTAGTTTGTAGTGTAGCAAGTAGCGTGATACAAAATATCAGTAGTTTGTAGCGAGCATCGACGCTACTTTCGAAGGGAGGAAAAAAGGTCCCAATCTTCAAATCACATGATTATAACTCGTTTCTTTTGTGTGAAATATGTTCTCTGCAACAATTTGCGAACGTCAGCGAAAAATCTCATTTGCAGTATCATATATTTCTCCATAGACGACGGACACAGTCACAAATTAACTGTCATTTTCACAGTTTGGGTGTCAGAAACTTCGTGTACTGTTATTTAAATTCATAAAAATCTTCTCAATATGTATTTTTATACGACTATGATTTTTTTTTTAATCTAAATATAGTCGTCTCGCTATGTTAAATCTTTATCTGACTAATTTCTTCTACCTTTAGCCTCCCACCCCCTGCAAGCAAAGAAATGTAAAATCTTTATTAAAAGAAAAAGAACAGATTTATCTAAATATAAATCATCTAAATTATCCCTATCCGCTCAAATTCACGCTTCCCCATAGTAGCATACAAAGGAGTTTAAAATATTTTTAAATCTTTATTTTTATACAAAAATAAAATCTTTCACTTCATTTGTCTAATTACAATAAATAAAAATTATTTCCTTGTCCCCAAAATTTACGCTTCCCTTTTTGCCCCTCCTCCAGCATACAGTTTCAAATATTTAAAATTCTTTATTTAAAAAAAAAATGTCCACATTTGTTTCTACCTAATAATAATATATAAGTAACTATCTAAATTGTCCCCTAACTTCCCATAATCCCCCCCCCTTCCATCATACAAATAAATCGAAAATTTTTAAGTTGTTTTTATTTTTATATTAAAAAAATCTTCTGCACATGTTACATGTCTAATGCACATGCACATGTTACGTGTGTCTAGATTTAGAGGTGGCCGCTATTCAGAGATATAAGCAATCAAATATATAAATTTTAGGAATGAAAAAGTGGCGCTAAATAGAGATGGCCGCCTTTCGGGAGAAAAACCAGAATGGATGTCTTATTGTACATAGATTTTTAACCTGAAAAAATATTTTGGACATTCTTTTGAAATTTCCCCGCTAGAGTCAAAACCCAACCCGAAACCGATCCGAACTCGAAATAATGAAATTCAACCAGATCCGCAATAAAAAAGTGGAAGTCAACCGATCTGAATCCGACCCACAACAAAAAAAATCTACTGCCGGGTCAGGTCGGGCGCGGGTAACCCAACCCGATGCAGGACTCTAAAAGGTATAAAACTAAAAATCTAATCTTTAAATGTTTTTTAAAAATTAGTTGCAGTTTCAAAACTTCCACTTATAACGAAATACTATAAGCAGCAAAACGCTAAATGATCATTTCCTGTCTTCCTGTCGATCACACAGTTTTTTGCCATAACAAAATTAGAAATATCAAGAATTAGAATTGTAACTATTCAGCAGAAATGTTTCAGCTGTGCAGGGGCATTTATTATAATCGTTATCGTACCAGTAGTTGAAAAAGTATGTTTATATTAACTTCCTGATACGAATTCTAAGATTAACAAAACAGACAGGCACGCATTTTGCTTTTGTGAAACTGTGATCTGCGGTTTACATAGACTTTAACCTTAAAAAAATATTTTGGACATTCTTTTAAAAAATCGGGTCAACCCGAACCCAACCCGCAAGATTAAAAAAAGCCAACCCGAACCCGAAAGAATGAAAGCCAATCCGACCCGCAACAAAAAATTTGAAGTCTCGCTTACAGGGTCGTTCAAAAGAATTCTGTTACATTATGGTCTATGTGGAAAAATCGTTTGCGGTGTATTTAATTAGCGATGATTACTAAAGTAGCGAAGTAGTGACTACTTTTGGAAAGTAGTTTGTAGTCGCTACTTTTAAAATAAGTAGTTGTAGTTGTAGTTAACTACATTTTTCATAAAGTAGTTGTAGTTCGCTACAAACAAAAAGTAGTTTTTCCGACCCCTGTATTTGATACAATATTTTTGCATTGTGCAGAAATGTTGGGTGACACCTTGAAAAACTAAATAAACATTATGAAAAAAAAATCTGAAAGAGAATAAATTTTTAGATTAGGAAGAAAATTTAATTTCATTGAATAATATGCATAACACAATACAGATATCGTACAAGCTCACCAAAAAAAAAGCTGAACTTTCATGCCCTTACGCAACCCCTCTTGATGGTCTTTTGATGAAATTCACGTTTTTCAGCAGCCCTTTGACGAAATTTGAGGTTTTTTTTGCTATCTGACAACGAAATTAGCCATTTTCCGAGAGATCCTTTGATGAATTTTGCGTTTTTTCAGTGATCTTTTGATGAAATTCGCCTTTTTTTTTTCTAAGATCCTTCGACAAAATTTGTCGTTTTTTGGCGATCCTTCCACAAAATTTGCCATTTTTTCACGATTGTTCGACAGAATTTGCCGTTTTTAGCGATACTACGATGAAATTTACCGTTTCTTTGACAAAATTGGCCATTTTTTTGTGATTCTTCGACGAAACTTATGCGTTTGACAAAATTCAAGTTTTTCCATGATGCTTTGACGAAATTAAAGTTTTTCCACGACCCTTTGACGAAGTTTGCGTTTTTTTCATGATCTGTTAACCACATTAGCCATTTCCCGCAATTCTTTAATGAACTTCGAGTTCTTTCTTTGGCCTTTGGTCGAAATTCGCGTTTTTTTATGCGATTCTTTGACAAAATTTGCCATTTTTTTACGATCCTTCGACAAAATTCGCAATTATTCAGCAAAATTTGCCTTTTGTCGCGATCCTTCGACGAAGTTTGCCGTTTTTTCGAAATCCTATGACAAAATTCGCCATTTTTCAAAATCGTATGACAAAATTTGCCTTTTTTTCGCAATCCTATGACAAAATTTGACTTTTTTCTCAATCCTTCAACAAAATTAGTCTTTTTTCTGCAGCCCTTTGACGAAATTTGTCTTTTTTCTGTGATTCTTCTACAAAATTTGTATTTTTTTTTTGCGATTCCTCGACGAAATTAGTCTATTTTTCAGCGATCCTTTGAAGAAATTCGCCTTTCCTTGGACAGAATTTGCATTTATTTCAGGATTTTTTGAAGAATTTACGTGTGTAAAAATGGATGGAGCGGCGTCAGAACTATTTGTTTGTGTCCCAACTCAATTTTTTCAAAAAAAAAAAATATTTTTCAAGTTGGTAAATTTATCTGCAAGGTCTAAAATAAATCTGTGTCGCACGTCACACACTTTCTGCTACCGGGGTGCCGAATACTACTGGCACGCCCCTGAGTTCCACATAATTGTGGCATCTGTGTTTAATCACATTTTTTAAGTGTGGAAAAAGAAAAATGCAGCAAATATATGGAATTATGGGGAAGAATCTGCAGATTAGATATAAAGTGGAAATCTGCTGTTTGACGAAAAAGAGGCATCCCTGTAACACACATGGCGACTTAGACATCAAAAGTTAGTGGCCAAAGCAAAAAATTTAATCGCCATATGAAGACCGAGAATCTGCACCTATATATCATACTACAATATATAAAATTCATTTGATATATTGCACATTATTTCCACAATTACTTTTAAACACAAACACTATAAATACTGAGTTAACAGCATCATAGCTTACATATTTAAAAATAAGATTTAGGTAGTATAACAGTACATATCACTGGCACAAGATTAACGAAGTCCCAAACAATAAAAGTACAAAATATTAAAATTTCAAAACAAAATTAACATATTTCTTCCCAAAAGATCGGAAGTATAAATTTATGTACTAAAATGGTTTAATTGAAATTGTATTTTTTTTTTAATAATAAAGCAAGAAACCCAAGGATGAAATGAATAACATGTGATAAATTTACACTTCATTCAGAGTAGGGGAGACCGGTACACACTGGAGCTATGGGCACAGTGGACCACTCCCTAATATTTGATTTATTTAATTTTTTTAAAGCTTCTCTTCTATCCTACTAGACAACAGCACTGCACTTATTATTTATAGCATTCAGATAATATGTTTAACTCAGATTGGACTATTTTATTCTGATTGGTTGTTTTGAGCTTCAAAAAGTAACATTTTTCATCATCATATTTTTATTTTTTTAGCAAATAAAGGTTATAGATAAATAAGATAAAACAGCTTTTTTGAAAAGCTGAGATACTTGTTTTTATTTAAATTTAAAGGTAATATGTTAAGAAAGCTATAAATAATATTAATATGATTATTTATGATTGCATATTGAACTTCAACATGGGGCACAGTGGACCACCCACTCCTGGGGTACAGTGGTCCACAATCCACTCTGCTCCTGTTATGCAGAATGTTCAAAATATTTAATAATTGCTTATTTTATATTATAAATATTGTTTTAAAGTAGTTATTTAACTGTAAAATAAAGTAAACAAATAAAAATAACAATTTATTTAACATAGTAAGAAATATTTTGTTTTGTATTTACTGCCTTTTATAAATATAACTGTAGTTTAATTGGTGATGATTCTATTCAAGTAAGATTCATAAGATGCAAACTGAATGGAAATCAGTTTATTTTTCCTGAAACTGTAGATTAGGGGTGCACAACCTGTGGCCCGCGGGCCAAAAGTGGCCCACGATCGGATTACTGGTGGCCTGCGGATAAATTTCGCGATCGGATGCGAAAAAATCACAAATTTCGCCGATCAGGTGCGTAGAAATCGCAAATTTTGCCACATTTCGCCCATCGGGTGCGTAAAAATCGCAAATTGTGCCGATCGAGTGCATATAAATCGTGAATTTTGCCGATCGGGTGTGTATAAGTCGCAAATTTTGCCAATCACCTGCGAAAAAATCATGAATTTTGCCGATCGCCTGTGTAAAAATCATGAATTTTGCCGATCGCCTGCGTAAAAATCGTGAATTTTGCCGATCGCCTGCGTAAAAATCGTGAATTTTGCCGATCGCCTGCATAAAAATCGCGAATTCTGCCGATCGGGTGCATATAAATTGCGAATTTTGCCGATTGGGAAAAATATAAATCGTAAATTTCGCCAATCGCCTGCGTAAAAATCGTGAATTTTGCCGATTGGTCCCGTAAAAATCACGAATTCTGCCGATCGGGTGCATATAAATTGCGATTTTTGTCGATCAGGTGCATGTAAATTGTAAATATCGCCGATTGTCTGCGTAAAAATCTCAAATTTTTCCAATCGGACGCGTTAAAATCGCATATTTTGCCGATTAGGCGAGTAAAAATCATGAATTCCGCCGATCGGGTGCGTGAAAATCATGAATTTCGCCGATAGGGTGCGTATAAATCGCGAATTTTGCCGATCAGGTGCGTATTAATAGTAAATTTCGTTGATCGTATGCATAAAAATTGCAAATTTTGTCGATCGGGTGCATATAAATCGCGGATTTTGCTGATCGGGGGCGTGTAAATTGCGAATTTTGCCGATTGGGAAAAATATAAATCGTAAATTTTGCCAATCGCCTGCGTAAAAATCGTGAATTTTGCCGATTGGTCCCGTAAAAATCACGAATTCTGCCAATCGGGTGCATATAAATCGCAATTTTTGTCGATCAGGTGCATGTAAATTGTAAATATCGCCGATTGTCTGCGTAAAAATCTCAAATTTTTCCAATCAGACGCGTTAAAATCGCAAATTTTGCCGATTACGTGCGTAAAAATCGTGAATTCTGCCGATCGGGTGCGTGAAAATCATGAATTTTGCCGATAGGGTGCGTATAAATCGCGAATTTTGCCGATCAGGTGCGTATTAATAGTAAATTTCGTTGATCGTATGCATAAAAATTGCGAATTTTGTCGATCGGGTGCATAAAAATCGCGAATTCTGCCGATCAGGTGCATATAAATTGCGAATTTTGCCGATTGGGAAAAATATAAATCGTAAATTTCGCCAATCGCCTGCGTAAAAATCGTGAATTTTGCCGATTGGTCCCGTAAAAATCACGAATTCTGCCGATTAGGCGAGTAAAAATCATGAATTCCGCCGATCGGGTGCGTGAAAATCATGAATTTCGCCGATAGGGTGCGTATAATTCGCAAATTTTGCCGATCAGGTGTGTATTAATAGTAAATTTCGTTGATCGTATGCATAAAAATTGCGAATTTTGTCGATCGGGTGCATATAAATCGTGGATTTTGCTGATCGGGAGCGTGTAAATTGTAAATTTCACAAATTGTCTGTGTAAAAATCGCGAATTTTGCCGATCGGACACGTAAAAATCAGGAATTTTGCCGATCGGGCACGTAAAAATCGCGAATTTTGCCAATTAGGTGCATAAAAATCGCAAATTCCACCGATCAAGCACGTAAAAATCGCAAATTCCGCCGATCAGGCATGTAAAAATCATGAATTTCGATGCTCAGCACGTAAAAATAGTGAACTTCGCCAATCGGGCGCATAAAAATCGCAAATTTCGCCAATCGGGTGCGAAAAATTGCAAATTTTGCCAATTGGATGCGTAAAAATTGCAAATTTTGCCAATCAGGAGCGTAAAAATCGCAAATTCCGCCGATCGGGCACGTAAAAATCAGGAATTTTGCCGATCGGGCACGTAAGAATCAGGAATTTTGCCGATCGGGCACGTAAAAATCGCGAATTTTGCCAATTAGGTGCATAAAAATCGCAAATTCCACCGATCAAGCGCGTAAAAATCGCAAATTCCGCCGATCAGGCGTGTAAAAATCATGAATTTTGATGCTCAGCACGTAAAAATAGTGAACTTTGCCAATCGGGCGCATAAAAATCGCAAATTTCGCCAATCGGGTGCGAAAAATTGTCAATTTTGCCAATTGGATGCGAAAAAAATTGCAAATTTTGCCGATTGGGTGCGTAAAAATCTAAAATTTTGCCGATCGGGTGCGTATAAATCGCAAATTTCGCCAAACGTGTGCGTAATAATCTGGAATTTCGTCTCTTGTATAAATACAAACGTAAACTGTTGATATATCATTGCCAACAGAACTGAATGCGTTGACTGGAAGGAAGAAACCTAGGGGGCAAAATCTACCCTTCCAAAATTTGTTTTTTTAATCTGATCCCCCCCTCGACAACCCAGTCATTTTTGTAAGTGGCCCTTCGCTTAAAAAGGTTGTGCACCCCTACTGTAGATGAATCTGTTATTGATGTCAATGATTTCATATTGTTGCTCCCAGACCCCAAAGTATTTCAGGAAAATTCCTGGCTCAATCTTACTCATAAGTATTTTGGAATTTCATTTTCAAATTTTAATGTGTGCTGAAGTAATAACTTCAACTAAATTGCAATTGTTCCTGTATTAATCTGTTATTATTTTCAAAATATATTTTTTTTTTTCAAAATTTTACTTGTAAATTTATATTACTATATTATTTTGTGGGTAAAGGGGAAATAAAAAAGAATTAGATTAATGAAAAATATATTTATATTGTATTTCAGATAATACCTAATAGCGGTCCACTGTGCCCCACTTTTGGGGCACACTGGTCCACTTTACAGGTGCATATATATATATATATATATATATATATATATTAATGTATTGAAAACTATGTTCTGAGTAAATTATGATGAATATATAAAGGTTTAAGGAATATTCAAAAATATTTTCATGCAAACCGGTTTGTCCATTAAATAAAAAAAAAAAGGAACAGATGTGTTACACTGACGCTAAAATGTAAACAAAAGATTGGCGACTGTTTGGTTGGCGTGATTTCCAAGACTGCGCCAAGCTACTACAGTAACTAAATACAAGCTTAATAGCCGGGTTGCCATAAAAGAAAAATAGTCCCCAAAGTTTGGCGACTTTTTTCTTTTTCTTAACCGATTAATTTTTTTTTTTTTTTTAGCGTGAGTGTAAAGCATCTAAGCCAAAAAAAATTAACTGAAAAAGTGGTCCATTGTGTACCAATCTCCCCTATTGTGTTTGCCTAATTTAATCTTTATATCCAGTTGAGTTTAAGTCAGTTTCTAATTGATTACAAACGTTTTACACTGAAAGTTCGTTCACTCTAAACAACTTGGTTGGATTAACAAAAACAGATAATTAAGTTTCAGGGGAATACTAAATATACCTATTTCTGATATTCATAGTCGAGGAAATCTGAAAGCCGTAAAAACTAACTTAAATGAATAATAATTTTGATGTTTAACTTTGTTACATTTTTAAGGACAGCAATAAATATGCGAAAAAAAAAAACTCCCTTCTCCCTATTTGTTTTTAAAACACTGACCATCCTTAGAAAAATGATAATCAACAATATGGAGCTAAGTAAATCAAAATGCTGGCAAGATCTAAGTAAATCAAATGTTGTCATTCAAATAATATAAACACAAACTTATGAAGCCAGGCATACCATATATTACATGGGGTCACAACACATATAAATAATCATCAACTTAAACATAAACAGACATACAGCCATGTAGGTTGGAGGGTTGTGTAACTGAAGACCTAGTAAAATAGCGCAGAGCTTTCACAGCAACGAAAGCAGTAAGCAACTAAATCGCCGCGCATCATCGTAGGCTACGAATCTAACTGTGGTCTCTGATTGGCCCAGTGCTTCTGAAGCGCGATAATTTCTGCTTCGATCAATATTATTAATAATAATATAATATAGTAATATTAATAATAACATTGATAATATTACGATAATTACGTTTCTTTTAGTTTTTTTTTTCATACCAACAATTTCGTAGCTGTTGACAAGACACAGAGGGCGCTTGTCAGAATGCTATAAAAGTCGATCCACAGCCGCATTCTTGTATGTTCGATTTTGTTTTCTGATTCTCTTGTAAACTGCTGCCTGCTGGCAGCGGTAAAATTAATAAATAATAGAATACACATCACACATATAAAAACACACACATGCATAATACACAACTCGTATTGATATCACTTACTATTATTAATTTTTTATTATTGATTTTTGTGGTGATATCAATGCAGTTTTGTACAAACAATAATATTCTAAGCCTAACCCTACGCACGAAGTGTCATTCTTGTTAAGCCTAACCTTAACATGGGTTCTCCATCTCAAAAATTTCTCGGCATTTTGGTAAATGTAGAATATGTTCTACGTTTAAATATTTTTAAGGAAAATATACACAATTTTAAACATTTTATTTATATTTAGAGATTTCAAAATTATTTTATTTACTATAATATATTACGTCGGTACGGATTAGAATTTTCAGGCCAGAGTCCGGTACAGAATGTGTAATAAGAAAATAAAACAGTAAAATCAGGTCCCCACCGGACACTCTCTAAAGATTTTAAAAAAAGACGCTTGATTAACACTATCCTAAGTCTGAAAAAAGTGTTAAGAAAATTGATCTTGACCACAGCAGACAATTTTAATGTAACAAATGTCCCCACTTTTTACATTCGTTTTCAATTTTTAGTATATCTATTATATAGAAGAATATCTTCAAAGGTTGTTTTTAAGTCTTTAAAATGTTAAGAATTTAAGAATGGTTTAGTGTAAACATTTGATAAGAGGTCAGATGAAATATTTTCAAACTAATAACAGTCTTAAATATTTTCAAACATAAAGAAGAATGCTGAGACACATTTATCATAATATCTAAGTAAATTTAAATTAAAGAGTAAATTTGTTATTATAAGATAAATTTTCAAGAGTTAAAATTCATTGTTTATATTTACAGTTGTAATACAGAGGCATTCACAAATTTCAGAGTTGCAGATTAATTTTTTTAAACTATTTTGCATTCGTAATGCATGTACACATGCAAATTTTGTTATATCATATCTGATTTTTGCTTTTGTATGTTTTTTTTGTTGCAATGTTTACTTCAGTTAGAGTAGCTATGCTAATTATATAGTGCGGAATTTTATCATGAGGATGTGTTTGAACTCATAATAATAAAGGAAAATAGTTATGAATAAAAATAATAGTGATTTTAATGTCTTTTAACTTTAATTTCATATTTATTTTACATATATATGCAATCATTTATATTGTGTAATTTTCAGATACAATAGAAGATCTTCATAACGCAATTCTCTATATAACACACTATGTCTCAGATGTAAACAATGAATTTTGCAGCTAAGAAGCACCTGCATTCCACACTGTAAAAAAATTGCTAATCTCTAGACGATTAAATTTGATTCACTTGTTCATTGTTACCACCTTAATTCAGAGGTTGTTAATGAAAAAACTGATATTATTACAATAAAAATGTTTTAAAATAAGTATTATAATGAATGATTTGGTCCAGACATATTTCAAACATGTTTATAAAGTAAATTTAACAATGTGTAAAAGATCTATATTATGTAAAATATAATATGCACAGCTCTTGGTCCCAAGGACTGCAATATAAAGATAGTACTATCAGGGGTCGATCCAGAAAAAATTTGGGGCTTATTTAGGGCCCTTTCACAAAAATCAATTTAATAAAATGGGCCCTTTCACAAAAATCATTTTAATAAAATGGGCCCCTTCACAAAAATCAATTTGATAAAATGGGCCCCTTCATAAAATTCCTTTTACTAAAATGGGCCTCTTCACAAAATTCTATTCCATAAAAACTTACTAGTTATTATTTATTTATTATTTTGTGATGTTTTAAAATGTGTAATTTGTAAACAAACAAGTTCACCAGAGAGGAAAACTTCAGCAAAAGAATTTAAAAAAAGTTTTTGCTTATAAATGCTTGGTTCGAATTTGATTAGCTGGATTTCAACTTTCGTTACAAAATGTTATTTTTCACAAAAATATAACAACTTTCACAAAAATAACCTTTATTTTTCAAAAAATGGGCCCCAAGTAAAAAAACCTGCATTGACCTCTGGTACTATACTATATTTTGATATGTTACAGACAGGCTTGGTCAGGTTTACAAGGTGTGTTTAATGATGTGTGAAATGTGATCTATATAATGGAAAAGTTTATAAAACGCACAACCTGGCGTTTTTAAGTTTGTGTTAATAAAGATCTTTTACTGTATTTGTTTCTGCGTGTTATATTGCAATAATTTTGTATTCTTTGCATAGTTCAGCTTTTTCAGTGAGCTTCAACTTTCATACCTGAATTTAACAATCAATTAGCTAAGAATAATTAATTGTTCAAGTTATTTATATATTAATTTAATAATAATCAATATTTTAATTATTAGAGAAATTATCAAATTATTAAGACAATGGTGAAATGGAGGGTGTGGTATAAAGATGAAAATAAGGAAATTTGCTTAGTAGCCACTGGTCAGTATATTGATTTTTTTTTTTTTTTAATAGCCAGTTACTGACTAGTGAGAATAATTTATCTAGTAGCCAGTAAGTACATTTATGTCACTAAATGTTTAATTAAAAAAAAATATATAATGAGTTTATAATAAATAAGTAATTTATGCACTAAATGAAAATATTTTAATTTATATAGTTTTGAATAAACTTGAGATACTAATTTCCAAAATATTTTAAATTTAAAAATAAATTAATAGCAAAGTTATGTACAACATGCTTATGTGGCTAACTAAATAAGTCCCCCGGTAATTGTGCAAGTATCATTAAGCATTTTGTGTAGCTAACTACATAAGTAACTTTTTTTTTTAAGTTATTTGTCTTGAATTAAGATCTGACAATTTAATAAAATAGCTATATTTATCCATTAAATGATCGTCAAATTGCCATTGCAGTATGAAATCGGAAACGTTCGAGATGTAAGAAAAAAGGAATGGGGAAAGATTAAATTGGAAAATTCCTGCATTTGGCTGTTTTTTTCCTTATTTTTAATCGCCAGTTTTTCCAATTTAATCGGCGACTGGTGAGTACTTATTTCCATCTTTAGTGTAGTAGTGGATAAAAGTCTTAGCATACCAGTGTGTGAAATCTTATTTTCTATTACAATTCTTACGAGTTAAATTTCTTTAAACTTTGATATAATATGTGTAGTGAGTAATACAAATATGAAAGAAATGAATCTGCTTGAATACATAAATTGGGATGAACTTGTGACAAGTTGATACAATTTTTTATGTATTGGTAACGAATCAATGAATATTTATCATGGTATATTATGCGATATTTATTTTTTAAATATTATGAAATTTGATATTTTTATATATTTGATATTTATTTTCGAAATATTGTGTATGATATTTTCAATCAAAACAAGTGTAAATGGATTTTTTTAACTTTATTAGGCTGTGTCGTTCTGTAGATAAAAACTTTTGCTTTGGTGGTGACTTTTTACACTTTTGGTGGTGAATTTTTTTTGTGGGGGGGGAGGGGGAGGGGGGCATGCACACACACAAAAAAAAGTAAATCTTTTCCAAGCTTTATGTTTTGAATTGAATTTTTAAAAGTAGAACCAATATTTACGGAGAAAATATTTAATCGGAATAGATAATGAAAGATAAACTGCTGTATTTAAAAAACAAGTTATTTACAGCTTGATTAGAAAGAAGCTATTCTGGTTTGGGTTTTGTTCAGGGGCCATTCGAGGGTAACGGAATGACAGTTTAAGTAATAAGTAGATGTTGTTTTAATTCTAGAATTAAAAAATATTGGAATTAGAAATTTTGCTTTATCTGAACTTTAAACTCCCCCATTAACTTTCCTTAAATATATTTACTAGTTAGGATTTAAGTGATTAAGAATAAAAATAACTGTAACTTTATTCATGGTAATGGAATGACGTGTTTTCTACGCTAGTATTTCTCCATGAGCTTATAATGTAAAATTCAGCCAAATAGTAACTAATAAAGCTTGTATGAAAATAACAGAACCAACAGGGTACTAATTATGAAATATTTTTAGGATTTCGAATTTCTAAATCAATAAATAGTTTTAGAGCAATGCAAAATGAAAATCTTACTCTGGTAACGGAATGATAAAAAGTTCCATATAGTTTGTAAGCTTCTTTTTAATTTAAAAATTATTAAAATTAATACATAAATCATTGAGCGCGTCCAGTAGACCTAACCAAAGTGACCAGTGTGACCAGTTACTTACCGAGGCGGTAAGTGACCAATTTCTAACCGGTCGACAGATCTACTGGACAAAAATGGTATTATTTACTTGTAGTGCCCTCTGTTGGTAATTACATCTGTATCACATCATCGTAAATTTTCATGTAACCGATCACGTGACCCAAGTAACTGAGATTTTTCTTCGGTTAGTTCGGTCCCTTACCGGTTACTTCTGCTGAACGACGTTGGTTGCGTACCGGTTAGCAGCACTGAACGCTTTGGTAACTAACTGAACTGACCGGTTACGTACTGGTGACATTACTGGACGCGCTCATGGTAAACTGATTACACATTATTCTGCAGTTATACAGATACAGCTGACAAATACAAATCTGTTTCGTATATGAGTGCATGACACATCAGTTATAATTGATGGCTTTTTCAATGTCTGAATTATTTGGTTCTTATCTACCCAGCATTTATCCTCTTTTTCTGGAAATGAGTAAATTAGACCTACACTGTCCTGTTTTCTCATATCTGATACTTCATATGTGTCATCTTCCACAGAAACAATCTCTGCAACATAATGGCGAACAGATTTTTTCCCCAGCCATTGAATCAATATATAGTCTCCAACATTGTAAACATTTGTGTCCTGTAAGTCAATGCTTGATTCTAATACAACAGTCTTATTAGCTTGCTTTTCAGTGATGTGAGCTTTACCTTCTCTGAAGTTGAAGGATTTTCTTTTTCTTTAGAAAACTAGTACTATTTTCCATATTCAATTACATATTTATCTATAGGCTTCAAATAGTGTGTGCTATGTGTATATGGAAGAGGAAAAATTCCTTCCAACCTTTCTGTGAGCTCTTCAACATATTCATTTACTGCAGATGATGAGATAAAATTTATTTTAAGATGTAGGCAATGTTTTGCAGCAGTTTCGACAAATTCTTCAACATTTGTTACAAGTTTTCCTGCTAATATTTGACGCCACACTAAGCGTTTTACTGAACATTCGATATCGTCTATAACCCCTTTACTGTGGCTTGTAGCAAAAAAATTCCAAGTGACAAAGATTTTATGGTTTTGAAACATGAAAGTCAAATTTGTAAACAAATAGCGCTGCTTAAATTGGCTTGATGCACCATCACTAAAAAATCCTACCTCTTCAATTTGTAGATGGGTTGTGATGAAATCAGAAACTAGTGTTTTTAAAAAAACATACACAAACTTTTTCATGATTGGTATCATCACTTACAATGACATAGCCTTGTTCTCTTCCGTTTCCATGCCATATGTATGCAGTAAAAAGTGTGACCATGTGAGTAAAACCCAAACTATGTGCTCTGGTATAATACAAATAATGCTTAAACCAGTTAAGGTTATTAAACAAAAATGGTTACAGTTATAATAAAAAGTAAAATATAATAATTGAATGAGAATGATATTGATTGGAATAAAAGGAAATGTTTCAACATCAAAACTTGTCCAACATAAAATTCATTTTTCTTTCCCTTTTGTAAAATATATGAAAACATAAGAATTATTTAATTTGTTTAAACTAGATATAACTTCACTTGGCATTAATATTCTTTGATTTTAATAATTATTATTTTGACTATCAGTGCATAGTGTTTGTTGCCTTGTCATTCCGTTACCATATTTTGTCATTCTGTTACCATTATTTTTGTCATTCTGTTACCATGTTTTAAGCATGAAATTATTTAACTTGGATGTTGTGGTGTTTTTTCTTCAATTTACACTCAAAATTGGCTTTGAAGGAAAAATATCTAGTGTCTAATGCAAACAGCCAATTAGTAAGAATACTTTTTAGTAGTTTTTGGTAACGGAATGACATCTGAAACTTAGTTAAATAAAATCGTTAAGTTTAAAAAATATATATCACCCACATAAAAAATGTTCTATAAAATCTAAGAAAACAGTCCAAAAGTCACAGTTAATATAATTATAAAACATGTAGATAGTAAAAAGTTCCTCAGATTATTTAAGCAAATACGTGTGTATTAGGTGTTTTCAATCATTAATCATAACAACATACTTTATTGGCGTATATTTTTAATTTTAGAGATCATATCACTTAATACTGTCTACAGCTGAATAGTTGAAGGTTTTCTGATTAAAATTACATATAACACTAAGCATTTTAATAAGTTTGAAATTTCATGACCCATGTCTCCATTTTCATGGAATGGCCCTCAGTTTAAACTGCACAACAGGTTAGGAAATGAAAAAGCAGGCAAAACTGACATTTATGTTCAATTTTTTCAATAAAAACAAAATATAGTTGCAAAATGTATGTTTTCATCTTCTGGGTATTACATCTTGGGTTTGCTTCTATGTTTTATGTGTTTACGAGTGTTTTTTAATTACACAGTACTATTCGGTATATGGTCTACAAACTTGGTTCCTTTTCTGAGCAGTCCCTCTCAGGCAGTAAAGTTAAATACTGTTCGGTAGTCAACTGAGTTGTAAATGCATTCAGCAACTTGGACAAAGCAGTATTTGGTAAGCCAACTACTCTAAACTACTGCTGACTAGCAGTAAATCATTACATTAGATTCCAACTTTTTTGCTAAAAGTCCTTTATTTTGATAATTTAATTAAAATAAATGAAATTGAATTCAATATGTAGTTCTTGATTTCCTATTTACAGGCCTTCCAAATGGTCCCCTTTTTAGAAAAAGGTCCTCTTTTGTGCGTTTTAGTCCCCTTAGTCCCCTTTTTATGATTGAAAAAAAATTTGATAATGTGGAAAAATTGCTGCTAAATGCAAAAAACTTTAAAACACATTTGTAAACACAAAAACTTAAAACACAAAAGTAAAAAAATCGTAGAGGACAAAATTGATTACAATGGGCTAAAATATTGTAACCAGAATTCTTTCACGAATGTAAAAATATCGCCGCGGAATGTAGAAAAACATTTTAAAAATGCATTAGAAATCTCATTAAAAATTACTAAAAATTCAAAAATCTACAAGACAAAATTTACTGTCATAAAATAACCACACAAAAACTCAAATTCCATAAAAAAATTAGCCAAAAATCAAAAATTGATGGACGAATTCTAAATAAATTTTATTGAAAGGACAAAATTGAAATTGATAGTGCTTTGCAGACCAATGACTGCTTCAGACATCAAATTCAGCCAGAACATCATTTGAATACATCCAGGGCTCGGAAGTAGCGTGCTACAAGTAGCGAAACTACAGTAGCCGCTACTTTTTCTAGTAGTTTGTAGTGTAGCACGATACATTAAAAAAAGTGTAGTGTAGTGAGTAACGCGACACAAAATATCAGTAGTTTGTAGCGAGCATCTGTGCTACTTTATAAGGGAAGAAAAAAGTGCTAATTTTCAAATCACGTGATCATAACTCATTTCTTTTGTGCGAAATATGTTCTCTGCAACAATTTGCGAAAGTCAACGACAAATCTCAGTTGCAGTGTCATATATTTCTCCATAGACGATGGGCACGGACACAAATTAACTGTCATTTTCACAGTTTGGGTGTCAGAAACTTCGTGTATTGTTATTTAAATCCATAGAAATCTTCTCAATATAATGCATTTTTATACGAGTACGTTTGTTTTTACCAAAATATAGTCGTTTTGCTATGTTAAGACTTTATTGGACTAATTTCTTCTCCCTTTTGCCTCCCACCCCTAGCAAGCAAAGAAATGTAAAATCTTTATTTAAAAAAAAAAAAAAAAAAAACGGATTTATTTAAACATAAATCATCTAAATTATCAATAATCTCAAAAAGTCACGCTTCCCCCTAGTAACATACAAAGGAGTTTAAAATATTTTTAAATCTTTATTTTTATACAAAAATAAAATCTTTCACTCCATTTGTTGCGCTCTAATGACAATAAATAAAAATTATTTCCTTGTCCCCAAAATTTACGCTTCCCTTTTTGCCTCCTCCAGCATACACTTTCAAATATTTAAAACTCTATTTAAAATCTCCCCCACCTCTTCATATACAAAATTTAAAACTCTTCTCTCTTTTTTGTTAAGTTCCGTTTACTTTGTTGTCTGGTAACATTAAATAAATAATCAATCGTCTAAAATATTCCCCTTCGAACAAAATTTCTGCTCGCTTCCTGCCAGTTTAAAATCATTAGAACCTTAATTAAATATATATATATATATATATATTCGAAAAAGCACAGAAAAAGAACAAGTACACCATTTTATTATTAAAAGTGCACTAGGAAGGAATGATTTCTGCCTTCAAACAAACTAGCAGCTGAAACGTTAAGTGTCAGCATGCTCGTGATCTATTATTTGCTGGTTTTGCTGATAAAACCGCAATGTACTTACTATAGGTGCAGATTCACGGCCGCCAGTCGCCACGTGGCGACTAAATTTTTTGCTGTGGCCACTAACTTTCGGTGTTTAAGTCACCATGTGATTAAAAGTAATCCATTTCTGGTATTCCCAGTCCCCATCGTGAAATGTTGATATTTTTTTTTAAGATTAAGACCAAAACACACACATTATTGTTATCTTTTAATAACATTTCAGAATGATCTGTTTAAAACAGCAAACTATTAAATATATTCGAATGGCAATGTTATTCATAACATCTGATAATTTTATTTTACATAGACTGTGATTTAAATATATATATATATATATATATAAATATATAAACAAATGTTTGAAGTGTGTTTTTATTTTTATAGTGCAAAATATTCTCACAAATTCAGATTTTCTTTCATATGTACTTTTGTCTGGCAAAATCAAAATAAAAAATATTGTTTTTCTGATATTCCCCGCTATCATGATTGCTTAGCTTATCTACATATTTTTTTTAAAACCGTATCTTGCCCAACTTTATCTTCTGACTATACATGATTTAAGATTTAATTAATATTCAAATTTTGTTGTACACGTGTTTATATTAAATAAATTACTTTACACTTTGAATTAATTATTATTTTTAGTTTTTTACCCTATATAAACACTATTGTTTTTATGCATTTGTTTTACAATTGTGGCCACTGGATTTTTTGGGTTTAGGAGCCAGTGACTCCTTCCAAATGTTGGGAATCTGCACCTATAGTACTTACTCTTCAAAAAAATTAATTTTCTTTCTGGTAACCCTTTGTCTTCTTACTCATTATTAGATCTTGTGTTTTAATGCTTCTTTTGAGATTAATGTAATAGACTGGCAGACAAAAGTAGTATAGAACTGCCCTGGTCGGCATATAATGAATATTTTGAAGTTACAGAACAACAAGAAAGTAATAATTATTCTGTAACATGTAAACTTTGTCCAATTAATAAGAAGTTATTAGTAACAAAATCATCTGCTTACAGCTTGAAGTCGAACACAGAGGTGAGTTAGCATTTTCTTTATTAATAATAATTACTGGATCGCATCTCGCACCGAATATCTAAATCGTTATTCACTAAAATTCATAAATCATTTAAAAAAGTATCTTCGAATTATTAAAAGTGCACTAGGAAGGGTGGTTCAAAAAATATTCTTATCGAACTGTTTATTATCGCAAAAAAAATATTTTATTAATACGTCTTTTGATCGTTGTGAAATATTTGTCCAAAGTATGCATACAAATGAATTTACTGCCTGGTTCCTTTTGAAGATTACAATAGATAAAACAAAGGTGGTTGGAAATAAAAAAAATATTATTTTAAAAAATGCCTAAGAATGCTTAATTTTATTTTTATGGCTATTTATTTACACTTTAGCTGCACAGGTTTTTTATTGCTAAAATAATTGATTTATAATGTTTTATATTTGATTTGATATTGGTTAGCTTGGTGTTTTAATGAAATATCTTTGTCTCCAGAATGAATCTAAAGCCCAGTATGTTGAAATTCGGGATTTCAAAGAGAAACGAACAAAAAGAGATTTAAAAAAAAAAAAAACCCAGAAAAGCTAGGATTTAACTTATGCAAGTCTATATGATCTTGTTCAATTTTTAAATTGCTTTCAGGAACTATATTTAAATTATAAAGAAATAAGATTATTTAGCTCTATTTTTAAAAAATAATGTATATTCAAATTTACCAAGGGCTATCCGCTCTTAAGGTTGTTCTCAAATCCAAACTGGCTACTTATGACATATTTATTAATTCATTTTTGTTCGGAAACGCATGAAAATGCAGGTGTTCTTATTCGAATCTTTGTAACCGAAAGGCGTTTTCCACTATTCTTTATTTTATTTTATTTTTTGGTAAAGAGAGAAGATTTTTCAGAAAACATTGTCAAATCGGCGTTTTCAACCAAATTTCCGACGCCGCAGCAGGGGAAAGGGAAAAAAGTGACCCGAATCGCTTATAACCCGATAAGTAATTTATTTATCAAAAAATGAAAAACTCATTTCGATTCCAAATCACTTCACTAGTCAGACCTGCCAATTTTATGCCTTTGTGTTTAAAAATGAGTCAGAAGTTTGCGTTGTTGAGCAAGGAATTTGAGAACCACCTTAAGCACTACTGTGCTATATCATTCTCATAAATTTGTAAGATTATTACAATTTTTGTTTTCAAATTTCCTCCTTTTAACACTGTCCAACATAATTAAAAAGTGTCTATGAATTCACTTTGTCTGTCTGTCTGTGCTCTAACTCTCGTAAATATACTCGGATTGCCATGAAAGTTTCATATATTATTGAAGTTTACCATAGAATGTTCAGTATTGAAAATGTAATAGGTAGCATTTATATCTCACTTACAGGGACATTCAAAAGAATTCTGTTACATTATGTTCTATGGGGAAAAATCATTTGCGGTGTATTTAATTAGCGATGATAACTAAAGTAGCGAAGTAGTGACTACTTTTGAAAAGTAGTTTGTAATCGCTACTTTTTAAAACAAGTAGTTGTAGTTAACTACATTTTTCATAAAGTAGTTGTAGTTATAGTTCACTACAAACAAAAAGTAGTTTTTCCGACCCCTGAATACATCCTATTTAGAGAAGCTGGAGACTCTCGACATGGCACACCTCCCCCTAGACTACATGCATCTTGTATGTCTTGGGGTAGTAAGAAAATTGTTACACTTGTGGCTGAAGGAAAAGTTGTCATATCATTTGCAAGTCCGCAAAGTCGATGAAATATCAGCTGACTTAGAAGTTATAAAATCTCAAGTACCTGTTGAATTTGCATACAAACCCAGAAGTATCTTGAAGAATGGAAAGCAACCAAATTCCGTCAATTTCTCTTATATACCAGCCCAGGGTTGCAGTGGCGCAGCCAGAATTCTGTTCTAGGGGGGGGGTTTTGAATTTCTGATAAAGGTGGTCGCCGGTTATATGAATCACCGGTTAATGGAATCAGTCTTTTAAATGAATGAAATCATAATGCTTAACTCTGCAATTACGTTGGTTACGGCTCATTTAAACAGCGTTTACAATATTAGAGTAACAAACTATAAAATGCACCAATGAAATAACACGAAAATTGATTAGATTTATAAAGTGTTTAAAAATGATGAGGAGCAAACTTTAGGATGGAAGAGTACAGTACAGCAAATAATTTTTACATAGAAAATAACAGATTTGCAATCCATTTGTTCAATCAAAAATCCACAAGGTTTCATGAGAATCACAAATTCTTATTCCTAAATTTAATAATAAAGAAGCAATTTTAACAAAATTTTCAATAGACTTACTTACCTTGCTTTTGGCCAAATGTGACAACTCAATTAAGGTAATCGATGTTTTGGAATGTAGTTGATATTAAACATGGTATTGTTGACTAAATTACTGTGCCCTTACAGTACTTTACATGACATCGAATTTCGCATTATCTAATGTAAATCTGATGAAAATTTTGTTAAAATATATTTATTATTGTTAAAGTTCTCTAAAAATATCCGAGTTTGAATTGTAGTCGTATCTATACTAATATTATAAAACACCAACATTTGTTCTTTTTGCAGGGGTTAATTCTGGAACTACAGAACAGATTTAAAAAGAAATTGGTCATACGCGATTTTTATTCACGTACAAAGGGTTCCACACAAAATATCAGAACTGTTCAAAGACAATATTCTCACATGACATAGTCACATACCTAAAACAATATTACATGCCAGAATTTAATTTTATTGGTATTGAAATGAAAAACAATGAATATATCTCCCTCTAAAACAAAGACCTTGTACAAAGTTTAAATTTGGCAGAGAACAAATCACGCTTCGGAAGAAGTCATTGAGTTTCACACGAAAAGTTACTTGTCAATCATATTTGTCGTAATAGTAGACAATTTTAAAGCATTTAAAAAAAAGTATGCTGAACAACGCGAAACTTTCCGATTCATTTTCAAAAATGAAAATCTATCGAGGTATGATAATTCAAGTGATTTGTTAACGAAAAATTTTTTCATTATAAATGAATTATATATTGAATTATAAGCGATTGTTGTCTCAAAATTACTTACTCTTAATGTCTTAGAATTATTCTATGAATTATTTTTCAATATATTATCCTCAATAATTGAATTCAGTTGGTATGAAAAATTTTGACTATCATGATTCGTCTTACCTAAAGCAAAGATCTTATTACAAAGTTTAATCTTAGCATTGTGTCAAGCGCACTTCAAAAGTAGGTCGCAAAGTAGCAACACAGTTTTGATCCGTGCCGTTGTTTTCTAGATGGGTTTTAATTAATATCTCAGCTATTTACAGACATATTTTTTCGAAAATCATTACCAACAATCCTTAGATGATTCTGCGTCGATAACCCTTAACTCCTCGCTGAGCGCCAGAAGAATAAGACACATGAGTGATCTTTTAATAGTTCCGTTTTTACTTTTTAAGTATGGAACCTTAATACTGGTGTCAAAATTCTGTTAACCATCTCCTCTCTAACATAGGCTATATTATATACAACAATTTCCAAACACTTTTTTTCGGTACATCACGTTCCAAATGGGTGCAAGAACAAAAAAAAAAAATTCTAAAATTGCACTTTCTATGATATTGTTGATTCTAGAAATTTGAAATTTGGACTAGCGGTTACTTTAAAAAGATGTAAATGCTCACTAAAAATGGTTTCTATAAAGTTCGAAATTTAAAAAGGGAAAAGGAACAGGAAACGTTCTAAATTACAATTTATTTGTACAATTAGGGCTAGAAACATGAAATTTGACATGGTTGTTACTTTAGAGACTTATATGCTAGCCAAGAACAGTTTGCAGTAGCAGAAAAAAAAAACATTTTAAAATTGCGATTTATTGCTACTGTATATGGACATGTCCGTAACCAAAAAAAGAGGTCTGCACGAGCCGAAATTTCCAGACCCGAACCCGTAGAAAAAATTTGGGACCCGACCCGGTATAAAAATTAAAAGTTCGGCCCGAGGCCCGGCCGTGTCCGTACAAAAAATTCTTTGGCCCGACCCGGTATAAAAGCTAAAAGTTCGGTCCGAGTCTGGACCAGCTCATAGAAAAAATTTATTGGCCCGGTTTAAATGCTAAAATTTCGGTTCGAGCCTTACAAAAACTTAATTGGCCTGAGTGAATTTCTACAAAAGATAAATTTTTAAGCCGATGTGGTTAAAAATTCTCTTGTACGAAGTATTCTGACAATTTTTTTTATTTATTTTAGCTATTTTTCATGTTTATATTCTTCATCTTTTAAAAAGCGCCCAGAGCTGTGAAGTAGAGGTACACCCGTTCCAAAATACTGCCCTCCCTAGATTTATTTCTGCCTGCGCCCATGTAAACTATTTTTTTTTATGTTTCTCTATTTGTGCGCAAATGTCTGAGTTATTATTAATGTCATTAAACCATATTCCATGGCTTAGAGACTTATAAATCTGAAAAATTCGATACAGAAAAATCTTCTAAGACGAAATCACGTAGGAGCTAAAAAAAATCAATTATAGACAAGTTCCCATCTTAGCTGGTACATCACCTGTTCTAAATGCATTATATTCTTTTCACACGTATTCATTTTGTATGAATTAACACACTTTTCCGTTTAAGACAGGATTCCGTCATAGACAGGTTTCTTTTCACATGTTTTCATGCACTTTAATTTTATTGCCCAGAAATATACGAGTATGTGCTATTCTTCAAAAAGTATAAATTTAAAATTTTAATTGTAGAATAATAACGATTTAAAAATATATGCATTTTTTGCAAAGAATGTTAAACCAGATCAAATTTTACTGATATATGCACGGGCCAGGCCAATGACTTTTTACGATCTGGGTCGAGACCGGGCCTGAAAATTTCTTCCCGTCTAGACCTCTAGAAAGAATGTCTAGGTCTGACTGGGTCCGGAAAAAATTAATCTGCCCCTGCCCGGCCTGAGTCTGCAGGAAAAAATAAAGCCCACGCCCGGTCCGGTCATAAAAGAGTGATGACCAGACTCAGTTGATTTCGACCTGAAAATAGTGTCTTACACTAACTGTCATCAAAAAATATTTTGAAATATTTCGAGTATACTTACTTATGTCTATCGCGTAGCGTGATGTATCACAAATAATTAATTTCCGTTCATTAGGAGTTCTTGGGTATGTATTATCAATCTTTTCACGCGTCTATGCAACAATTAACTGCATTACACTGGTAACATAGTTTTAAAATGCAATACTCAGGAAAAGTCTGAATGATCTTACTTGTTTATCACACGACAATTTATTTTTTTTTTCACATAGCAACATTAAGAATTAAAAAGACAAAACCATTCAGCAAAAATGTTTCAGCCAAAGATAAAAATCCTTATTATGCCGAATAAAAAAAAAATGTTTTATATTAACTTCTAGAAACGAATTCAAAGACTATACAAAACAGACAAGCATGTATTTCCTGTTGTGAATCAGTAATTTGTGGTTAAAACACAAGTTGTGGTTTAAACTTTATACCAGCTTCAAGTCTGGTACGAAGTTTGAATAATCCAGAAATGTATTTTGAGTATTTACAAAATACATGGAAAAATCATTTCAAAATACGTTACCAAAATACTTTAGTTTTATCTGTTTAAAATACAAAATACAAATGTATTTTGAAAATGTATTTCAAATACACGTATTTTCGATACTGCCCAGCTCTGGTCTTGACAAAGTGACGCAGTCCAAATAACCAGTTTTGACTTTGACTTAACCGATGCTTGTAATATGCTCTTTCACAGTTTTAAGTAGAATTTTCGCCGTTTAATTGAATCACATTGTTGAATAGAATTTGATTTAACAAAGCGGCGGATTCCGCCAAGGCGGAAAGGCCAAAAATTTAAATTTTAACTTTAGTTTTGATTCATATAAACGGCAATTATAGTAATTTTTTTTAGCTCTGGGGGGGGGGGGGTTCCCTTGGCTGCGCCACTGCAGGGTTGGGTAAATTACATCATTTTACTCGCCATTGGTGAGTGGATTTACTGACAAGGTGAGTGAATCTTTAAGAAATCTTTTAAATTTCAGGCTATAGAATATATGTTTTTTACTTGTTAGCTATATTTTGCAACTCTTCAAATTACCGCAATGTAAATATGGTACTAAGTAGAGATTCAACGGATGTCAATTTGGCAAGATATCCGGCATAACTTGCAACTGGGTATCTAGCTATCTGGCTGCAGTATGTTTTGATCTGTCCTTTTTAAAGAAATTAAACGTGGGTTTAGATTTGCTAGCCATCACTATGTTATTTTCTTTTTTATATAATTTTTAAATTTTCTATTAACAATTATTTTTATGATAATTTCAATTTTAGTACCAATATTATAATTACATTATTTTAAATTTTTAGTTATAATAGTATCAGCTAAATAGTTTAGTCATAATAAATTAATTTTATGAGAAAAACTTACTACTGAATACTTTGGAAAGACTATATTTAATACATTTATCTTCCCCTTTTACCTTAACAGTATGACGTTCAAACTGTAAACTCCCCTCATTATCTTTCATTGCTTTAATACTTTAAAATATTTTGTGTTGTGATAACAAAAACTTGTTTTTGCTTGTTGTTACTAACATAGCAACTGAATTGCATAACAACAAAATTGGTATTTTAATAGTAAACTATTACTTTAGTAATAGTAGATTATTTTCACGAAAATAACTTAAAACAATATTTTTGTAGCAAAATGTTTTTATTTAATATATTGTCTTTTTTTTTTCTTGAATTTCATTCTAATCTATGCACAACTTTACCTTATAAAAACAAGTTTTATGTTATGGAAACAAAAAACTTCTTGCTTGCTACTAACACAGCAAAATCAGGTTCTTGTTTGATGAGTCATTCTTCCACTTTTTCCTTTTTAACTGTGTCTGTTGCTCATATATGCAGGCATATTTGTATGAACATAGCCGTAGCGTGACTGAAAATTTTGGGGGGGGCGCAAATGTTTATTAAACACACACACACACACGCACACATTCCCATATTATATGACAGTGGTATCTTGGTTAAAAACTGCCTCGCAGAAAATTTTCACATTGGGTAAAAGGAATTCACTTTCGATCTTCTAGCCCCCTAGACCTAAAAGTTTATTTTTCTTAAACATTCGTCGTACAGTATTTTTGAATTTTTTGCAAAATGTTTATGTGATTTTTAGCGTTTTTTTGCGTTTTGCGACAATTTCTTAACATTTGTGTTAGGAATTAAGTTTCAATCTTTTAACACAATATTTTAAAATTTGTCTTCTGCCTTTTTTTAATTTTTCGCGAAATTTTTATGTGATTTTTAGCGTTTTTCATTTTTCCGAGGCAATTTTTTAAACATTCTTACGAAAAATCTGGTTTTATTTTTTCAGCCGATATAGTACATTTTCTACTCTGCAATTTTTTAATTTTTTGAAAATTTATCAAGCAATTTTTCGTGTTTTGCAGCGATTTTTTGTTATCCATAAACAGAATCCAACTTCAATCTAGTCCAATATAGCAAATTTTGTGATCTGCGATTTTTAGATTTTTCATGAATTTTTTAGGCAATTTTAAGCGTTCCACGGCGATTTTCTTAAACATTCGTAAAATACATCTGGTTTCAATTTTTCTGCCCGATATAGTAAATTTTGTCCTCAGTGATTTCTAATTTTTTGTTTTTAATTTTTTATGTGATTTTTAGTGTTTTTCCACGATTTGTGGCAATTTTTTAACATTTGTGATGCGAATCTGGTTTCAATCTTTTAACACATTATTGTAAAATTTGTCCTCTGCAAATTTTAAATTTTTTATGAGTTTTTTTTGTTGTTTTTTTCGCGTTCTGCTGCGATTTTTAAACATTCATAAAAGGAATCCAGTTTTAATCTACCATTATACTAAATTTTGAACTCTGCGATTACATTTTGTACTCAATTTTGTACTCACTGATTTTAATAGCGAATTTTTCATGCGACTTTTTTTTTTTTTTTTTTTGGCGTTTTGTGGAAGTTCTTAACATTTGTAACAGGAATCCAATTACAACCTTTTAGCCCATATTATTTTAGCACAATATAGTAAATGTCGGCTTCTTTTCAATAATGTTTATTCGGAACTCGTTATAGCAAATTTGAATTCGTTTGCGAATTTGTTATGCAGGGTTTAGCATTTTTTCGCACTTTGCGATGATTATTTTGACATTCATAAAATGAATCCAGCTACAATCTTTTAACCCAATATAATAAATTTGATTCTTTGCGATTTTTGAGTTTTTCGTGAATTTTTTTTCAGTTTTTACACATGTTGAAGCGATTTTTCTAACAATCGTATAATAAATCCGGTTTCAGTGTTTAAATACAATACCGTTAATTTTGTCCTCTGCAATTTTTTAATTTTTAATTTTTTTTATGTGATTTTTTTTTTCACGTTTCGTGGAGATATTTTCACATTCGTAAAAAGAGTCCGGTTTTAAACTTTTAGCCCAATAGAGTAATTTTTTTTCTCGTTTCAATAAAGTTTATTCGGAATCCGTACTATGATTTTAATTTTTCATGCGATTTTAACGCTTTTTCGCGTTCTGCGGCGATTTTTTGACATTCGTAAAGGAATACAGCTACACTTTTTTAACCTAATGTAATAAATTTTCTTCTCTGAGATTTTTAAGTTTTTTCCAATTATTTTTTGCAAAATTTACGTTTTTATGTATTTTGCAGCGATTTTTCTACATTTGTAAAGGAAATCTTGTTTCAGTCTTTGAACATAGTATAGTAAAATTTGTCTTCTGTGGTTTTTGAATTTTTTGTGAATTTTTTTTTTTTTTTTTTTTTTTTTTTTAATGTTTTCTGGAGATATTTTCACATTCATAAAAAGAATCCACTTTCAATCTTTTTGCCCAATACAGTAATTTTTTTTCTCTTTTCAATAAAGTTTATTCTTAATCCGTACAATGATTTTAATTTATCATGCGATTTAAACTCTTTTTTTTGCGTTTCGCAGCAATTTTTTAACATTTGTTACAGGAATCGGGTTTCAATATTTTAGCCCAATATAGTAAATTTTGTGCTCTGCGATTAAAAAAAAGAGAGACTTTTTTTTTTTTGCGTTTCGCAGCAATTTTTTAACATTTGTTACAGGAATCCTCTGCGTTTTAAAAAAAAGAGAAAGAGAGAGAGAGATTTTTAGCGTTTCTTCACATTCTGTGGCGAGAGGAATCCGGGAGGGATCATAAAAGGAATCCGGTTTAAATATATTGTATTAAAATCTCATACATAAAAAATTGTATGTGATTTTCTGCAGTTTTTCGCGGTTAGCGGCAATTTTTTAACACTTGTAAAATGAATTCGTTTTCAAGCTTTTAGACCAATATAGTATATTTTGTCCTCTGCAAGTTTTGAAGTGCTCTCAAATTTTTTAGTGTTTTTTCTCTTTTTCGGCAAATTTTTTACCTTTTTTTTTCAAAACTGAAAGAACAAACTCTGTTAAATTTTGCATTCCTGCGATTAAATTAAAATTGGAAGAATACAAAATCGTCTTAACGTGAACTACAATGCTCAAAATATTAAACTACTTTGGGTCGAAATAAAAAATTAAAAAAATTCAAGGTTAGTTTGATTCGAGACCAGATCAGGCGTAGCCTGCACAGGTGTACGCTGTTGACAGCAGTTTGACCCCACTACCAGGTTCGTTTAATTCGAGGTTCACTTGGAAAAAAAACGACCAAGTAAATGAGGAAAGCTCCGCTAGATCATTTTATTGAAATTAATATTTTTGGTAACAAATATAATAAACAGCATTACAACAACTGTATCAGGCACCTGGTGGGGGGGGGGGGGCACCGCCCGCACCACCCTTGGTACGGCTCTGATAATAAATAAAAGACATTTATCAAACTTTTAAGACATTTGAAATAAGTTTAAACGGCACTTTTAAGAAGTAACTAATCATTTAAGATATGTGCGCCTGCAAAATTGTATGGAAAATTGCACCTTCGATAGCAACGGTTTTGCTTAACAACGGTATTTCTGGAACGGATTACCATCGTTTACCAAGGTACAGCTGTATATTAACTTTAAAACAGCTCATTCAAGAAGGCTTACAGTTTGAAAAAAAATCATAATCATTGCATCTCAAAAATGCAAAGGTACAGTAGAAGATTAACTGCTGTCAATAAAAAAATAATAATAAGTAAGATAGAGGAACATATTTAATAACTAAATGAAGAAAATATTAATTATTTTTTATAATCTTAGTGATGTGTGGTTGCATTCCATTGTAAATAACTCCAGTGACACAGCTTGGAAAAGTAGGATATTTATGACTTGATTAAATTATAATTAAAGTTACAACGAATTAAATGAAATATATATGTATGCGGAGAAACAGCACTCCCGCTCTGATAAACACAATTACATTTTCTAAAGTCTACAAATGGAATGAGAAGGGGGGAAAAGTACATGTAGATACTAACCGCAGACAGAGGAAGAAACAGCTGACACATTGAAATTGTCCACAGCTGTAAGAGAGTGATAGTTCAAACTTTTGTTTAATGAATATTCTTATCAGGGTTTGTACTGCACAACACAATTTTTGCTACCAAATTCATTACTTCAAAGAAAAAGAGCTGAGCTACCTATACTGATCTGACATCTGATTAAGTAAAAAAAATGAAGAAATATAAAATGAAAATTAAAGTAGTTATTTCATTTCCATTTTGGGGTCAATACAAGACAAGTCTTAATTGACTGTATCATATTTTAGAAATTGATGTTCAGAAAGTTGGAGGGGGGGGGGCACATGCCCCCCCCCCCCCACCCCACCAGGCTGCGCCTATGTGTATGAATAGTTATAGTTGTCTGCATGTTTGCTCTTTTATAGGTTTAGAAACACAATTTGCCATAAATATAAGTAAATTATTTTTAGTTTGATAAATTAATGCTTTGTATTTTTCAAGATTAAACTCTATGCTTTATTTGGAAATTTTAACTAGGAGTTCAATGAAATAATTTCAGGCCGGATGTACTGCCGGATAATCATAATATCTGGCTACTGCCAATTATCCGGCATAGTGGTCAATCAGTCGGATACAGTATGTTCGCCGGATATCCATTGCAACCCTAGTACTACGTTCTATTCTATACCAAACTTTCCTCTGTTGTATATATTTCTTAATTTTATGGGGGAAAAAAACGAAAATGTGTTATAGTGAAAATGAATTATTTTTACAGTTGCATAATTTCTGTCCTAACAATTTTCACCTGTATGTTCCTTCTTGTAGGCTGGTAAATTAAATCCTTGGTTGGTAATATTTTCTGAAAATACCCCCTGTACAGGCCCATTAATTTTGAAAAATCTACTCTGGCCACATATTTTTCTTAATTTTATTATATTGCATAGCTCCATTCGCATCTTGAGTGATGAAAAATTATGTCATCAGCTCAATAATTATTCTGAATCATTATTAAAGTGCTTTGTAAAATCATTTGAAGACATCTATGGTATGGAGTATGTGTCATATATAAGTACACAGCCTTATACACTTGCCATCAGATGTTCAACTCTTTGGAAATGTTGACAACTTCAGCACATTTCCATTTGAGAATTTTCTGTAAACATTATAAAAACTGCACAGAAAATCTGAAAAACCCTGCAGCAAATACACCATCGCTTGCAAGAACTTGTGGCATCTGGAGGCACGGTAGTGCCTCCGCCAAGTCGAGAGAGGACAGCCATAAGCATACTTTTCTGGAAGCAACTCAGGGCACTTTTGCCCCCCCCCCCCCCCCCCCCATATCTCCGTGCTGGAGTATCCCAAAAATTTGAAACTTCGTTTTTCTAGAGTGTTTGGCACACAGGACCAAAATTTAAAATTACAACTTTCTGTCTTTTATAGTTCAGACGATATATGAACTCAAACATTCGATTTTTTGTCACTCACTCACTCACTCGTTCACGCGTCATCAAAAAGATTAGGTAGATCCGTAGCCCTAGAAACTTGACATTTGGAAAAAAGGTAGTGTTTAAGATACAGAGAAAGGAAAAATTATAAAATCCGGAAAATTCGAAAAAAAAAATACATTCGAAAATTCAACAAATTCCATCAAAATTGAAAATTGAAAATAATACGATCTTGTAGTCTTAGAAACTTAAGATTCAGTGTGAAGATAGTGTTTAGTATCCAGAAAAAGAAAACATCAAAAACACCAAAAATATCGAAAGCAAAATTGAAAAAATCGAGAAAAATCAAAATATTTCAAATAATTCGATTTTGTTGCGCTAGAAACTTGGAATTCAGAATAAAGGTAGTATTTAGGATGCAAAATAAGAAAAAATTAAAAATTCTGGAAAATTAAAAAAAAAAAAATTAAAAAATTCGAAAAAAATTGAAAAAATTAAAATAATTTGATCTTTTAGCCTTAGAAACTTAAAATTCGCAGTAAAAATAGTGTTTAGGATTCAGAATAAGTTAAAATAAAAAATGCAATAAAATTCGAAAATAAAATAAAAGAATCGGAAAAATCGAAAAATAAGGAAAATATGAAAATAATTCGATTTCATAGCGCTAGAAACTTGAAATTTGGAATAAAGGTAATATTTAAGATACTAAATAAGGAAAAATTCAAAAATATGGATAATTCAAAAAATACCCATAAATTAGTGCAGACGATATATGAACTCAAAGTTTCGATTTTTTGTCACTCACACACTCACTCACTTTCGCGTCATCAAAAAGATTGGGTAGATCCCGCAGCCACAGAAACTTAAAATTTGGAATAAAGCTAGTGTTTCGGATACAAAAAAAGAAAAAATGATAAAATCCAGAAAATTAAAAAAAAAAAAAAAAAAAAAAAAAAAACATTTGAAAATTCAAAAAAATCAAACAAAATTGAAAAATGAAAATAACACGATATTTTAGTCTTAAAAACTTAAAATTTGGTGTGAAGGTAGTGTTTAGAATTCAGAAAAAGAAAACATCAAAAACACAAAAAAAAAATGAAAAAAAAATCGAAAAATTGAAAAAAATTGATACATTTCAAATAATTCAATTTTGTTGCGCTAGAAACTTGGAATTCGGAATAAAGGTAGTATTTAGGATGCAAAATAAGAAAAAATTAAAAAATCCAGAAAATTCGAAAAAAAATCAAAAATTCGAAAAAAATTAAAATAATTTGATCTTTTGGCCTTAGAAACTTAAAATTCGCGGTAATGATAGTGTTTAAGATTCAGAATAATCTAAAATAAAAATGCAATAAAATTCGAAAATAAAATCAAAAAATCGAAAGAAATCGAAATATAAGGAAATTTTGAAAATAATTCGATTTCATAGTGCTAGAAACTGGAAATTTGGAATAAAGGTAATATTTAAGATCCTAAATAAGGAAACATTAAAAAATATGGATAATTAAAAAAAAAAATCGAAAATTTCAAAAAAAAAAAAAAAAAAAAAAAAAAAGTAGAAAGAAAGAAAGGAAAAGAGAGAAATTGAAAACAATATGATCTCGTAGTCTTAGAAACTGAAAATTTGGTGTAAAGGTAGTGTTTAGGATTCAGAAAAAGAAAAAATTAAAAACACAACAAAAATTGAAAATAAAATAAAAAAAATCGAAAAAAACCCGAAAATTTGAAAATAATTCAATTTTGTAAAGCTAGAAACTTAAAATTTGGAATAAAGGTAGTATTTAGGATACAAAAAAAGAAATAAATAAAAAATCTGTAAAATTCGAAAAATTGAAAAAAATTCGATTTTGTAGCTTTAGAACTTAAAATTTGGCATAAACTTATTGTTTAGGATACAGAAAAAAGAAAAATTAAAACACAATAAATTCGAAAACAGAATAAAAACCTCGAAAAAGATCGGAAATTTCAAAATAATTCGATTTTGTAGCGCTAGGAACTTGAAATTTGTAATAAAGGATACAAAATAAGAAAAAATTGAAAAATCCAGAAAATTATAAAAAAAATTCTAAAAAATCAAAAATTGAAAATAATGTTATCTTGTAGTCTTAGAAACTTAAAACTTGGTGTAAAGGTAGCATTTACTATTCAATAAAAGGAACAATTAAAATATTCGTTAAATTCGAAAATAAAATTGAAATATCTTTAAGAAATCGAAAATTCGAAAACAATTTGATTTTGTACTGCTAGAAACATTAGTTTTAAGATAATTGTCCTATTAGCTAGTACAACGCCTCTAATTGTTTTATGTTATTTCCCCTGGATTATAGTTTTCTTTTCTTTTGTTTACGAATTTCGTTATAGAAAAGTTCCGCTCCAGACTGGCTACGATATAGGTGATTTCTTTATAGACAGGTTTGTTTTCTTTCAATGTTAGCCTCACAAAATTTTCACAGTTCCCCCTACCCTCCCGACATTACTGGCTGGTTATGGCTTGATAGTCCTTTCTAAATAAAATCATGGTGACTCTAAGATTATCTTGATTTATCTTTAAATTGAACCTAAATGATCCTAAGAAGACGGATCAAAGAATTACTATATTGGCATGACAATCAGGAAACTTAGAAGTAAAATCGAAAAATCAATAAATTTATAAAAAGTCGAAAATTTGAAAATAATTCGATTCTGTAGTCCTAGAAGTTTGACATTTGGCAGAAAGGCAGGGTTTAGTACACAAACTAAGGAAAAATTAAAAAATCCGTAAATAATAAAAAAAAGAACAAAAAAAAACCCATCGAAAAAAGGAATATAGTTTGATTTATTGGAAATTTCTGGAAATTTTAATTTTGGCTTTCTTTTTATACTAAAAAGTTCTTTTATGTTAAATATCAGGTATCTAGGGTACTTTGCAAACGAAACTAAAGCTTCAAATTTTTGATACCTGTAAATAATAGGGACAGAGTGTGGGCTTAGCGAAAATCAGGGGATGATCTCCAAAAAGAACCCAAAATCAAGAAAAGGAGGATTACTTACAAAAAGAAGTGAAATCTCATCAAAAAGTCACCTGTAAAAATGCAGCCAAGTCTCGTAACTCATTTACCGTAAAAAGTACTGAGATCGTATAAAGCCAAGTTTAACTATCTTATTAACTCTGAAATTTTCATTCACAAATCACTCCTAGTCTCTACATCTTTAGTTAATTATTATTTTGTGACTTGGCAATTACGCAGCACAGGGAAGTTATTACACCTTACTATGTTATGGGATGGGATGTGATAATTTACTTAATGCAAATTATATATGCACAGGGAAGTTATTACACTTTAATATGTTATAGTATTATTTGATTAAGACTAACTATATACATCACATTCTCGTGCTACGTAATTGCCAAGTCACAAAATAATAATTAACTGATAATAATAATTGTGAATGAGTTAATAAGATAGTTAAACTTGGCTTTATACGATCTCAGTACTTTTTACGGTAAATGAGTTACGAGACTTGGCTGCATTTTTTACAGGTGACTTTTTGATGAGATTTGATTTAGAAGAAGATAGAGAAATTTCTGGAATGAAGTTATTGAATGAACATTGGGATATCTTACCTCTTAACTGTTTTGGCCCACAATATTCAGAAATTTTTATTAAAGGCTGTATGCTAAAAAAAACCCAGATAACTGTTGCATTTTAAAAGATGGAAGCATTGTAATATAATGAAAAACATCTGTTTCACAATATCTTCTGAAGTAGCCATTGTGGGTCACAAATTTAATATCAAGATGTCATTTTATGATATACCCTGTAGTTCAACACTACTAAATGTACTTAAGGTCAACTTATTATCAACAGAATTAAAATATTGGGGAATAGATAGTATAGAGAATAAATGCTGCATTTTTCATAATTTTGAGATTGAACCTGTTTTTTTTCCTCTTTTGCATGAAATTAATATTTAAACACTTGTTTTGCCATAAAATGTTACTGATATTGTACCCAACACTTCCTATCTTTTGCAAATTTGTAAGAATATTATACAGAGGATGTTCACACATTTTTTTAGACAAGTTTGTTTAGGAGTAAAAAAAATATCGTCTTCATAGAAAAATTATTTTTCACAACTAATATATTTTTGAAGTATAAATTCTCTTCTGAAACTGACAAATTTGTTTCCATGGACAAAATTATCCTCCAAGTCAAGGACTGATGCTACATTTTTCCAATGCTCCTATATTACCTATCTTTTGTAAATTTGTAAGAATATTATACAGAGGCTGGTCACACATCTTTTTAGACAAGTTTGTTTTTGTGTTTAAAGAAATAAAAATCATTTGCATACAGAAATTATTTTTCCCATCTAATATATTTTTGAAAGTATAAATTATCTTCTTGCAACTGACAAATTTGTTTCCATGCAAAATAATCCTCCAAGTCCAAGGACTGATGCTACATTGTTAAAATGCTCCAATAGTTTCTACCTTTTGTAAATTTGTAAGAATATTATACAGAGGCTAGTCACACATTTTTTTTAGACGAGTTTGTTTTGTGTTAAAAAAAATCGTCTGCATACAGAAATTATTTTTCCCATCTAATATATTTTTGAAAGTATAAACTCTCTTCTCACAACTGGCAAATTTGTTTCCATGCAAAAAATTCTTTTAAGTCCAAGGACTGATGCTACATTGTTAAAATGTTCAGTGTCATCTGCTAATAAGATCATTAACACAAATTTGAATTTTTAAAAGGCCAAAAATACAATGTTTACTTTTTCTATGATATATCACTGAAATTAGAACATAATTTGTGCATTCTTTATAATATTCTTTTATTTATATTTTTTATGCCTATATCAAATGCATGTATCCAGGGAAAATGTTGAGATCCATTTATTATCATCAACAAAGGAGAAAAAAAAATTATTAAAATAGGGCTCAATGTACACTGGTGGAAATTGATTTATGAAAACATGGTTTTTTGACAAAAACTTCTATAATATTCATTAAAAATGAATAAAATTTCATGGGATATGCATAGTAGAGGTCTGCACGGGCCGAAATTTCCAGGCCCGGGCCCAGCCCGACCCATACAAAAAATAATTTTGCCCGGCCTGGCCCGATACATAAATTAAAAGTTCGGCCCGAACAAAAAAAAATATTGGACTGGCCCGGCCCGATTTAAAGTTAAAAGTTCGGCCCAAGCCCGGCCCGGCCCAGAAAAAAGTTAAAATCTCAGCCCGAGCCCGGCCCAGCCCGAGTGAATTTCTACAAAACATAATTTTTACGTCGATTTGATTAAAAATTTGCCCCATAGGAGGAGATCTAACCAAAAATTCCTATCTCAGCCTTTTTTTTTTATGTTTATAATCTTCATTTTTATAGAGGTGCCGCAAGCTGGAATATTTATTTTTTTAATAAATCTCTATTTGTTGTATGTATGTGTTTAAGTTATCATCGATATTGTTAATCCATATTCCATTTATTGAAGTGTTAAAAATCAGAAAAATGCTATACAGTAAAATCTAAGATGGAATTGCATAGGGAAGAAAAAAAATGAGTTATAGACAATTTGCCTTCTTAGCAGGTTTAAATGTATTATATATTCTTTTCTTACATATTAGTATATTCATTTTTAATGGATCAACACATTTTTCAATTTAAGACAGGATTCCATCATAAGCAGGTTATTTTTCACATGTTTTACTGTATTTTAATTTAGCTATATTTTAATAAGTGTATACATCTACTATTCTTTAAAAAGAATAAATTTTAATGTTTAATTATAAAATAATGGCGATTTAAAAATGTATGCATGTTTTGTAAAGATTTTTATGCCAGATCTTATTTTACTGACCTTCGAACGGACCAGGTACGCCGAGACAATGATTTTCATACGAGTCAAAACCAGGACTAAAAATTTTAAGGCATGAAGACTAGGAAGAATGAAACCAGTCCCGGCTCTGTACGGAAAAAATAATTTAAGGCACGGCCTTATCCTTTAGGAAAAAAGTAGGGCCCGGCCCGACCCGTAAAGAGTAATCACTCGGCCCGGCCCGAGCCTTCAGAAAAAAAATATGGCCCGGGCCCGGCCCAGCCCGAGTGCCGTGAAGAAAAATAGGCCCGAGCCCAGCCCTCGGGCCAGGCCGAGTACGGGCTTCGGGCCTTGGCCCGGCCCGTGCAGATCTCTAATGCATAGTACTTATGACAAATCTGTTACAAAAATAAATTTTCACACATAATATTAAACATAAACAAAAAGTCAAAAATTAAATTTTTGTAATATGCGAACATAAAAATTGATTTATGAAATATCACATTTCATTGGTTATTCCAAAGCAATGTGACAAAAATTTGCATAAAACAAGTGGGTCACGTTACTTGACCCACAAAGTAGACATAAAAAGCGTTGTACAGTGAAAGCAATACGTTTCATTTACAGTTTTCGCGATGGGTAAACGAAAGATTTTGTCTAAGGAAGAAAGAGGTAAAATCGACGCATATTTAGAATGGGGAAAGTCTGTCCCAGAAATTAGTAAATTAATTAAAAGATCTGTTGGTGTGATATACAGTAGAAGATCTTTATAATGCAATTCTATATAATGCAATTCTCCATATAACGCACAACTTTTCAGATGTAAACAATGAATTTTCAGTTAAGAAACACTTGAATTCTTACATTATAAATAGTTGCTATTCTCTAGAGGATTAAATCTGATACATTAATTTAAGTTTATCTCATTAATTCCGAGCTAATTACTGAAAAAATTGCTATGATTTGATACAGCTATGTTTGGACAATCTTTATAAAGTAAAAATAACAATGTGTGGAATGATCTATATTATGCAAAAAATTATAATATATAACTCCTGGTAATAAAGAATGCAATATATGGATACTCTAATGTATTTTGGTATGTTTCACATATATTTGGCCATGTTTTACAAGCTAAATTTAATGATGTGTGAAATGTGATCTATATAGTGCAAAATTCTATATAACGCACAACCTCATGTTTTTAGGTTTGAATTATAAAGATCTTCTACTGTATAACTATAGAAAAGACCCAGCAAATTATGGCAAAAATTTTAACAAAAAAGGCAATCCATGTTTAAGCAAGAGACAGAAAAGGGGGATTCTTCAACTTGCATCGAAAGCTGGTCACAGTTCAAAGCAGATTTGTGCAGATCTATCCCTACCTGTTACTTCTAGAAGAGTTAGGCAAATTTTACATTCTTCACAGAGCTTGAAATGGTCGAAAATGAAGCTGTGTCCAAAGTTACTTCTGCGTCACAAGCAGATGCATTTGCAGTATTGTGAGAAGTACATGGCAATGGGTGACAATTGAAAGAAAGTCATTTTCTCTGATGAAAAAAGATTTAATTTGGATGGCCCAGATGGTTAGAGGTATTATTGGAGAGATCTCCGAAAAGAACCGAAATCTACTTTCAGCAGAAATTTTGGTGGCGGAAGTTTGATGATTTGGGCAGCGATTGCTTATGATGGCAAAAGTGAAATTGTATTTTTAAACGGTTGCCAGAACTCTTTTGATTATAGTTTAGTTTTAGAAAATTCACTTCTTCCATTTGCATGGCAATATATTATGGTTTAGATTATATCTTCAAGCAAGATAATGCAAGTATTCACATTTCAAATAAAATGAAAGATTGGTTTAGCGAACAGAATATTGTTCTTTTAGATCATCCACCTATTAGTCCTGATCTGAACCCCATCAAAAACGTTTGGGGACAGCTTGTTTGAATGGTTTATGCAAATGGGATGCAGTACACATCATTTGTAGATTTGAAATCTTCAATCTGTCAAAACTGGAAAGTAATTGATCAGAAATACATCCAAAATCTTGTTTTATCAATGCCATCTAGAATAAAAGAAAATCTAATGAATAAAGGCAGCTTTACTAATTATTAATTTGAATTAAATGTGACATTTCATAAATCAATTTCCATATTTTTATGTTACTAAAATCTAATTTTTGATGTTATGTTTTAGTTTATTAATTTGTATGAAATTTTATTTTTCTAAATTATTTGTTGTACATAGCATGTATAATGTATGAAAATTCCTTCATTTTTAGTTAATATTATAAATGTTTTGATTAAAAAACCATGTTTTCATAATTCAATTACCACCAGAGTATGCACAGTGGGGCAAAATCCCAAAAAGCTGGCCAAAAGTCGAAAAGTAAAGTTACTATTTCGGGAATTTTTATTATACAGTTGGCTAGAATAATGTTTGGAGGGTCAGAATCTGTATTTAGAAAAAGGTTTTCTCGTTTCCCTGACAACATGCATCATTTCAAAAGTGACGCTTGGGGAAGTATCATCTGAAGTGAACAAAGAGAGCAAAACAGTGGTTCCTCTAAACAGGTGCTACATTTTTCCATATCATCCAATTTTAATTCTGTAAAATGGATTCACACGATGATGGTGTGTAAATTATTAGCATGCATTAGAAAAATTATATTACGTGCATAAAAATTAATAGTGTCATGATTATTTTTGATTAAAATATTTTTTTTAAATATTATTTTTTTGTTTTTAAACATGAGAAAGTTTATAAGTTCCACAGTGTTCCGTGACGAAATTTAAGGAGATAATAAAAATAAAGTTACTATTTCGGGAATTTTTTTATATTATCCAATTAATGATACAAAAACCAGCTGCTAAAAACTGCTACTTTACATTTCGTGCAGGTTTTTGCAACAACAAGCAGAAATGTCACTGTTTACTTACCCATCATACATAGTATAGGGTAAGTCCTGTAATCGTTTTAAAAATCGGAAACATTTTTTCTTTGACAAATTTACACATTTCAGACACTGGAGATTCCAATAAACATATTTTTAGAAAAAAAAATTTGCCATCCATCTGTCTGTCTGTGTGCGCTCTATCTCACAAACAAATTGAGATAGGGACTTGAAATTTGGTGTGTACTTAGTATGTAATAATGGGAAGAAGCTTTTTGAATTTCAGTAACCTCGATTATCCGAAACTATTGTTTTCGGACTCTTGAAATATTCATTCCGATAAAAGGTATATAAAATTTTTCGAAAATTGTTAATTTTAAGGAAAGAACATAAAAGACAATTAAAAAACATAAATTTTGCATAAAGAATGAAGTCGATCGGATTATTAGTTGCCGAGATATTTGCAATCCTATTTTTCATGACCCTGTATTTTATCCAAATTTCAACTCAAAGATATATTTCAATTTGAAATGAGACGCTTAATCCGACACAGTAAACTCTTAGTTAATATGATTATCGTTTTTAGAGATATGAGGATGTTTCTTGTACGCAATTCAGTAATAGAGCATTTAAAGTTTATGACGTCATCAAGCCACGATTTTATTCGAATTGCAATACATTTTATAAGTAGTTTACACGTGTTATATTTTCATATTTTATATTATGCCTATCCATGATGGGTAAGTATTACGGTGGCCCCCAACGACTAGTTTTTAGTCGCTTCAAAAATTCTGAAATTGTAAGAGTAGTACATGTGTTAGAAGATAATTTTATTGTCAGTGTTGCTGTGTTCTTCTTCAAAGCTGAGTGCCAGTAGTTCTTTGTGTAGGGTTATTTTTCCAAAAATGGCAGCGTTTCTGTTTTATTGACGTGTATAATTATATTCTAAATAAGAGTTTTGTAAAAAAAATAAAAAATAGGGTTTAATTAAAGTGTGATACAGTTCTCTTTTTTTTCTTTGTAGAGCTCGGGCTCAAAGTAAAAATTTTATTTATTTACAAATTGAAAAATTGAAAAAAAAATTGCTATTTGAAAAACAAGGTTGTAGTCTAAATTTCTTAAAATGTTTTACAACCCTTTGAAAATCAGTTTGAAATGGAAATGAGTTAATATTGATAATAATATAAAGAGAAATATTCTGTGTCTTAAGCTTTGCATGGTCGAGAATTTTAATATAAAGAAACCGTGGGCTATCCTCACTTTTTATTTGATGTTCTTTTCCAGAATTACCGGGAAAAAGTGTTCATGTCTTTCTGCCGCAGTTGTACAATATTTTTAAAGAATAAGAATTTTGAGTTTTGTCAGATTTCTGCGAGTGGTTGGGTATAATTAAAAAAGTTGCCAATTTAAACCGATTTTCAGGGACATGAAAATCACAAAACGTTGTCATGGGGAGTTGGGTATTGTTTACAATTAATACTATTTCTACATAAGAAGAGATTTTTAAATGAGAAAATTATTCTTGAAATAATTTTAAAATGTTATTAACAATTTTCTACTGCATGCTTTCGGTATCTATGGTAATTCACCATTTTTGCTTTTAATTTTTACTTTTGAATCGTAATTAGCATTCTTCAAAGCACCTGTATACGAAATTTCATACAAATTGAATAGCTTTCGAATCATTTAAATTTTTAGTCCGCCATATTAATTTTTTTCATTTTAACTACGGAATTGTAATCAGTATCCTGAAAAACACCTGTGTACGAAGTTTCGTCCAATTTGAATAACATTTTCATATTTTGGCCAGCTTTTCGGGATTTTGCCCCACTGTGGTATGTAAAGAAATTTTTAGTAAAGGATTTATGAATGTTGCTACCTTTGTATATAACTGCAAATCAAAAATAGAGTGAAGAAAAATGTTAAAATCTACTCCACATTCTATCAATACCATCTTTTTATCTCCAATCAGGTATGTTAATGGTGCCTGGTGCAGGTAAAATCTGTCAGATTGCAAAGTCTTCCAAGTTACCTATGATTTATACCTCTGGAGGTCCTTAGTCAGGTAAAGGTCTCAACATCTCGTCAAGGTTCTAAATTACTAGATCAATTCGAGTAGCAATGTGTATAGATGCCAAATGGTAAATGTTTTGGAACATTTAAATGATGTTAACAAAACTCTTCAAACAACAGAAGGAAATATATCTGTCCTTAAATCTCGGTTTTGACTCATTCTTGAGCTTCGTACAGTCAGTGCGAGATAATTTTGAACAATATGAAATGGAAGCATTGAAATTGAAAGACAGACAAAAATAATAGATCTTTTTTCTGATTATGATTTATCCTTGTAAAATCATTCTATTGCAATAATGAAAATTTCTGTTTAAATTTATAATGCAACCAACCATTTGATACAAATTTCAATGCTTGTATTAAATAAAAATAAATTAAAAATCTAAAACTACATTAAATATACTCATTATGATTCTTATATGTAGTTAAGAACTCTTTGCTCGTAACTGAATAATACAGCTATCGTCTATGTTTTAATTCCGCTGCTTCTATTCATCCAGACTTCGTTGCAATAGGTCAAGGTATTGATATGTGATGGCCAATAAAATATAAGCTAGAGCATCTGTTTGTTATTGTCGATTCAATAGCATTGCGCTACTTCAGTGCTCATTGAGATTATTTTTTCGGCCAATATTATCGGTAGCGTCTTGATATTAAAATGAATGTATGGTGTTCTGTAAATTGTAATGCTGAATATTGATTTTGTTTGTTTGTTTGTTTTAATTTAATTTTGTTAGCCAATAACTTATGTTTATCATTTGCAATTTATTTTCTTTTGAATTCAATGGTACTTTGAAATAAAAAAACAAGTGTAAATATCAAACCTAGTATTTTGCATAATAAAGCAAAATTTTATGGTACGTTTTTAGTTCACAGGCTATCAAAGCCTGTATGCTAATGTGCCTGCCGGTTCTGTAGCATGTATGTTTGTACGTGATAACTCTTGATAGAAGTAACCGTTTTGCTTCAAATTTTTTTTATAGGTTCATTGTGATAAGGCGCTTCCCTGATTAGTTTTTGGGGTTCATTGGTTAAGTATAAACAGGGAAAAGGGGGTTAATCTCCCCTAAATTTAGATAAACGGATTTTTTCATGCAGAATTATCCGATTTTCTTCAAATTTTGTATGTAGGTTCATTGTGATAAGGCGCTTCCCTGATTAGTTTTGGGGGTTAAGTATAAAGGAAGAAAGGGGGGGGGGAGTAACCACCCTTAATTTAGATAAATGGTTTTTTCATGCAGCATTATTCGATTTTCTTCAAATTTTGTATATAGGTTCATTGTGATAAAGCGCTTTCCTTATTAGTTTTGGGTGTTCTTTGGTTAAGTATAAAGAGGATAAAGCGGAGGGGACTAATAATCCCACCTTATTTTAGATAAATGAGATTTTCATGCAGAATTTTTTTTTTTTATTCAAATTTTGTATATAGGCTCATTGTAGTAAAGTGCTTCCCTGATTAGTTTTGGGGGTTCATTGGTTAAGTATAAAGGAGGATACGGGGGACTAATCCCCCTTAATTTAAATAATTGGGTTTTACATACCGAATTATCCGATTTGCTTCAAATTTTGTATATATGTTCATTGTAATTAGAGGCTTCCCTGATTAGTTTTAGGGGTTCATTGGTTAACTATAAGGGGGGATGGGGAGATGATCCCCCTTATTGTCGATTTCTTTATTTTTCGAGGGGCTTATATCAAATTCTTTGAAATAAGAGTATAATATACAATTAGTGTGGATAGCCTGTGAGCTCAATGCGCTCAGTTTAACTGGGCAGTTTTCTCTTTATTTTGTTAGTTTCTTGATTTTCTCTTATATATATATTATTTGTTGCTTTCTACATCTGTTAGTATTTAAATTGCTCGTACATTTGTCTTTCAAAATTAGCAATATTTCTATCCCCACACATTTTAAGGTAGTTATCATGATATATCACCAATATCGATATTAACTTGATGATATATCACGATATTAAATTTTTGACATAGTCCAGTCCTAGTGAGGAGGTGTATTATTCTTTATTTAAATATAATTATAATTTAGTTTTGTGTTAATAGAATTCTTTTAAAGGTAATATATATTTTAAACATATTTAAGCTGAATTATTTTACAGAATCTTTAAAGCAAATTAAATGTTTCTTTGAGTTAATTTATTAAGTTAAACATTTAATTAAAAGTAACTTTGTTTTTTATTTCATTTAAAGTTAAAGCTCATGTTTCATTTGGATATTGAGCTTAACTTGTTAAAGTAATTTTATTAAAAGACCTTTTCATATTTAAATATATTCTAAATTCTTTTGGTGCTCCAGTTTGTATAGTTGAACTATGGGATGTTGATTTGAGGGTTTTGATATATTTAGTGTAAGATTCAGAACTTCTGTTTTTAACTGACAGAAATGTTTTTCCGAGTTAATGCCACATCATACAAGTTTAAGATTATTAGAGATATAGTATTTTAAACTTGTTTTATATATGAATAAAATCTTGGTTAAGTTTAATCCTTTTTGTTTGCGATTCTTTCATCCATCAGTGTGTTAGAATCTTTTCAGTTATAGATATTTTAAATTGCCTTTGAACATTAATTTTAAGCTTTGGTGAATGACAGCATTTACACACCACATGTGCTAATCTTTATTAATCGTAAATTACCTTAGGGTGATTTGTATCAAAAATTAGCATTTTTCGCAATCTTTTGACAAAATTAGTGTTTTTTTTTGCGTTATTTTGACGAAATTAGTGTTTTTTCATGATATTTCAGCGAATTTTGCATTTTTTTGGCAAAATTTGCATTCCCCCCCCCCCCATGATCTTTGCGTTTTTTTTGCAATTCTTTGACAAAATTCGCAATCTTTTTTTACCTGTGACCTCTTGGCGAATTTTGCATCTTTCTCACGATCTTTTGACAAAATACGCATTTTTCCACGATCTTTTTGTGAAATTCGTGCTTTTTTCGCAATCTTTAGGCAAATTTCATGTTTTTAGAAAAAAGCAGAAAATGACAAAAAGGTGGAAAACCACAGCCGTCGTTACAGTATCCAAGAATTAGGCTTCAAAGTGTCTTTTGGGAGCAGAGGTTCAATAACATCACAATTGATTAAAAATCAATTGATGTAAAAAGTGCACATTTTGAATCGATTGTGATGTTATTGTAACCCCTGCTCCTAAAAGACCGCCTGAAGCCTAATTCTTGTATTCTGTACTGTAACTACAGCATACAGCGCTACTTTTCGACAAAATTTGCAACTAATTTTTAAACTTATGTATCACATTTTTCCCAACTTTCAAAATAAACAGACCACTTGTTTCATTCTTCTATCGATCTCCTCTTACGAGTTATTTAATTTAAAAATCAGGGTGTCCTTTGTTGGACACCCTGTGTGTATGTATGTATACATATATATGTGTGTGTGTAGTGTACTTATTTCCATATTTTGTACAATTACTAAAACAGTAATCTTTTGATACTGTTAGAATGTCAGTGAATTGCTTCATAGTTAAGAAAATGCATCCATTAAAGTGTTTATAGATTTTAGGGTACCTTCATTACAAAATAATTATAAAACATACATTTGGTACATTTTCATACTGGAGACTTTCTACATGACTGGTGAAGATGCATCAAAATTTTCTGGAACTGCTTTTTTTAGATGGCTTTAAGAATTTACTTCTTACTTTTTGTAATGAAGGTACCCTAAAATCTATAAACATTTTAATGAATTTTATTAATTATAAAAGTAATGTACTGACATATATTCTAACAATATCAAAATATTACTTTTTTAATATGAAATATTTATTCAAAGATTAAGAGACATTAAACAGAGTCATTTTGAAAATCAACCAAAACTACAATATTTTAATGATTTTTTTTTAATAAGATAAAATAGTACAACAATATTTAGATAAAATAAAGTTTACATTTCAAGCTTTATTTATTTATTTTTAAAAGACAATAAAATGCAGTACATATTGCACTCTTTATTGAAAACAAGTGTCACAAAACAGTCTTGCAGTTTTAAAGTTTCAGGAATTCGAAACATGTTCAAATTGTGACAAAAAAGACGAAATGTTTAATGTAACATAAAAATTGTAAAAACTTTTTCAGAAAATAATTCCAACAGGGACAACTTGCATATTTATCGATGCATCTGCAACGAATCTGCAAAACAAAATAATTAAATAAATACAGAACTAACACAACAACTGTAAATGATAATGGAGAAAGTAGTTATCAATTTAATATAAAAAGAAAAATAAATAAATTACAAGTAATAATAATAATAACAAACTTGACAGCAACAAGTAATAATTTGTTAGTAATAAAAAAAACCCCGGCTGATTAAAATGACACATAACATTACACCATTTACTTGAAATTGAACAGAACGGAAATTAACATACAAAATTCAAAAAGTAAGCATTTGAGATGAGCACTCGCAATGACATGTGCACTCACATGCGTGCACATTCGGGTTGCCCAATCCGTGACCTGCCCTGCCACGTTGTTGTCTCCTTGTCCCAAACCACTGCTCCGCACCTCGCACAATTAAATTACTTACGTACATTATAGATTATAGCATTTTTTGTTTAAAAATCCAGATACATAGATAGACTTTAATTAGGTGCTTATAAATTAATTATTTCTCATCAATGTGGAATTATATTTTATATTACTACTTACATATTTTTTTATTTATTTGTATTGATGACCTTTAAGTTGTGTTTAATTGTTAGTTCCAATGTATAAACACTGTTTTGATGAGGCCTATAGATGTCTATGAAGGTTAGAGTTACAGTTAAGCTAGAGATCCTACCTACACAACTTTCAGGTTGTGTAATATTTAAACCAAATAATACTACTTCTATGTCACAGTATACATCCTGTTTCACTTTTATCCCATTAAAAGGCCATCTACTGCTACTGTCCCCCGTGATCTCTGACCTCTTCAAACCCCTTATATAATTTTATGAACTTGACAATATCAGAAAATCTATGAAAATAACATTTTAAGCAACAATTTAAGAAAATAATAATGATAAAAGTGGTGATTTCAAGCAAATTTCTGAAATTTCTTAAAATCAAGATTGGAAAATAAATAAAAATGTATAGAAAATAAATTAAGCTAAAATTAACAATAATTAAAGTGTTCAAATTATTTGACACATAAGTAGTATCTATTTTTAACTAAACACTTCAGTTTATCTCAGCAATGAACTTATGAATTATTTTTGAGTTAGATCATGCTTGATAATGCATGTGTCAAGCACAAAAGTTATCATGCATTGCTGAATATTTGATGCTTTACAAATAGGGTCTCCATAATGTGCATTCTCAAAAAATATGTATCTATACAATAAAAGAACAATCAAATTTAGGAGCAGAATCTTATTAGATTTCCAAGAATAAAATAAAAACCAACACTCTGTAGAATTTGACAAAATTACATTGGCACCATAGGCGCACAGTTTTGAAAATTATTGGTGAGGCTCAACTCTTTTATACACAAATATGTGTATGTGACATGTCAAAAAGATTCATTAAATGTTGCTTTTTTAACTCCTTTTTAAAGAAATTAAACAGAGTTGTATACTGATAAATAATAACAAATTAAATAAAACATTAAGACAACATAAAAATTCAAATGTACAGACCTGTTTATAAAACGATACTTGCTGATATTCACAAATCGTTTATAATAAAATCACAAGGAAAGTTGACTTTGAATAACGTTTTTCTTTTTTATTTCAGAATGTAGAATTTTTTTCTATTTAAATTTTTAATATGAAAAGCTCAAACATTGAAAATTTTATTGTATTTAAAAAGAAATAAATAAGATAGAACATGAAGCAAAAATGTTTTCCTAATGTCATTTATCCCTCTAACAAAAGAAAAATAGGAAAAAATGGAGCATTTAAAAATTCTATAAAATACTAGAAAGTATAAAATAAAAATAAACTTTTCTTTTTACATTAAAAGGGGAAAATTTTTTTCTATTTTAGAAATTATTGGTGAGGCTCGAGCCCTACGAGCCCATACAACTCTACACCTATGATTGGTACAATTTTTGAGCAAAAAATTGAGAAATGCTGGTAAATATAATGATTTTTACACTGCTTTTTAAATGAATGAACTTTGCAATTTCTTTCAATCAAGATTAACTAAAAACATAGTAAGTTTAAATAATAAAAGCAAAGTAGATGCATTAATTATGTAACTTTCTTATTGAAATGTCTTTTTTTAATATTATTTCACAAACTGCAACGACTGTTTCTTATTTTGCAGTTAAGATAACTTTTAAGCACTTAATTTTAGATCTGAAATATTAAGAAGTTATTTTATTTCTTCTCATTAGGGACTCATTGGAGTAAACATATAGAATTTTGTTTGAAAGTTATTCATAGAATATATAGGAAAAAACTGAATTGATGAATTTACAGAAAACAAATTAAATTAATCCCGTATTATAAATAATAAAAACAACATGAATATCCCAAACACACATTAATACGTACATAGAATATGAGGAAATTCTAAAGGGTTGGTTAGTGGATAATGTCCAAATAATTTAACCACTTTTTTACTGATCCTAATCTATATTACACATTTATTTATTCATATATTAACACTACAAGGAAATTATTTGTAATTAAAAACAGTTACAGAAGTAGTTTTTCTTTTCTGAAATTTTCAATTTGCTACTTTAAAATTAAATATTATTTTAAATGAGGTTTTAAAAAACTTTGTTTTTTAATGTAAAGTTCATTTCTTGTATCAAAGTTATTCTTTAGTACATACATTATTAATTCTTATGAATTTTGACATTAATGGTTAATTTTCTTAAGTATTACTTTTCCAACAGCAAAATAAATAATGTAAATGAATTATCTTTTTATTTAAATATGATTCTATTTCAATTCTGAATATCAGTTTACTGTTAAAAGTAGAATTTATGTAAGGATTTATAAAAATATATTTTTTAAGTATTCGGTTTGGCCAAATATTTTGATATTCACCCAGATCAAATCTCTTAATATTCAGCCAAACCAAATATTTGGTAGTAGGGCCAAATACCTAATATTCGGTGCATCCCTACAATGCTCTATTGTATATTGGCTAAATATGCCAATCAGAAAAAGAGTCTAAAAGATAGTGTCATAGAGCAAATTAGAGAACAAAATTAATAATAATTTTAAATTAGACAATTTTTCTATAACCTTCATGTACCTGTATCTAAAGGCTCATATACCAAAAGAGGTATCCATACCATAATTTTGGAAACTCTGCCTTAAATAAAGAAAGAAATAGTCCAGAATTCAAGTTAAGCACAAGGTAGCCAGTGTATTGAAAATAATTAGTAAATTATTTTTTAAACACTCACCAGCTTTCTAAAATAGCCTAATTTTTAATTATAAAGAAATAAGTAATTTTAGAATATACAATCATTTGTACATTAATAAATAAAAACTAATTCTAATAAATAAGCAAACAATGATTGGTAAAAACTTTAAAATATACAATTTAAAAAATTAACTTACCACTAGGCATCTTTTTCAGATTCTAGATTTAAAGAAAATAGACAATAAATAAGAAAAATAAAATGTTAAACAATAAAAGAAATGCTACAATTAAAAATACATTTTTATTATATGAGGGCCAAAGAGTGGAATGTTTAATTAAATGTCTGTATATTTTTACGGAAACAATACTTAAATAAATCACAACAGAAGAAAAATACATTAAACTTCCAATTATATACATACTTTATATATTTTTAAATAGTAAGCATTTCAGTTTTTGCCAAGCTAGTCAGTTAACAAAAAATTAATTTCATTTTTGGTACCAAATTTGCTGATATTTCAGCAAGTATAGCGAGAATTTGGTAATATTCAACCATCAGGAGAAGGTGGCTGTGATGTATGAGTAACGTGTGGTCAGAAAAGTTTACTCCAGCAATTTAGCGGATGGATGAGTGGGAAGAGTATTTTTCGACAAAGAGCTTTGATTTAGGATTACCTTATGTGGCTAGTTATTGCCTTTTGATCTAGAATAGAAATAAAATTATGTGTGCATTATGGCTTACAAGATTTTTATTGAGGGAAAATATAAATACGTATTTTAAACGATGTTAGCAATAACATTTATCTTAAAAATATTTTTATTTTGCTGGTATTAGAAAAGAAATTGATTTTAGAAATGAAAATCTTAGTATGAAGAAATGTGGTCTAAAAATTCTGGGATGCCTAATGGTTTTATAATAGACTCATTAATTAAAAATAAAATATAAAAGTAAAGCACTTTTCATATGTTGAATTTTCATGCATTTTTTTCATTTAAATGTTTTGAATCTTAAATTGAATTTTACTCCATTAAACATATAGTAATGTTAAAATATTTGCTTATACGATACAAATAAATTCTTAACTTCATTTATATGTTTTTTCGAAGAATACTTCTGATTAGATTGACAAAGTATAAAGTAACAAAAAATAATAAAATTTTTCTTTCCTTCTTTCTTTCATTTAATTTTTTTTAAATATTATTACTTTGTTAATATAAAGTTGTTAAAAATTCTCGAAAAAAATGTTAAAATTTTATTTATAATAACGTAGAATTGTGATTGAAAAAATTACTCCTACTGAACCTGGCAAAATCGTTCATTGTAACGTGCTTTAAAGGGCACTGTAATTTTTATATACAAAATTTGCAATTTGTTTTCATTTTATATTCATTTATAATTATGAACTGTATCATTAAATGATCAAAGTATTGAATATCTTGTTGCTTGGGAAATATTTATAGTAATTCGGCACAAAAGGATTTATTATTATTATTATTATTTTTAATATTTCGATCAGTAAAATCTATCAGTTAAACAGTTTTCTATAAATTTTGTTAATGAATTTTTCTTTCCTTCATTTAATTTTTTTTAAATATTATTACTTTGTTAATATAAAGTTGTTAAAAGTTCTCGAAAAAAATGTTAGAATTTTATTTATAATAACATAACGAATAACGAAATTTTACCATAACTTATTAAACTAGATGACATTTACATCTATAATTGTATCTAGATATAAAAATACAATATCAAATATTCTTTTCTAAAAATCAGTTTTTAAAAATATAATAATTTTTTTTTCACATAATTCACATATATTAGTAAAAAGAAGCGAAGGAGGGAGGAGGGGGGGGGGGCATTTATTTCAGGAAATGCCATTTTTGGAATTGCTGAAGAAGGAAGAATGCCTGCAGGAGGACTTTCTAAGGGAAAGCGACTTACTTCATTTTTAAAAAATATCCACACATTATTAACGATGTTATGTTCGTTATAAACACATGAGCAATGTTTTCCCTTTTAGGGACACATTGTGTAGTTCTGAAAAAACAGTTTAAATACAAAATAACGATAATAATAATGAAGAGTGCTGAGAATAATAACCATTTAGCAGAGAAGAAAGAATCTCAATGAGAGGAGAGAGGGAAAGGTATCCTACTCATTGCCAAAGACAGAAACGCTCAAATATATTGCAACCCTAAATTACTTGCTCCTTCCACTGTCTGAACCTGTGAGAAAATAAACGCTTCCCCCATTTGACTATCTGAGCCACCAACTCGTTGTGGTCGAATATTAACTATATATGTGAAAGTATACACATCAAAGATGCCAACTGTTATGATTTTTCTTTATCATTTGGGTTGGTATTTCTATAAAATTAAAAGAATGTTGCCAGACATACTTGAAAATTTCATCATTTAACTTAACTATGTAATTTACATTACTGAAAAAAATTATTGACAAGTTTGAGAGAAATTATTGAAAATCACGGTTCTTATTATTAAAAGAAATTTGAGAGATTGGTAACACTGTTTGACATATGTGGCAAATTGCAACAAAATATTTTGTTTAGTAAGAAAACGAAAAATTGAAATCGTCAAATTGCAAGTTTCAACAACTTTTTTTTTTTTCAGCTACACACTCATCACAAAAAGTTTCAATTGGGACAATTGAAAGTTTTTTTTATTGTAACTTATTATTTGTATTTTGATTTTTTTTTTTAGAGAATTATTTAATACTGTTTTCTTTTTATTTAATTCACTAACACACTATCCTAAAACTCAAGTTAACTTTTTTTTTTCCTTTCAGAACACTATTTAAGAGATAAATCATGCTAAAAAAAATTTCTCAACTTTGTGAAGCATCTGCAATAAACTTGTTTTATTAGTTTTTATAGTCGACAGTTGAATTTAAATCAACAAGTAATTTAAAGACAGTTGCAAAAATTTGGAACACATATTAAACAATTAAAAAGGGTGGGGTAGGAGATATACGTAACACAGTTAAAGAATGATTTTTTAATGCGTTTCATATTCAATCTATTACTAATACCAGGAGAACCAACCTAAACTTCCTGAGTTTCTTTCAGCTACACATTCAATCATGCTATTGGACAATTGAAATTTTTTTAAATTAACTTATTATTAGCATTTTGATTTTTTTTTTTCAGAATTCTTTCATACTACTTTAGGGTCATTCCACACCAAATCAACCAGTAACACAACTTGATCATTTCAGATTTTCATTAAACTTGCAGGAATCATTCTCTTTAATGATATAAATGAGAATATACTTTTATATTTTTTTTCATTAAGTTTTCATATAATTAATTTTTTAATAAAAAAACCCATTTTTTAGCTTGTATAAACATTTTTAATTTCTCAAGTTTTATCAGGCATAGAAAGTTGCTTGACCACTCATTTTAAAGAGAATTTCATAACGTTTAATTTGATATGCAAGTTGACTATGCTTGGCTAAAAATAAAAATAATAATTAAATTAAAAAATTTTAAATAGTGTTTTTTTTTCATTTTTGAAAAAAAATGTTTTTTGTAATATGCTTTAAATTTTGGAAATATTTAGAGTGGGATCTCAATGGGGTCAGCAGTTATGGCTGGCACCAGTTGGGGCTGATATTTAAAGTTGGCATCTCACCAACTTTTCATGATTGAGCTAAAGACAATACTGTCTTATTAATTTTCAACATTATTTGAACTGCTGATCCTATTGAGATCCCACACTAAAAATTTCAGAATTTAAAAGTTATATAATATTACAAAAAACATATTTAAAATTTTTTTTTAAAAGACACTATTTTAAATATTTTTAATTTTTTTTAATTTAATTATTATAATTATTTTTAACAAATCATAGTCAACTTGCATATAAAATTAAACGTTGTGACGTGGAATTAAACTCTTTAAAATGAGGGGTCAAACAACTCTTTACCCCTGATAGAACTTGAGGAATTCAAAATTAAAAAAATAATTGTATGGAAACTTAATGAGATTTTTTTTTATTTATAAAAGTAGTTTATTTTCATTTATATCACCAGGAGAATGATTCCTGAAGATCAACTTTGCATCTAGAATAAAGTTGTTTAATTAGCTCTTACAGTAGATAGTTGAATATAAATCAACAAGTAATTTAAAAAAAAAAGCTGGAACATACATTGAAAAATTTAAATTAAAAAAATCCCTGACGGCTTGGCCTACAGGAACAGGTAGATTTCAAATATGCAGACTTTGGGGTGCCTGTTTATTGGGAATTACAAAAGAAATGACCTTTTTGTTGAAATCTACCTGTGTTTGTAGGTAGAGCCAGCAAGGATTTTTTGGTTAATTTTTTTGCTGTAAAAGTTGGTCCTACAGAAAACTTGTCAATATAAAAGTTGTAGATAATATTAAGACAATTTATAATAAATTAAGCATATTTGATATCTTGTGAATCGACGAAGTTATGAATTGTTTTCTTCTTAAACCCCCATTCTCTCTCCTCTCCCTTGAAGCCATTTTTAATTACATCAAAAATCTGTCATACATAAATTTTCGGCCCCTAGAAGTAATAATAACTTTAAACATATTCGATATGTATCGTATTTAAGAAGTTATGGGGTTTTTTCTCCATCCTCCCCTCCCCTTGGCCCAATTTTACCCATTAATGAACTTGACTGAGATTTTATGCCCCCTGATTATGTATCAGTTTGGAAGAGATTTGTGCAGAATTATGGAAGTTATGTCCATAAAAAAGTGATATAGATAGATAGATAAAGTTTTGAACTGGGGGTAGTTTTGGATTCCAGGAGAAATGATCGGCATAAATCTGCAAAAATTTTTCAGAAATTCCCACATAGAGGAGAATGTAATAGGTAGTATTTCTTCTGAAATCTACCTAAAAGGGGAAGGGAGGCAAGGTTATTACTTATATAGGAGAATGAAATTCCCTGACTTTTCCAGGTGTATTTTAAGAAAATTTCAGTCTAGTAGTGTAGTGTGCTCTGTACACGCCAAAGGTGAAATAAATTTTTTGTCACTTTAAAATACTAAAAATTTTCATCTACAGATATTGATTGAAATTGTCACTAATGCACCCCCCCCCCCCCCCCCTCAGAAAAACTTACTTCTAGGAATATAAGAATTGCTTTTCTTAATAAATTACGATAGTTCGCTATACAAAGGGGGAAGGGAAAGCAGGCATTTCAGGATGGAGTTTGAGAAGATTAGAAATGTTGTATTAGTTACATTAATTGTCACTTCAAAATAACAAATATTGCAGAAAAATATCAAAAAAGTACATTAATGAGTTTGGAAATTTTGATGAGCAGGGGGGATTTTGATAAAATTTCTAAAGAAAACAAAAACTGGAATCTGAATACATGGAAGGTTTTTTTCACCAAGCATGGCACTTATTTGGCAACAAATTTTATTAAATTCCCTGACTTTTCTGGTTTCTCCAGGTGAAGTAGCAATCCTGTGGAGAAGGGCAGTGGTACATAAGGCAGTTAAAGGAAGATTTTTGAATCAGTGTTTCACAATCAATCTATTACTAACAACAGGCCAGAATTGTAAAAAACCTGTTTAAAAAGACAAAAAGGAAAAAAAAAACAGTTAGGGCAGGTACCTGGGCAGCTACTCACTACAACCTTGACACCAGGTGACCCAACCTGAGCTTACTGGGTTACAGAATATACTATTCAGTGAACAGAACTTAGATGAAAATAACTTTTACTTATAATCACTAATAGGTTTTTTATATTTAATATATACATTTAAAAAACCAAATAGACAAAAAAGAAATTTTATATAAAAAACATCAACTACGCATTCAAAAATTAAAGTTTTTAAATTTACTAAAAAACAGTACTATTTTCATATCCATATACCAATGGTTAACAGGCAATGATTTCACTGTTTATTGCAACTATTTTTATTATGATTATTTCAGTGTTTAAGAATGTATTTTGATTACACATCAGTTTTATTTTTTTATTTTTAGTGACGTTTTAAACTTTGTTATGCAATTTTAGAAAAAAACAAATTCTGAACTGCTTACAATTACAATGTTTCAAGTGCTTATTAATTGGTTCATTTTACCGAGTGGACAAGCTTGAAAATAATTTAAAAAAAAAAAAAAATTTAAAAAAGTCAGTAAATTGAGATAGTGTTTTCAAACAAATTGATTCTTGGAGTAATTTTTTTTTAATCTGGTGGGTGATATAAAAATTGAAAATGTGAAATATTTAGAAGTTAATAATTTTGTGATAAAAACAAAATTGATTGTCTAAGGCAGGGATTCCCAAACTTTTAGACAAACGTACCACTAAATCGAAGTTCATACTTTCGCGTATCACCAAGTACTAACAAACATAAATCTAATATCGAATAACCTGTAAAAAGGAACCTGTATAAAAAGAAATATATCTCCAATCTTATGTGTTTCTGTCAGAGTAAGTTTTATTGTATTTAAAAATTAATGATTACATTACTAAATTGTTACTTAGATTGACTGCTTTATAATAACATTCAAGTAAAACATAGTGTGATCATTAAATTTTAATAATGCATATAATATCAAAATACAGTGTTTTGGTTTTGGAAAAAGCCACAATACTTAATGACATATTGGCGCAGATTGATTCATATACTGTTATAGTAAGTTTATTGCACTAATTTGCTTATATCACTAATGAAAGGGGTAAACTTGTTTTATCAAGCACAGCTTCCTCATGTCTGGATCAATATTAGATAGTTTTAGTCATAAGTCAGATTCGATGTTTAGTTTATTCCTGTATTTGTTTTTCATATAACGAAGGGGAAAAAAGCATATTCACAGATATATGTTGTGCTAAACACAATCTGACTTTGACAATATCAGACAGTACTCTGATATTCTCGCCAGTGAAAATTCTATAATGATCATCCTCTTTAATGAGGACTCCAGTAATCCATCATAGGAGAGCTGAATAAATTAACTTCTTTCCTCTCTCGTGAGATACAGTTGCAGAGTCTCAAATGAGAAACGAATTTCTTATCCAAAGCTTAGTTAGCCCATTTAACATAGGCTCGGTACAACTTCATTAATAATTTGCATACCTTTAAATGTGACAATAATGTCGCACAGTAGGCAAACACTTGCAAGTTTCTTCATAAATTTATGTATATACCACTTCAATACATATGCCCAATGCTTTACCCGAAATCTGCACTGCATATGACCACAGTTTTTGTTTGGTTTCAGATCACCATTTTAAATAACCTGACTCTGTTAAAAACCGATTTCCATGAAATAGGAGGAAACTATGAAACGTTTTGTACAAGAGAAGAAATATATTTCAATCAACAGATTGAATTAATTTATAAATTACGTCTGAAATAAAACTTATATTGCAACACTTCCTAGAAGCTGTTCTAGTGCAAAGAATATGGGTATAGAATAATGGGTTATAAATTACTCATGGAATTTCATTTTGTTTTAACTCCTCCTACTCACACAAGCTCCTCCTACTTCCAAGCATCCAGACTTTACCTTAATTTAATTTAATTTATAAAGCATGTTTAAAAACAGTTTTTCTGCTAATTAAAATTGCTTCATTCATTCATTTTAAACTTAGGTCTTTATTAAAAATTTCATTTTTTATCCATATAAATCTAATAGTAATAATTATGTTTTTAATTCTGGAAAACTGATTTTATCGTAAGCGATGTGTGCGAATTTCAGCAAGTCTGCTATTACAAACATTTCTCGCAACAACAACAAAAGAAAAAAAAAGTTTGCAAATCATAAATCATATTCGAAATGTTTTTGAAAATTTTCGAGTTAATAAAGACGAGCCATTTTTGATTCCATAATAATATGCTGAAATTTGTATTTTATTCCACGTACCAGTATATAGAACTTTGCGTACCAGTACTGGTATGCATACCATAGTTTGGGAACCCCTGGTCTAAGGCATTGCCACTCTTGATACCAAGCCAGAAACTTGCAGACATGTTTTTGCTTTCTAATATAGGTTGTTTTTATTTGGATAAGTTTTTTTGTTAATTAGCCAAATTGCTATTAGTGAAAAACCAGTGGGAACCCTGAAATTTCAGGTGCCACTGAACTTTAAACATGGCAGTTGAACTGAAGAAAAGTGTATGCAGTAATTTTCACAGTGTAGAACTAGCTTAATGAAAAATGTTACATATGGGTGAAGCATTCTCTAAAAAATAAATTTAGAAAACAAACTGTCTGGAAGTACTTGAAGAAAATAAAGATTAAAAAAGTCCTTCCGGCCTGTACCGGGAGGAAAAGGTAGCTTTCATAGTTCATGTTTTTAAAAATTCAACTCATTTTACTCAGATACCTGAAGCTAAAATGCTTGGAACCTGATTATAGAAGATTCAATCCCGTTTTTTGTTAATACTAAATTTGAATGCGAGTTTTAGCATAACAAAAATCAGGTTGTTTCAAAATGTCAGCCATCCTAGAATTTCAAACTGCCATATCTCAGCCATTTTTTAAGATAAAGCCAAAACAAAAAATGTGCCGGAATCCTTGTATCATGATCTAACACTTAACGGAAACAACTTTTTCAATTTATAATTTTTTATAAATATTTTGAATAATTTTTTTTTTTAAATTTAACTTGCTGCCATTTTTAAACAAGATGGCGCATGAAGCTGGCCAACGAACTCTGTCGAGACCTTGGTACATTCTGTACACATAATCAGTCACGTTCATGTTGGTTCATAAATATGAGAGTTACAGCATAACAAATATCAGATTGTTTCAAAATCTCAGCCACCCTAGAATTTCAAACTGCCATATCTCAGCCATTTTTTAAGATAAAGCCAAAACATATGTATGTGTATATATATTTTGTAAATTGACAGGGCTCTTTGGTATCGGGATTTCAGTGTATGTGGTCAGTTTCTTATGTTTCAATGGTTAAATTTTACTTAAAGTTTTATATATATATATATATATATATATATATATAACAAAAATAGCAGTGGAAAGGACACCTCTTTCCTGCGACAAAAAAAATTGATCTTTCAGCATCTAAGAGGGTGGAAGTTAATGAACTAATGGTCAAGTAACATGCCCCACTGCACAGTGCACCAAGTCTTCAAATAGCTTCATTGAGTTCATGATAACAGCCATAAGGTATGTATGGACTGATCGCCATTAGAGCGCATTCGTGAAAACAAATTCAACGGTTATTAGTGATGCAACAGAGTATAAAATCAACAGCGAAAAATGAGAAACCCAAATCACAATGAGAAGTCAAAATAAATGGAACAAATGAGAAACCAGAAACAACTGCAACAAATGAGAAACCAAAAAGCAATGAGAGAAACCTAAACACAAAACAAAATGCAACAAAAATCAAGCAGCAAAAGAAAAACAACAGGTAACCGTAAGTACAGTAGGAAAAAGGGAAAAAGGAGAAGGAAAAAATCCAACACAGGTAAAAGTAACCAATTTTTTCTATTTTTTTATGTAAAGTTAAATAAACATGTATTAACCCCCTTTCCTTACAATTTTTTTTTTTTTCATCATGTACACTAATGGCGCCCAGTGCATGTAAATCCATCGTGGGTACAAAGTCCTGTAAGTTCCCTGTGAATTATACCTCTGGAGGTGCCTAGTCAGGTGAAAGTCTCGTCACCTGATCAAGGTTCTAAATTACGTGACCAACTCGCATAACAATGGCATGACGTATGGGTGTGATGCCAAGCCCAGGTCCATATAAAAAGAATCATATCAATTAGCAGCAGAACAAAAATAGGAACAAAACAAAGACCTCCACATAGCCGTCCTGCCAGCAATGGCCAGCCGCTAAGCGGCATCTGTTCAGTGGTGCTACGTGGTCTGGTGCCAGGCACTAAACCAGTTTAAGCTAGGGAAACCTGGCAGATAGGAGCCTGGTCACCTGTCTAAAAAAAAAAATGTGCCAGAATCCATGTATGACGTTCTAACACTTAACAGAAACAATTGACCAACGAATTCAGTCCAGACCTTGGTATATCCTATACACATTCTCAGTCACATCCAAATCGGTTCATAAATAAGAGAGTTACAGCATGACATATGTCATATATATATATATATATATTATATAAATCAACATTTGAATGGAGAATCCTGTTTGGGGGTCATGATCGGTGAAAATATACCAAATTTTTTTTTAATTGCTTTCCTCTGAATGGCTGCAATAGTTTAACTTTTTGCAAAAAAATAAAAACTTTTTGTAATGAAAGTTACCTAAAACCATAAGCATATTGTTAAGATTTTCACAGTAAACAAATATTTCAAGGGTATGAAATGGGAGTATGTAGAGTGTTATTTTTGTGGCTTTCTGCACAAATCAAATACAACTTATAATTACCAGTGCTAACTCATTTTCCAATTATGCACCAATTATGGAGTTTCTAAAGTAAATGATTTAATTGTGAAATGGAGTGTGCTCAAGTATACAACTAATCACAACCAGCAATCAAACTATCTTAAGTAATATATGTTATTTTCTAGAGTTGCACACACTGCTATAAACTTGTTTAGAGATGATACTTAGCAATTCCTGGGTCATCTTAGCACATAAATTAATTCAAAATTTTACTTTTAACTTAAAACATGTCATAACTTTTTTTTTTCAAATAAAATTTTATTTTCACTCCTGGCCTCAAAAACTTTATGGTAAAGCAGTTTTTTCGAAATTCGTATTGGTTCAAAAGTTAGCAGCTTTTTGGTGTTACAGTGAATAGGTTAATTTTTAGCATATTGTGTGTAGCATACATGTAGAAACAAAAGAATTGAGAAAGAGGAAGTCCAGGAGGATTCAGTATATCGGCCTGGTATAGATGATTATATGTAAGCTGAAAATTGTCAAAGTTATTTATGTTTGTTTGAAAACATTGGTAAAACTTTAAACCTGCTTTTCTCGAAACTCTGTTTTACAAATCAGTACCAGATAGAACTTGAGATTAGATTGATCGATTTAGTTGAAATTTTCATGCTTTTCTAATACATATTATTTTGTAGTCCCTCACAGATGTGTTTTTCAATATTTGAATTGCAAATATTTTTTTGCGCGATTTAAATAAAAAAATGTTTGTCTAAAATTGACAACTTGAAATTTGAACAGCAGCCATTTTTTTCAGGATAGAAATATTGATAAACCTGTCTGAGAATGACTACAAAATATCGCAAATTTTGAGGTTTTGTTTAGTTTTTTGTTACAGATAAGCAAATCCCGCAATTCATTTGGTACTGTGGAACACTTCAAATTGTGCACACCCCTGTATCAAAGGCTGCCAGAGGACCATTTCTTCAACCCCTTTCCAAATAAAATATTGTTTTTAAAACTTCAAGATATATTCTTTCATTTGCAAAAAAACCCATTATTATTACTGTATAATTGAGCTAAAAAAATTGCAAAAAAGTGGAGAAATTTTAGGTAATTTTTAAAAAAAAGTTATAACATGCCTTAAATCTTTATTTGAACTTAAATATAAAAATCACCGCATTGGCAGAAATAAACAATAATGAGCTTACTGAGAGAACTATGAGAACAGCACATACTGTGTATTAAGATTTTATGAAATAATAAAAATAAGGCATTTTTAAAATTTCATAAAAAGAATTAAAAATTTTATAAAAGAAAAAAGAAAAATTTCTAAATACCTAAGTTTCCCCTTGTTAAAAAAAAAAAAAAAAAAAAAAAAAAAGAATCCTTTGTGCCTCCCATACCACAAAATACCAAATATAAATTAGACATTTTTAATATGGCTAAAATACACAAAACTAAACTTACTAGTTTAATAAATATTCAATACAAAATACTTACTTTATTGTGACGCTTGCCTTTGATGTGAGCCTCCCACATCTGTAGAGAATTCATATGGGACTGACAAATCTATTTTTAAAAAATAATAATAATATTAAATAATTAAGAAATTATTTGTGCTGCAACAAATACAAATCCAGTAATAAAAGAAAGATATATTATTTTTTTACATCTTTATTATTAATGTTCGGAAATGTCTGTCTGTGTGTCTGTACTTGGAAAAACTCTGCAAGTACAGCAAGTAGCAAAACGCTTTTGGTCTAAAAAAATTCGGAAAAATCTCGGAATTGTTGACATTCAGTATCGAAGAAGTTGGCCCTCAATTAAGAAAGTTATTAATTAAAAAAGTCTCAAAAATTAGCAAAAAAGGTACTTTTTTTCTGAAACAAAGAAATAATTTCAGTTTTTACTTGAAAAGGACCCTGCTGCGAGGCTCGCAACCGACCAATCAGCTTTTGTCTTCGACCGGCACCATGATATTTTTTAATTCTCCCAGCACTGAAACAGCAGACATCTGTCTCAAGATGGCGTACTAGGCATTTTCTGGGCTTTTTCTAAAAACTTGCAATAATCGCTCCATTCACATGAAAATTTGCGAACGGACGGAGAAAAAAAAATCGTGAATTCCTCAAGGTAAAATTCGACCAATTAGAAGAGAAGATATCAACTAATAAACTTTTAATTTTAAGTGGAAAAAAAATATCAGTTTTAATTTCAATAATCCAGCAGGTGTCTACTGGAGACAAACTGTCTGCTGAAGAAGTAATGAAAAACAGCCTTTTTACAGTGGAATGATTCCAGGCAGGGATCTGAAAAACTACTTTTTTATTGTAGCAAACTACAACTACAACTACTTTATCAAAAATGTAGTTAACTACAACTACAACTACTTTATCAAAAATGTAGTTAACTACAACTACAACTACTTGTTTTAAAAAGTAGTAACTACAAACTACTTTTCAAAAGTAGTCACTACTTTGCTACTGTCAGATTTTGTCAAAAGGTTCCAATTAGACTAGAAATAGAAGACACGAATTAAATAATAAAGCGACCCCTCATTATATCACGTCTGCCAGGATATCCTCTTTAATAAAAAGCTGTGTGTTGCCGACGACTGGAATTTTCACTAATCGTTGCTACAGATTAATCTCGGAAAATGAAACATTTGAAGTTACTGAAAAAAATTAATAGCTCGAAATGTATTTGTCAGAAAATTGTTAGACAAACTGCATTAGAAAGGTAAAAAATTTTATTTTTCTTGATATACATTTCAAATCTAATGATTATGCCATTTTTCAAATATTGAATTTCAAAAATTACTAAATTTTACAATGGAGTACCATAGCCAAATCTTCATGCATAAAAAGATAATGAATGATAAAGGTAATGTGTCCCGACGTATATATACTAACTATAGCACAAGTCACAAATTATAGTAGCCTTATTATTCTGTTAAAATATAAAAGTGAATTATGATGTCGCGAGTGCATGATTTTTATTTAATTCTCGACGAGTAGCATATTTTTGTCCACCTCAGTGAGACATATCAATTTAATTATATTTGAAGTATTGTAAATTATAACCTCATTCAAATCCAATTTGAATCCAACGGAAATTATTTTTTTCCCATAGACACCATAATTTAACACAATTATTATTATTATTATTTTTATTTTTTATTTTTTTGATGACCTATTCCATAATAAAGTCTACAGAGAATTGGCCTAATTTGTCTTTAACAGCCCAAATTTTGTCTGACACATTAAAAATGTAATAACACAATAGCATTCGTATCATTTCAGAAATGCAGAAGGACATTCCAAGTAAAGATCCATCCATAGGGTTTTAAAATACAAGGTCAAATTCAAAGTCAATATTTGATTAAAGGTGCGTTAAGAGAAATTGGCCAGCATAGCGGACGTAGCTTGCTAGTAATTAAATAAATACAACATAATTGAGGGCATTGAAAAAGATAACATACAAGAAAATGTTTTGTGTTTGTCTCCAAAAAGTGAATTTATAAACACATTAAATTTCGTAGCAAAATTAAGAGAGAGGTTATAATCTAGAAAATTACAGAAAAACAATTCTAGATTCAAATAATAAATAAATCTTAATAAATAAATAGACAAGTGTTGCCAGCAAGAAAATTAATTCATTTGGTGGATTAGTACTTGATTTTAGCAACAAGTGTCAACCGGAAAAATTTATCACTTCATGCAACACGTTCCTATACGCTGCAGCTGAGATTCGCAAATTGTTGAGCAGCACAAATTTTGTACCAAAGAAGCAAATTTCGGCAACGTGATTTGCAGAAAGGTACAGTTCCTATCCCTGAAGTAGCGTTAAAAATAGCGTCGGTTATCGCTACGAACTACTCATTTTTTGTATCGCGCTACTCGCTACACTACATTATTGAAAATGTAGCATGCTATACTACAAACTACTGTAAAAAGTAGTGGCTACAGTAGTTTCGCTACTTGTAGCATGCTACTTCCAAACCCTGATTCCAGGTATATCAATTTTTTTTTTAAATATTGCATTTATCGGTTTGAAAATTATATATCCATGTGTATATTTTCACAAGTATTCTAAATATGTAATTTTGCTATTTCTCCGATAATTAGGAAGGAATTTACAATTCATTTTTTTAATTAGATGGCTTAAAATGATTTTATTTGTGAATAGGCAATATCGTAGCCAGACACTAACAGACATCACGTCGCTTTCTGAGGAAAGAGATATTGATAAAATGACGAATTTGAAAATGATTAGAAATTTAATTGTCTATATATAATTTTTTTTTTAATTAGAGTGGGCTAACATTTCAGAGATTCAAAAAATTTTCGAATTCGGCCCATAATTTTTTATTTTAGCAAAATCCAGATTTTTGTATAGAAATACAAAAGAAAAAGTTAAGGATTTCGCTATTTCTTTTCAAATTCTCCTGGTCATATCAGTCCCATTGTGGTGTGTTTGTATCATTTGATTCCACATTGATAGAACTTACCAGTTTTAGTTCAGTGTTTCACCACAAGGGGGCGCTTTCTTATCTATGGTTCTATGGGCACGTTCACTACGGGTATGGCTCATTCCACTCGACGTCGACAGCCTCAAAGATTTTAGTTATGTTCATATAGAACGGATTGTGCCCCCTGGAGGTGGAACTAACAGATTTTGTAGTTAACTTGGGTTCTATGGGTCCCATCATGACACGGTTGGATTCATTCGACTCGACACCAACAGGACTTATCGATTTTAGTTCCAAGTTTCACCAGCAGGGGGCACTTTCCTATTACGGGTTCTAGGGGCCTGATTACGACAGAGTTTGGCTTATTCGACTGGTTTGGTTATGTTCGTATAGGACAGATTATGCCCCCTGACAGCAGAAGGTGGAACTAATTGATTTTGCAGCACACCTGCAATACGGTGCCGCAGGCAGTGGGGACCCGGGCTGGAGGTTTGCTCGGTGAGAGGTTTATAGTATTGGAGAGGGAAATTAAGGATTTGACCGGTGCGTGCGAAGTACGCCCAGTATACGGTGCCGAAGCCAGCAGGAACCCAAGCCGAAGGTTTGTATAGGTCGAGGTGGAATACAAATTGATAAATCAATTATAACTAATGGATTTTGCTGCACGTGCACAGCACACCTGTTATACAGTGCCACAGGCAGTGGGGACCCAAGCCAGAGGTTTGTTTAGTTAGAGGTTTATACGATTCAAGGTGGAAATGAAGGTTTTCCATGCCCGGTATATGGTGCCGAAATCAGCAGGGACCTGAGCCAGAGGTTTGAGGTTTATCATATTCGAGGTTGTATACAGTTTGAAGTTTTACATGATTCGAGGCCCCAATGTAAATTAGGGGCCCGCTAGTCTGATTATTAATGTCTTGAAATCTAAATTACTTCTGAATAATTATTATTTCAGGGGGGGGGGGGTCACTAAGCTGAAAAAAAAAGTGTTTTATTCTCCCTCTTTCCCCTACCATGTCTAAAAATCCCCTCAACTTTTACTGGGGAGGTAGGGAGGGAGGAAAATTTTTAATGGAGGGATGGACAAAACTTAGATGACTGATAATTTATTGTTGCTACAAAATAACAAATAGGGCAGATTTTTTTTAAAACTCAAGTCTAAAATATATTTAACTTTATATGCAGATGACGGGGTGGGGGGTGGGATAGAGACAAAGGTGGAAAATGAAAAATTTGGGAAGAGAAGTAATTTAGATGATTATATATTTATTGTTACCATAAATAAAAAAATAGAACAGAATTTTTTTTTAAGTAAAGAATATTAAAGATTTTAAGCTTTGAGAGCTAGAAAAACAGAAATTTTGGAGGATTGGGGCAATTTAGATGATTATTTATTTATTGTTATTCCAGAATGACAAAAAAGAGAAAATAATATATGTAAAAAATAAAATTTAAAAAAATTTAAACTTTGCAAGCTCAGTAGTAGGATGGAATAAGGCAAAGGAAAAGAAGCAGAAAATTTTAATGGAGGAAGACATTTTAATGTTTGATTATTTTCTGTGCAATAAAGTAACAAATAGAACAAATACAATTTTTAAAAATTGAAAAAAAAAATTCAATATTACAAAATTTGAACTTTGTGTTTTGGGGACAAACGGAGAGGGGAGAATTTTGATGAAATTTTTAAGAAAATGGAAATTTGGTGAAACATAGAAGATTCTCACTCTTGTTGTTTTAATACAATTAAAACTGCTTTGTAAATTCATTCTAGACATTTATCTTAAGAAGAAAATAAATGCAAACATTTTGTTAACCCATTTTAGGCCAAGCATAGAAATTTTATAAAATGTGGTATTATTTGCATTGAAATTTGCTTAAATTACATTCATTAAGACACCAAAAAAGGTTTGTGCATGAAAAATAATATTTTATTCCATTTGACGTTACCATTATTAATTTACAATTAATAATTTACCATTAAATTTAAATAAAAAAAATTTAAGTTTTTCTTATGGCATGTTTTATTTTTATTTTATTTACAGAACTTGCAAATTTACTCCATTATAAAAACATATGATTAATCTCAAGTGGAATAAATTCATATTTAATACTTGGAAATTTTTCCAGAGAAAATTTCTCATGCTTTGCATTCATAATTATTCAAATTTTAATTGCTTAATAGGCGTATAGCCAACGTAGTGAAAAAGTACGTTAGTCTGATGACCCAGGTTCGTGTCCCGGCTTGGGTACTTTTTCACTATGTTGGCTATACGCCTATTAAGCAATTAAAATTTGAATAATCAAGTGGAATAATTATACATTTTCAAAAAATCGAATTTGTCAATAACCATTTCAAGTAAAAAACCAGCGTATTTTGAAAATTTCTCAACAGAAAGTGATTACTTCAATTGAATTACTAATATTTTATAGCAATCTCCAGAACCCTTAAAAATAGCAGAAAAATAAAATTAGTGAAAAATATATGTCACAGTATTAATAAAAATATATTTATTGAAATGGTGCATTTACGCACCTTTGGCCAAAAATGGGTTAAATACTTAATTTTTTTTTCCCTATGGATATTATGCTGTCCTCCCCTTACTTGCAGTTACTGAAATTGTTTTTAATGCAGACAACAATCTCATTTTAATACAGTAAAATTCCAACTATCCAAACTCTAATCATCCAGATCGCCCCATACAGGCATGAGATTGCATTAAAAAATAAAATAAAATAAAATAAATTGGTCAAGTGGGAGTATAACTTGCACTCACAGGTTCCATACATTAAATTTATTAATTAACAAACATATTTTTAAGTTTGATGTTACGAGATCTTTCAAACAATACCCAAAACAATATATAAAAAGAAATTTTTTTCAAGCAACTTAATTAATATCTCAACTAATTACCGAATTTTTTCTTCAAAAATCATTATCAAATATTTTGGTAATCTCATCATGGATGAGATGTCTGTCATCCTGTGTCATTGTGCTATTGCATGCCCCACTGCCAGGTTTTCACCTTGTTTGATTCTCCTCTGTCCATTTCTTCAAAACACGCGTCACTGTTGTGGCATTACACTGCGTGTGGGCTGTGATTTCTTAATGTGAAAATCCATCTCACATACCGACAATGCGACCTTGTACGAACTCTGTTAGTTGTTGCTATGGCTTCCTCCACTTTTAACGAGGCATATTGACCACCAATGAAATGTTTATCACAGACAGAGGAAGATAAACAGATTTCAATGCATCTTTACAGTTCTTTATATACCTGGAACAAGCAACTTATAAGGAGTCGATTCTCATTCCATGCATGTGCAATCGCTTTGTAATTCTGATCATTTGCATGTCCTGTTACCTCACTTTACATTTCCTGTAAGTTTGGTTCCATTTGCATAATTCCTTCATGGTGTTACAATTTTCACAAATATGAGTGTATATTAAAATACCTTTTACGAATTATAACTATTAAACTGATTGCTTACTGATCACTTAAAATGTGGGGTTCTGAGACCACACAAGAATTAAAAATGTGGGTCTACAAACTATTTAAAGTTTGTAACACATTTTAAAAATTTTTGGAAAAAAAAAGTGGCTTGTTTATTATATTTAGTTGCCATATGGTGAGTGGCAACTGAATATTTTCAGGTCTAGTCTCTGGATCCAATAAGTTACATTTAGAAAAACTTTCTGCATGCTCTAATAAATAACACAGTAAAAATTCTGTTTTTGTGTGACCAAAATTTACCAAGTTATGATACAGTGAAAACTGTATGTAAGTCATTGGCGCACCCACGGGGGGGGGGGGGGGGCTAAGGGGGCTGAAGCCCCCCCCAGATGCTGAAACTTAATAATGAAGTAACTATATAAAGTTTTTTATAAAATTATAAAAAGTTTTTTTTTTTTTTTTTTTTTTTAAGATCTTTAGAAAATGTTTAAAACCTTTGTATCTCATTTTATCTTTATTCTCAAATTTTTTTTGCCGTTTTCGACATACGTTAAGCGTAAAGACTTATAGCGGTACTCTGATTCTCTCAGTTCTGAGTACACATCCGTCATCCATATTTTTAGCACGGTCAAGCGGATTCAAGTACAAAAGAGGGTGGTATTTCTTCTACGTTGTACATCTGTGTAACGGACAATACGACCCATTCAAGGCCGATAAACGATTAGCACTATCCATTTTGCAAAACATTGAAGTGGGGTGCTGGAGAAATGACAGCCCCACACTAAAAACCTTTTATTACTCTAGTACAAATGACGTACAAACGAAACGATTGTTGGTACAAACGAGGTATAAACGATTGGCCCTATCTAAGACTCCTATAATAGTATTATAGGAGCTCTAGCCCTATCCATTTTGTAAAACATTGAAGTGGGAGAGGGGGGGGGGGGCTGGAGAAATGGCAGCCCTACACTAAAATCTTTTTATTACTTTAGTACAAATGAGGTGCAAACGAAAAGATTGTTGGTACAAACGAGGTATAAATGATTGGCACTATCCATTTTGTAAAACATTGAAGTGGGGGGGGGGGGGGCTGGAGAAATGGCAGCCCCACACTAAAATCTTTTTATTAATCTAGTACAAATGAGGTGCAAACGAAAAGATTGTTGTTACAAACGAGGTATAAACGATTGGCCCTATCTAAGACTCCTATAATAGTATTATAGGAGCTCTAGCCCTATCCATTTTGTAAAACATTGAAGTGGGAGAGGGGGGGGGGGCTGGAGAAATGGCAGCCCCACACTAAAATCTTTTTATTACTTTAGTACAAATGAGGTGCAAAAAGATTGTTGGTACAAACGAGGTATAAACGATTGGCACTATCCATTTTGTAAAACATTGAAGTGGGGGGGGCTGGAGAAATGGCAGCCCCACACTAAAATCTTTTTATTAATCTAGTACAAATGAGGTGCAAACGAAAAGATTGTTGTTACAAACGAGGTATAAACGAATGGCCCTATCCATTTTGTAAAACATTGCAGTGGGTGGGGGGGGGAGAAATGACAGCCCCACACTAAAATCTTTTTATTACTCTAGTACAAATGAGGTACAAACGAAAAGATTGTTGGTACAAACGGGGTATAACTGATTGGCACTATCCATTTTCTAAAACATTGAAGTGGAGGAGTGGAGAAGCGGCAGCTCTGCACTAAAAATCTTTTATTACTTTAGTACAAATGAGGTACAAACGAAAAGATTATTGGTACAAACGAGGTATAAATGATTGGCAATATCCATTTCGTAAAACATTGAGTTGGGGAGCTGCCTTTTCTCCAGCCCCCCCTACTAAAAACCTTTTATTACCCTAGTACAAATGAGGTTCAAACGAAATGATTGTTGGTACAAACAGGTATAAACGTTTGGCACTATCCGTTTTGTAAAACATTGAGGTGGGGGGGGGGACTGGCCGTTTCTCCACCCCCCCCCCCCCCACACACACTAAAAACTTTTTATTACTCTAGTACAAACGAGGTACAAACGGTAATATTTTCAAAATTCATAATATTGGTAATATTTTCAAAAAATATGAGTGGTGGAGGGGCTGGCGAAATGCATCTCTATTTTATTAGTACTTCTGGTTAATACACTTTTTTTAGCATCATTCGGGTTAAAACATTTAACTCAATGTATAAAAAAATAGCCATAGTTTTAAATTTTATATTTGGAGAATTTATATCATCAAAGCTCGAGAAAATCATCTAAGATTAGAATAATTCACCAGCACTTCATCACTAGCATGGTAAGTATACATATTAATTTCTTTCTAAGGATAATTACACTAGTATATTCGTAAGCATAAAGTTTCAAATTTATTAATAGCCAAGAGAGGGCATATCCCGCGGTCTGCCCTCCCTCCTGTGCCGAACAAGGTACTAATTTACTGAATCATGGACACAAACAAAAATAAAAAATGCTAAGACAAAATTGCAATGAATCGGTGAAGAATTCCGTTTTATACAGCTTTTTGTTTTAGCAGGTAAACTTTCGAGGTGTTTCTTTTGCTGAGACAATGGAATGTTTGCGATCAAGACAGTATTACGTTATAAACAAGTTTCATTTACACAAGTTAAACAGTATGGGGTTATTTACACAAGTTTTACGTATAGAGTTTAACTAGTGTAAATGAAACCTGTCTATAACGGAATATTATCTTAATCACAAACATTCCATGGTCCCATCGAAAGAAACACCTTTACAGTTTACCAGCTAAGACGAAAACGGGGAATTTCTCACCGATTTATTGCAATTCCGTCTTAGCATTTTTTACTGTTTTTGTATCCATTGTATCCAAGCCAAAAAAGACTCCATATTATAAAACTGACTTGTTTTCCTATTCACAATAGATGTAAATTGTCATGTTAACGGTTTTTAGCTCACAGGCTATCAAAGCCTGAGAGCTAATGGCCGCCGGTTCTGTATGTACGTAACGCGATAACTCTTGATAGAACTAACCGCTTTGCTTCAAATTTTGTTTATAGGTTCATTGTGATAAGGCGCTTCCCTGATTAGTTTTGGGGGTTCATTAGTTAATTATAAGGGGGTACGGGGGATGATCCCCTTGTTAATATATTGTCAATTTCTTTATTTTTCGAGGGTTTATTTCAAATTTTTTGAAATAACAGTATAATATACAATTAGTGTGAATAGCCTGTGAGCTCAATGCCCTCAGTTTAACTGGACAGTTTTCTCTTTATTTATTAGCTCACAAGCGATCAAAGCCTGAGAGCTAATGTGCCCACAGGTTCTGTATGTACGTAAGTATGTATGTACGTAACGCGATAACTCTTGATAGAAATATCCAATTTGCTTCAAATTTTGAATATAGTTTCATTCTGATAAGGCGCTTTCCTGATTAGTTTTGGGAGTTCATTGGTTAAGTATAAAGGGGGAGGGAATAGGGACTAATCCCTCCCCCTTAATTTATATAAATGGATTTTTCATGCAGAATTATCTGATTTGCTGCAAATTTGGTATACCTGTTTATTCTGATATTAGATTTGGAAGTTCATTGGTTAAGTATAAAGGGTGAGAATTGGGGACATAACCCCCCCCCCCTTAATTTAGCTAAATGGGAATATCATGCAGAATTATTCTTTAAATAAGAGTATAATATACGCAATCAGTGTGAATAGCCCCGTGAGGTCAATGCCATCAGTTTAACAGGAGACTTTTCTTTTCTTTTCTTTTTTTAATTAAAAAAAAAGTTTTAAAAATGAATTGAATGTTCATAATATTAATTAACAGAAGAATAGTTTTCCCCCTGTAAATACACAGCGGCAAAAAACCGTTGATACTGAAAAATAAATAAGTAGATAACATTTTCTGTTGTTTATATCAAAGTTCTATTTATAGTAACAGACTAACTATTTTATTATAAAATTATATTCCTCTGTTTTCTTCACAAAATGTTTCATTCTGTTCATTTATGATAAATAATATACGTTTTAGCTTATGTTCAAATTCAAACGATATCGAATTACTGATGATGAAGCAGAGACGCACAAGAGCAGTCATCGTAATTTCATTACGTTGCTGCACTACAACGAATACCGTACTATTACATTACATAAAATATTATATTACAGAATACGTCAGCTTTATATCGTAAAATAAAGCATTTTTGTAACATTTTTCAGTAATCGTAAAGTATAAAGGAAAAAAGGGAAAAATCTGCACATATCCATAAATAATTAACAAATTTTGTATCACTGATGGATATCAGAAGTGATTATAGTAAATTTCAGCTACTGTTGCAGTGCACAAATGCAGATGGTCACTTGATCACCGACTCGTGAGTGTCATGCAAATGCACTAGAGGTCTGACAGGCCAGAATTTTGAGGCCAGGCCCGAACGAAATCTATCTTGCCCGTTGCAAAAGTTAAAAGTTTGGCCCGACAAGTACAAAAATCAAATAAAACAGGCCCGACCCAGCCAGTAACAAAATCAGTTAAATCATGGCCTATCCAGTTCGCTCAATTTGTATTAAAAAATTCAGATTTTACTCAACATAAAATTAAGATTCTTTTAAAGAATATTACATACATATTTTTGGAGAAATTTTACAATTTTAACTTATGTTTACAAGACAGAAAAAACAGAATAGCAACATTAATGATTACTCAGATTTTTCAGCTTTCAAATAAAGATTCAATCTAACAATTAATATAGTTTAGAATAAAACAGGAAAAGAGGGTTAAAAAATCATAACTTTTAAGCTATATAAAAAAGTAGATTTTTGAAAATATTTTATTGTAATTTATTAAGGCTCTTCTCAAATCGAATGGCGCTACTTTCTGACACATTTATGAAATCAATTTTCTTCAGGAATGCATAAAATTGACAGGTGTTCTCATTCAGAAACTATGTAATCGAATAGCGTTTTCCTTTTTCTGACAAATGCAAAAAATCTTTCAGAAAGTACTATCAGAATTGGCGTTTTGAATTAAATTTCCTGACGCGATAGCACGGTAAAGGAGAAAAACCTATCGTCACAAGAAAGGAATACTTATATCTCAATAGGTTATTTATTTATCAAAAAATTGAAAACAGTACTCGATTCCAAATCGCTTGAAAAGTCAGACCTGTCAATTTTATGCCTTTACAGTTAAAAATAAAAGTCCAAAAATGTTTCGGAGAGTTTAATGTTGTTAAACTGGGAATTTGAGAATCACTTAAGGCATATTTTCACTGAATCCGTTAACAGCATCCTATTATTTCTATTACTATTTTGACAAAACAAACTGATTGGGCACAATTAAGTCCAGTTCCGACCCAGCACGACTGTATACAGTCCCTGGCCAAATTATTAGACGCAGTTGTTTTTATTATAATTTATTAAATATCTGGAAAGATACATGAGGAATTATCCTGAAACTTCAGGAGTGTAAACAACATGATAAACGTCATATATTTCCGCGAAGATTTTTTCCCGAAACCCCATAAGGGGCCGTCAACAAATTGAAGAAAAACGAATATCTTTTGGATAACCCTGTAAAAATTAATATTGCAAAAAGCATTCAAACTGTAGATTACGATTAAGTGGCTTATTGTAATAATTTGGGTTCATTTTTATGAAGATAGCATGTATACTCGAAGAGAAATTCAGGTTTTTATAAAAACAGTCCCAAATTTTATGAAGTTTTTTGCTTATAATTTGCAGAGTTTTTAATATAAAAACAAGTTATTTTCAGAAAATATGAAAAACAAAATTATACACAATACCCTACAATCAGAATGAAAAGATAATAAGAATTGTATGAAAAATGAGCAGGTTTACTAAATATTGTTTCACTGCGCATGCGCGAATTCAATCAAAATATACTGTGCATAATATATTAGCTAAATGTATAGACCAACTTTTATGAAAGTCTCAAAAACATAGCTTGAAAATTCTGATAGTAATAGTCGATAAAATAAGCTCGAATTTCGCTGTTCCCAAAAGGAAGCAAAAAGATAAGGGGTTGTATCAAATATAGAATGAGAGACACTTCATTCTTATTATGTCAACTTTCATAAGCTAGTATATTTGGATACAACCCCTCATCTTTTTGCTTCCTTTTGGGAACAGCGAAATTCAAGCTTATTCTATCGACGATTGCTATCAGAATTTTCAAGCTATGTTTTTGAGACTTTCACAAAAGTTGGTCTATATATTTAGCTAATACATTATGCATATTACATTTTGATTGCATTCGCGCATGTGCAGTGAAACAATATTTAGTAAACCTACTCATTTTTCATACAATTTTTATTATTTTTTAATTCTGATTGCAGGGTATTGTGTATAATTTTGTTTGTCATATTTTCTGAAAATAACTTGTTTTTATATTAAAAACTCTGCAAATTATAAGCAAAAAACTTGGTAAAATTTGGGACTGTTTTTATAAAAACGTGAATTTATCTTCGAGTATACATGCTATCTTCATAAAAATGAACCCAAATTATTACAATAAGCCACTTAATCATAATCTACAGTTTGAATGCTTTTTGCAATATTGGTTTTTACAGGGTTATCCAAAAGATATTCATTTTTCTTCAATTTGTTGACGGCCCCTTATAGGGTTTCGGGAAAAAATCTTCGCGGAAATATATGACGTTTATCATGTTGTTTACACTCCTGAAGTTTCAGGATAATTCCTCATGTATCTTTCCAGATATTTAATAAATTATAATAAAAACAACTGCGTCTAATAATTTGGCCAGGGACTGTATAAAAGAATTTAAGCCTGATCTCGGCTCGGCCCGAGTCTGCTAAAACAATAAAACTTGGACTCAGACACGATGTAAACATCCGATGCTGATCTCTACGCTTGACATGATATATTACTCTATTGATGATGTTTCTAAACTAACGTCACTTCATGAAGTCGATTTATACTTATTCTCACGAACGTTATCATCACATTTTACCGGCTTCGTTTAAATTTTATATCGGGACAGTTAAACGTAAAGTTAATTTTTAAATTGGTAGTGACAGTGACAGTGATGAACTGATTTTCATTCAAAGACGAAAAAAAAGAGTGTTAAATGTATATCGTTCGAATATTCTTATTTTGACGATGCATGAAAACAACTGAAGTTTCAAAAAATAAAAATCTAGAAATCATCACGGCTCATGGGTACAAGTCCCATACCCGTCCCGCGGGCCCATTAAATTTTTTTCCGGCTCGGTTATTTTGTCAATCGGCCCGGCCCGGGACGGCTTATCAAAAATCTGCAGGCCCTGGCCTGTTTTAAAGTTTACCTTCATTTTGCAGGGTACTGGCCTCGGGCGAAGCCGCGAAGTCCGGGACCGTGCAGACCTCCAAAATGCACTAGCCCCCCCCAGACCGAAATCCTGGGTGCGCCACTGATGTAAGTTGACACCGGTGGTGCAACTATTTTCTGGTCAACTTTACCAAATGAACAACTTATAAAGATATTAAATTTATAAAAGCTACACTTGGTGCATTGTTAAACGAGGCCAACTTAAAAAAAAGAGGACAACATACAAAGGTGGTCAACTTAGCAGGTTTTATTGTATTTTGAACCTTAGAAATTTTCAGAATTTTCTGGCATTAAAATGACATTTTTTTCATTTTTAGTACCATAAATTCCGAAAATTGAAATTATCATAACTCGGTAATTTTTGGTTGCACAAAAAATAAAATTTTTACTGTTTTACTTAGAGAATGGAGAAAGTTAATCTACACAAAACTTATAGAACCCAGAGACCATATAAAACTTTTAATTTTGGTAACTTTTGAAAAAATAATTATTTTAACATTAATATCTTTTCACATGATGAAGAACATCGTTTCAAACCTTTTTGAAACTGGAACCTTTAAAACTAATGGTTTAGGAATTAGCTGCTGCTCAACAATAAAATGGAACACTCTGTATAACCATAAGCAATATATAATTTTTTATTCCTATTAATTTTAATTCTTAATAATTATATACCTGGACACCTCACAGTTAAAATAAATATTTCAAAAGAAATATTAATTAAGAGATATTATTTATAAACTTAAATGTTCGTCCAAACTTACCTCGCAAAAGTAATCTGATGCGTTTCTATCAGGCACAATTGCTTTATTAAATTTCTGAATAAATGATGTGCCTAGAGAAAGATACGATATTTTTACTTTTGAATATTTTCATTCTAATAACACTTTAGCTGCTGAATAATTGCTGGTAGTGAAATGTACTATTCACTGATAGGCCCACATTTATTTCAAAGTAGTAGCTCATGCAGTGAATTAACTACGGGCCTTATTAACGAAACAATGGAAATGACTGGAAGCAGTCAGTCAGTGAGGAAATTTTTTTTTAAAAGGACCGTCAGCAGTATAAATATGTTACAGACAAAAAGTGCATTTACCCACCAGCAATCAAACCACAGCCAGTGTTAAATAAGAAATCCTAAAAATATAAAACAATTTAAAAAATAAAAAATAATAAGAAGAAACATACTAATAAAGTCTATTCTTAAATGTGGAACTGTATAATTAATTCACCATTCATTTTAGTAAGTAAAAACAGAAAATTACGGTGTCAAGTAAAAATTCTTCATTGACTTAAAAAAAAGTAATTTACACAGAATTAGAGGTAATATAAAGTCCTGTGCAATTTTAGTATCACAGAAGGATGGGAAACATTATAATAAAATGAAAGTTTCTCAAATACATTTTTTAAAGGATAATATCAACTACAAAACAAGAACAGAAAGAAAATCCAAAGATTTGCATAGGTGAAGAATAGGAGGATTAAATTTCCTAAACATACTCCCCCCCCCCTTCTTTTCTTTAACTTTAAATATTTTCTTTGCATTTTTGTAATGATCCAGAGGTAGTCACAAGCACTCACAGAACAAAATCCTTAGAGGGGCAAGATTTTAGAACCCATGTGCCGGTAGTTTTTTGTTTGTTTGTTTGAAACAGAAAATACAAACATGAAACAAAAGAAAAAGATCAGAATTCTTTGTCAGACTCTCACATGCAAAACAATTTTTAAACATATCAACATAAAAACAGTACAGAAATCTAACAAATAAGATACTCTGGCTTCTAAAAGTAAGCATGCAATACAATTTTTCAGTTTTTGAAAGTATTTGAATTTGAGTGGCTGAAAACTGCTGTACATGTAGATGGCACTATGCAAATATCACATGTTACAGCCAATTACGATTGACTAAGTCCATACTATGATTCACTATGTCCTAATTAGCATACGTCTGGACATATGCTAACTAGGCAGTCATTGAAAGCATCAGCATTCTGAAGGATTTGAGTAAGTGCATTTATATGCTCATATGAAATGTTTATAACTTTCAATAAAATTATTTATGATACTGATGTATCTCTGACTGAAAGAAAATGAATGCATGTAGTGAGTGCTCGCATGCTGTGGAACACATTGAGACAGAACACTCAATCAAATATGTTATTTATTTATTCTTTTTTCGTTGATTATTTGGGAATTTCTCGATTATGGAAACAAGTCAAACAATTACTTGGAGACTTGTGCCAATTGTACAAGTTTTACTGCAACTCTAATGGTCGTTATATTGCTACAGTATCCAAGCAGAATCAATGAGAGACCTCAACTGTTGCATCCATAATTGCAGTGTCACTTGGTACAATATCTGCCTGTATTGTGTGTCAGAGGCTGCACATGGCAGGACTGTTTACCTGAGTACCACATGTTTGTGTTCTACTATAGCTGCAGATTCTCAAAATCTGGAAGGAGCCAGTGGCTCCTAAACCAAAAAAATGTAGTGGTCACTTAGTGAAACAAAAACAATATTTTTTTCCATTAAATTTGTATGACAGGATATTATAGAATCTTCTGCCATAATTGTATACAGTTTGTAAGAATAAATGTAAGGCCTGAACATTTTACGGATAAACGATTCTCTAGAGTTTTTTGTTCTATATAAATTTTTTCCTCCCAAAGTATTTTTCATAGATGAAAATAAACGCTCAACATGGGGATTTGCATCAAAACATACAACTATAAAAATTAAAAATATATATGAAAAAATGTGGAGATTTATTTTCATTTAAGTTTTTGATTTTAATAAAATAAATTTAACAATTTCTGACATTCAGAGAAGATGGAGAAAGATCGAATGCTATAAGCCTCATTTAAAGCTTTTGTTGGCAAGGGGATTTTTTTTTAAATCCCTATGTAGACAATAAATTACAATTTTTGTAGCCGAGTGTCAATTTTCACATTTTATTATTGCAACGCTTTGACAAAATTCACTATTTTTTTTTCCTCGACTAATTGATGAAATTTATGTTTTTTTTCTGCAAATGATTGATGATTTGTTTTCTTTTTTGCAACCACTAGACAAAATTCACAATTTTTTCTGCAACCGATTGATGAGCTTTGCATTTTTATCGTGACTGATTGATGAAGAAATTTGTGCTTTTTTTTACTCAACCAATTGACAAAATTCGCATTTTCTTTTTGAGATCGACTGATGAAAATCGTGGTTTGATTTCATGACCAGTTGACAAAACTTGCAGTTATTATTCATGAGTGATTGATGAAATTTGTGGTTTTATTTGGCGAGCAATCGACAAAATTTGTGGGATTTTTTCATGACCAATTGAGGTAATTCTCAATTTCTTTTCATGACCGACTGATAAACTGATTTTGCAGAAATCTAAAATAACAATAATAATAATTCGAGGAGGTCCGCTAATTCATGGAAGAATCACACCTAAAATTATTCTCTTCTCGGCACAAATTTTTCTGTGTTATGGGCTAATAGTGGTATGCCAGTGCTGCAGAGTTCATTCGTGACGTATGTCAACATGATTTTTTTTTTTTTTTTTTTTTACTGATTTCGCAGACATCATAGCTGTTTTTTTTTAAAAAAGAAGAAAACAGGAAAGTAGTGGATCAGCAGAAATGTGGTATCCATGTTCAATCATAGTTTTTAACTGTGGATAATAGAAAAAAGAAAAAATGTGCTAAATATTGTGGAATTATGGAGGACATGCTGCAGATTTTATATAAAAAAAGGCAGCAATCTGCTGTTCGGCGGAAAAGGGGCATCCCTGTAAAACACATGGTGACTTAGGCATCGAAAGTTAGTGGCCAAAGCATAAAATTTAGCCACCATGTGGCGATTGGCGACAGTGAATCTGCACCTATATGTTCTACTAATTGACCAATCTAGAGGGGCAAGATTCAAGTGGTCTTGTCAAAATGTCAATTGAACTGTTGCAGATTTGTGCAACATCCTGTTCACATATGAGTGCAGATTTGCCTGGAATCAGATTATAAAAATGTAAAGGTCTGGAGAGAATGAGTTACAGGCAATCAAGCCAAGAACATCACCAAACATCATGCTTTAAGAGGTGGCAGCTTTATGATGTAGGTTGGAATTTCAATGGGATATTGCACTAAACTGCACATCTTTAAGGGCAGTTCTGTCATGCCTGCGCAGTACTGGGATGAATACTTAGACCCAATAGTGAGACTGAATGCTGCAGCAGCTGGTTCTGATTCCTTCCTTATGGTTGATAATGTCCATCTCTATTGAGACAACATTGTTGGCAAGAACCTGAAGAGTTACAGTATTTCTTGTATGGAGTGGCCAGTGTATTCCTCGAACTTTAATCATATTGAAAGTATTTGGAATGTTCTTGGGCAGCCTGTCTCTACTCGTGTACTCATTCCAGCTAGTCTCAAAGAGTTGAAAACTGTCCTAATGGAAGAATGGCTATTGCTGGCATCAGCACTGGTTGATCACATTGGTGAAAACATGGACAATCTGTATAAAAATTGTGTGAAGGTGCAGGGTGGTCAACTACCTTATTAATGTAAGTTCTGATTGTTTTTTATAGCTTTAAACATTCTTTTGTTAATGTCCCAATGTGACATCTTTGTACATAATTCTTGTTTTCTTTAATGTTAACACCTTCATGTGCTATTTTGTGTTAATCAACACTTTTACTTTTCCATTTTTGATGACTGTCACATGTTTATCTTGTGGAAGCCAGTGTATATAATATTAATCGGAAAATAATAGTTGACCAGCTTTTTCAAATATGTTAAATTGTTAAGGGTTTCTATGGTTTACAACTTCTTTTATAAATAAGCTCTACCTCCCACCCCCAAACACCTCATTTAAGAAATGTTTTTACCATATGAGTGTAAAAAGAAACACATAATTAAAAATTGTCTTCCATTAGAGGTTCAGGGGGGGGGGGGGGTTGAAAAATCCTAACATCCCTTTTCTCACAGTGAAAATAAAATTTTAAATCCAGAGAGGGACAATTGCCCACTGCCTTTACAGGTACTCTAGGAGGTCACTCAAAATGGTAAATTTTCACTTTTTCAAGGGAGTTTTTTGCATTCACACATTATCTTATTTTTTAATTTTATCGTAAAAAAGATTACTAGGCCTAAAAAAATTTAATCCTTCATTTCATAAATCTTCAAAAATAATACAGTTCTACAGGTTGGCTAAATTTCAATCCTCTTTTTTAAAAGTAATTTTAAGTTTCAAAAGATGTTAAGTAATTTTAATTTTCTTAATTGTATATTAAAATAGTTAAATTTCAATAAATTAAAAATTAATTATACATTTGACAAAACTGGAGTTACATGTATTTAATTAAACGAAATCTATTTAACCTGTTTCAGTGTGTAAAGTAGAAAAAGTTCTTGTTAAAAAACTTGTTTAACAACTTCATACATGTGTCACAAATTTGAACAATTTTAGCCTAATTTGTGGAACAGAATGCAATATAGAAAAAAAAAACAATTTTTGATGGCAACAATTAAAAAAAATGTATATATTAAAATTGATAAAAATAATTGGTATGGTACAGTTATAAAAAGATACATCTGCCTTTATTCGCAGACCATTTAGGATAAAACCACAATTAAGGTGTCTTTAGACTTAGAATGTTTTTTTTAAATAGGGGCCATCTACATAGTAAAAATTGCACCAAATTATTATTATTATTTTAAACGTAATACCAATTTTTGACACAATATTTCAGTTCCTAAGATCAAAGAACCTAAAAAAAAATATTTTAGATACTTTTTATTAAATCTTCATAGAGTTATATAAAATAAAATGTATTAGTGGTATATCCACAAATTGAGAAAAAAGAATTTCAGATCTCGGAGGAAACCTTCCTGAATCCCACCAGTAAAACTGTAGAAGCTATTTATATATAGACATCTCCCGACTTAAGTTTTACATGACTTACGTAAATTTGAAATTATGTAAAAAATCTTGAAAATTACAATTATGAACTAGCACGTTTGAAATGTGTTTGCCTACTTTTGATAATTATTTTATTTAATATTTATTTGATAATTATTTTATATTTTATTATATGGCAGATAAAAACCATATCCATAATAGAGTTTTATATATAGAACTATATTTTTATTGATGCTATACAAAGAAATTTTTAAAAGAACAAATCCAATTTTAATTAAAATCAGGCAAAAAAACTGATTACAACCATTACAGTTATGTTTGCTGATTCAAAACCAGAACAAAACCTAATTTGAAAAGTTTAGATGAAGAGGATCGACTGTATGCAAGACACTTTACAGGAAGGAAAGAACACAATGATTGATATGGCTGATGAATTGACACAAGAATTACAGCAAGCGACAGATTTACATGTACAACTGGCTAAGCAATTATAGTTGGGAGTGGAAAACATTGATATCGATGAACTTATTTTGAGTCAAGATGAAGAACTTAAATTTCCAACAAAAGCACTAGCCGAGGCTTTTAACATGATAAACATGGCACTAGCAAAATTAGAATAAATGGATCCGAACAACGAATGGTTTGAGAATGTTAGCTGACATATCCATTCTGATATGTCTAGCTAAAAGACCATTTACGTTTTCAAAAAAGTATGACCACACAATCTACTCTAAATATGTTTGTGATATTCCACAACAATGTCAAGATAACAATTCAGATGATCCAACAACTTGTAGCCTTCAATATTGAGTTGCTAGAGAACAGCATTTTGCTTCACAACCATTCACCTCCAGCACTAACTTCTCACTACTAGCGTGTAAAAAAATCATGAATTTTTTTAAATAAAAAAATCTTGACTTTTTTTTATTAAATTAGATTTTTTTTATTTAAATCGGATTTTTATCATTTTTTTCCATGTGTTAAATTACAGAATAGCTACCAAGAATTTCAGCTTTCCAAAATAATTAGCCCTCTTATTAGTAACTTTATTTATGTTTTTATTCTTTAATTAATAAAATTATAATTATTAGTTGGTAATTACAGAAATTATAAAAACTGCAAATTAGTAATTTCATTAGTTAGTAGCATAGAATAATGTTATGTACATTAATACTTTGTAATAATTATGTAAAACTATATGAAATACTATTGATATTTTTATTTATTAAAATTAATAATTATTAAATAATTAACTCCCTTATTAGGATAATAAAATACACTTTAATTCTTTTATTACTAAAATTATAATTAATAACTCAGTATTCAGTCTACAAAGAAAAAGGGGTACAGTGCTTATTTCTAAAAAGGGCACTAATTCAGTAAAAATAGACATTATTTCATGAGAAAATATATTAGTAATGTGTTTAGTAAATGTTATAAGAAAGAAAAAAGTATTTAATATTTTAATATGATAAATAAAGTGACATTAATTTTTAATGATTTTTATAAATTACAAATTGAAAAATATAACTCAATTACGTGATTTAATACCTTCCTGTTTCTTGTAAAGTTCAATATTTTTGCAAGGTCTTGGACACACAGATTTAGAAATACTGTGGTATGGAGAAGTAATTTACAAGAAATCTCTGGGTACAACCAAAGATGAATTTCACTATTAAAAAAAAAAAAAAGAATGCATTTGTCCAATTTAATAAAGGGTAGGGTGCTGTATCCTTAAAAAATGGCTTAGAGGGAACAGTAAGCAATTACAAAATTAATAAAAACTTCAAATAAGTAATTTTATTAGTTAGTAGCACAAATAACAAAACAAACAAACATTTGCAACTTATTTTGCATTTGTACTGTTAATCGCCTAAATCTAAAACCACACACATGTATGTGTATGATGAAAAAATTATGAATATGAGTTACTCATTCATGCACAGATACAGACTAAATATAAGAACAGACAGTTATATCTGAAATTCTTAAAATATTAAATAGAAGCATTGTTACTACTCAGTGGGGATTTTTTGCATTTAGCATTTTAAATTAGAAAAATTAAAAAAAGTACTGCATCCTTTTAAATCCCTAACTAATTTCTTTATTTGGTGTATATATGAGTTTAAAGGTGAAAAAATAAAAATATAAATTATTCAATCTCTACTGAAGAAACTGTTGCTTTGCTTAACATTTTTATACCAATTAGATCTTTTCTTTTGTACACTGTTTTACAATGGCCGTTGAGCAGATGTCATTCTTTCATTCTTCTTTAGTTCTAATTTGCTATAAATTTATTATTGCAAAAATAAGGTACCGGCTATTTATTCTTTTACTAGTAGAAATTTATTATACTTGATATTCTTATTTTATGTAAAAGAAGGAATAATTTGATTATTTAAAAAAGATTTTGACATTGCAAATTATATTAGATTTAAATATCATTTTTAAATAAAATGCTTTTAATGCCCAATAAAATCTTATTTTTTATAAACTTACTGTACTCATTATTCAAAGCTTTTTTTGTTTATTCATAAGGTAAAACATCCATAGAAACTTTCCAAATTATGTTCATCTTAGATTTTATTATGTCATTTTAAACATTTAGAAAATTTAAGATAAAAAAATCAGTTGATATAAATAAATGATTTAAAAAAATCAGTTGATTTAAATCATCTGATTATAATTGTTGACACCTTACTTACTACAGAACAAAATTAGCTGTCACAGGTGTGAATTCATATTTGATCCTGTGAATCATAAGTAGTATCCTCCATAAGATATTTTTTTATTATAAATGTGTTCTTTCAGTTTGTTTATACATTTTTTTCATAATTTTATAGTTTAGATCCAAGTAAATACTGCTGCATGATGCATTATTTAAAAAATAATACTGCATAAATAATATATGTATAGATAATAATAATAAGTATTGCAGTTTCTTACTAAACTATATTTAATCAATTTACATATTCAACTTACATAAAAGTTTACGAAATGCATTACTTACATAAGTTGGGGGATGCCTGTATAAAATAAATTTTTATTCCCCAAAATTTAATTAAAAAAATCTTTCACATAAATTTTCCTGGTTGTTAGTTTTGATTTTCTCATGCATGATTTAATGGTAGCAGAATATGATTCCTTTAGACTTTCAAAAAGTAAAATTTCACTGTATCTTGAAAAATAATGATTGGAATGAACTGTAAACTTACACACCTATGTTTTTGATGATGCCCATTCTATTTATGTAAAGAAATTCTGTAGGTCCATCATTTTTTTAATATGAATATATTAATAATTTTCATAATTAAAATTACTAGGGCATTCAACCCAGGCTTTCCAGGATAGAGAATATAGGTGAAAATCATTTACTTTCTTATTGAAAGCTCTAATAGATATTTTACATTTAATATTTTTTTTTAGATTGTCCCCTAACAACACCAAAGAGCATTTTTATATGAAATATGTCAATTAAATATATTCAAGTAAAATTTTGAAATTTATTAAAAGTGGTAATTTTGTATTGGCCTTGTGACAAAAGTTAATAGCTGAAGAAATCGCTAAACATTTCATTATCTACAGCAGTTTTTTTTTTAATTCTGATAATTTTAGTAGTTTTAAGGGCTTGTTTCTATTACATGACTGTTAAATTAGTGTTTTCATTACTGCTATTTTATTTATTGCTTAATGACGTTTTAATTCCGTTATGGAATTTTCACTGGAAACAAATGCTGAACTTTTTATATTGCTTAAAGTGCAAACAAATTAATATTTTGTAATCGTCTGCAAATGATAGAGATAGATTTTTTTAAAATCATGCTTGAAATTTATTTTAAATGCTATAATAAATGAGTAAGTTGATACAGTTTTCAAACAAATTGCATTTTAAAGTAATTTTTTTTCCTATATAAAGGTATAAAAATTGAAAATATATGATGTTTAGAAATTAAAAAAATTGCAGCAGCAAAAATCGCCAAACCGAAATTTCATTGTCAAGTGTTGTCATTCACAAAATGATGTCAGCACAAACACGTTTGTCCTTCATAATGTAGATATTTCGAGTAAAACAAATGCCTCGAATATATATTTGTGTCCATTCAATTTATAGAATAATTTTTTGAAAGATGTAAATTAAAGCCTGTCATGTGAATAGAAAATTGTTGCTAATGTTAAGTTCATTTCTAATGAACTTAACATTAGCACACTCAAATTTTGACCGCTTCTAACTCCATGCAGATATAACAAAAATACATAAGCTATATACTTTTCCAAAATGATTTGATTCAAGGAAAGTGTAAAAAAGGGGTGTTATTATTTGAAAAATCTAAGTCAGTGCAATTTTTAATATGTAGATGACCCCTATTTCAAAAATTGCATTTATATTCTCAAAGACGGCAGTTAGAGTACCTTTAGTGTGATTTTATTGTAAACAGTCTGTGCTTAAAGGCAGGTGTGTGTATATATATATATATATATATATATATATATATATATATATATATATATATATATATATTTTTTTTTTTTTTTTTTTTTTTTTTTTTTTTTTTACACAGAATGTACATATTAAAAAACCATACAGTTTTCTATAAAAAGTAGATAAAAATTAGACAGATATGACATACCTTGTTCTTGGGTTATACCCTGAAAATGACAAAAAGAGAATAAATATAAAAACAAATAGAAATAACTGGCATAAATTTATATTAATGGAGTGCAGACAATTGATTGCTTTAAATACCACTTTAAATTTACATTAATATATTTTAATTATCAACACTAATTAAAAAAATAAATAAAAACATGCACATTTAAAAATATAAATATTTCTCCATCCATAATGAAAGATAAAATGATAAATGCTAAAAAATAACCAAGATAAACAATCAGATAAATTTTTTTGCATGTCATCAATAATTCCACTCTAGCTGGTTACAATAACATATTTATCTGGGCTTTTAATTTTAGATTAATACTAATAGAAATGTTAACAAAGTTTATTGATTAGTATTTTTAAATAAAAAGTGGCCACTAATAAAATCGATATTGCTGATGACTGGCCACTATTGAAATTTTCCAGTTTTGTCCTTTACTAACAATAATCAGAAGGCTTGCATACCAGAACTGGTATGCATACCATAGTTTGGGGAACTTTGCTCTTAAAAAGTAAAAAAACCCTTGCATAATGGACTTTATCACCTACTTATCATTTAAACTAAAAATCGCCCTAATTTGCGATATTACTGGATTCTAAGCTGTATGACATGTGCCAATGAAGCACCAGTCAGAGTCAATCAGCATTTTACAAATGAAGAAATTATAAGCAGTATAATGGCAGTCTTTAAACCATTGGTCAGATACTGAATCAGAAGAAGGAGGGAAACTTAATTTTGATTGTGCTGACATATGGAGAAAATATTTGATTTTGATAATCGCATAAACTTTTGTGACTGAGCAAGAATTATTGACTATTCACAAGTTGCAAGAATTATTTTAAACATAAAATTTTTGAAACAAATGTCTCATAATTTTAAGTAATTATTTGTAATAGTAATTATAATTTATCAGTTTCTGTTTTAATGATTATTTGTATTTTCATTTGATACATGGATCTGTATTAACTTTTAATATTTATAACATATAGTTACTGCATATAGGGATGCAACTGTTCAGATGAGGTTTTAAAATATAAAACAAAAAACAGCAATATAAAATCTGCAAAATCATAAATCCACAAAGCACTTCGTTTCAAGTTGTGCAAATTTTTTGAGGGTGTATTGCACAATTTTTAGATTTATAAATGATTGTTTTATTTTCCATTTTATGTTTTCTATTAAAGATCTTGATCCCTAAGATTAAAAATAACTGAAAAAAAAAGTTTCAAAAGTTCAACCCTCCCCCCCCTCCCTCAAAAAAAAAAGTTAAGTTAAATTAGGATGCAAACTGAAGGTATAAATTTTTAAATATAAGATAATGTAATAAGAAATTGAAGTTATTCTTGAAAAATACACAATAAACTATGAAAAATGATTTTTAATTTTAAAACATTTTAAAAAGTTAATACATTACCCTGCTCGTACTAGGTAGGCTTTCTACCCTGCTCCTACTAAGTAGGCTTTCACTAGGTGGCCTTCTCCTATAAAATCAATTTACACAAATTAACACTTTTTTTAAAGGCATGATTAGATAATATAAGATATTGATACAATAAAATATAAACAGAACAATAGAACAACCTATCAATATTCAAAGCTGTGAAAAATTTCCTAGTATTCTAATGTTTATTGAAACATTATATCATGGTTTCCAACATTTATAAAAGAAATAATAATTTAGTAGTATATTAAGGGTGTATTCAAATCCAAACTGCTTATTTTGAGACACATTCATAAATTCACTTTTGCTCTAAAATGCATCCAATCAGCAGTTTCTCTTATTCAGAAACTTTATAATGTCTGTATTGTCTCGATTTTTTTATAAAGGCAGAATATATTTCAAAAAATGCTGTCAAAGTGGACATTTTGAACCGAATTTCCCGAAGCGATAGTGCTCGAAACAAAAAAAAATGATCGTACTGTGAAAATAATTGTCTGTAAATCAATTTCTAATTAATTGAACGAAAAATAAAAACATGGGGCCCTTATAAATGTCTTTATAAATCACGCCGCCAAGTTTCCTGTTGTTACTTTTAAAAATGAGTCTGTAAATGTGTCTCAAAATTTTGAGTTGTTGAGCGTGGAAATTTTTTTTTTAATACCGCCTTAAGCTGCTATTAAAGAAAGGGCTTACCCAAGTAGCACAAAATGTTTGGGCCAACGTTGGCTAATTGTCATTCCATGTTGGCCTACAGTAAGAAATATCAACCTTACCATCTGTGTTAGAAATTAGGAACTCTAAGTAAGGCATCAAATAACGCCTACAGTTTTTTTTCTAGATGCCAAAAGGCATTTCATATTTGCAATTTTATGTTATATCATATTTTCTTATTTCTTTTCGCAACCATGTTAACAATATTGTTTCTATATGATAATATATATGTTTTTATGTGTTAAGGGAAAGGGGAGAGGTTGTACATATTAAACACTTTGTGTTAATCACTAAAACAAGAACTAGCTTAAAGTGTAAAACCTAATTAAATTACAATATTTGTATTATAGAAAAATGTTTAACTTATTCTTCTTATAAATCTAATATGCATACAAAACAAATTATCAAGCAATTATTGCCATAGAAAGAAAATTTGAACTTTTAGATATAACCAGGGATAAGACTAGTTTTAAAAAAAAATCTTAGGGGTGTAATCTCTAAGGTCAGTTTTATCAGTCATTGATTAAAGTGGAGTCAACATAGAGGTGATTGACAGGTGCAAGGGAGTCTAAGACACATACTGCTGTCCGATCTTTTATCAAAAACAGGTGCTCTTGAAGTGCATGTAGTGGTAGAAAAAAACTTAAGCTAAAGTATGAATGAAAGTGATTGTTAAACAAAAATTAAAGTCAAAGAAAGCTAGGCACCAAATTTGATGACCAGGCATAATTTTGTGGTCATGAAATACAATAGTTTATTTGCATTTGACGACTAACGACTACTATTTTCTAACCCTGCTTACCATACCATTTCCCAACAGTGGTCTAAGCATTTGCTGTTCAGATACACTCCCAATTAGAGGGATCTCTGCACCTACCATTCATTCCCCAACCATTTACCAATCCTAATTTTCTCAACCTCACCATATCTTAATGATTTTCACCAACTGACAACGACAGACTAACAAAACTGTGTTGCCTGGGTAATTTAATTGGGTAATAAATTGGAATATATATATATATATATATATATATATATATATAGATAGATAGATAGATAGATAGATATAATAAATAAATAAACTCTATAGTTGTTAAAAAATGAGGGTTACTGTAATTAGTATAATTAGCACCGCATGCTTGGTGCAGTTGTATCTGACTTGGCCCGGATAATATGCAAGTACCAAATTAAGTTTAGTGTGTTGTTTTAACAACTCAATATCTTTCGGTTGGTTTAAAGACCAGTGTCGAATAGAGCTTCAAACTGATTCTTCCCAAAATTCAAATTTATTATGGGTAACTGAAACATCTGTATTATATCACATGCAAAATTTTGAAAATATTTTCTTAGTTTGATTGACGTGTATTATGCCTCATTAAATTCAAACTGGCTGAAGTTTTTGAAATGGGTTCTGTGATGCAGAGAGGAAGAATTATCCTATATATTAAAATGGCAAGCAAAAATCTTAATTTTCAGTACAAATTCGACGTTTTTGCACATGCATGAGATTAAATCCAAAACCTGTTCAGTTTTAAGGTACACTCTAACGTGGTCAGCATAGACCAGTGTAGAGTCATGCATTGGGTTGGGTTACCCACACCCGACCTGCAGTTCGGGTTGGGGCTATATTTTTTTGTTGCGGTTCGGGTTGACGTCTACTTTTTTCCTGCAGGTCAGGTTGACTTTCATTGTTTTGGGTTCAGGTTGGTATCGTGTTGGGTTTTGACTATTGCGGGTAGGGTTCAGGTTGACCCGCATTTTCAAAGAAATGTCCAGAATATTTTTTCAGGTTAAAAATATATACACAAAAAACCCTCCGTAATGGACACCTCTATTTAACGAACACTTTCAATTCCTAACACTGATATATTTGCATGCTTATACTTTGGAATAGTGGGCACCTCCAAATCTATGCACACGTAGCATGTGTATGTGTGCATAAACTATCACAAATACGACACATGTGTTTTTGTGTGTATCATAAACGAAATGTTGGTAATGTTTGTCATAGTCTGAGAAAAGAAAAAATGGCTCTTAACTGAACCGTAAAGAAAGAATAATCTATGATTACATTTCTTATTAAGAGTCATAATTAAAATGAGGAATCATCTCAAACATTTTGGATTATATACATGTTATTTTATTTTTAATAATTGCTAGTTTGAGTTTGACTGCTGTCATACTGACCGCCATATTGGAGTTGGAGGCAGAGCTGATATTACCCAATCTAGACTGTTCATTGGTCTGATCTCTGGAAACTACGTTTGTTGTCAAACGCTAAGCTAGAAATTCAGCCTTATTTCCGCGCCACTTAAGAGAAATATATGTATAAATTTTCTTGATATCCATGGTTTAATGATTAAATAATGTATGAAAATGTTAAATTAAATTCAAGTAATTAAAAAATATATATTATAAATAGTAGCAAACAGCAAATTTTAATTTCAGGGTTTTAGAGTGAGACTGATAAAAATAAAATAATCTAAAAATTTTAAGGTTGCATAGTTTTATAAAATTAGAAAATACTAAATATTGTAATTTTTCAAAAATTTGAGACTAAAAATAAATTTTCTACCTATTCAATTAATATTTTTAGTTAAACTTCTGCTAAAAAAACAAGCATAGTATCTTATAAATTACAAGTTTAAAATTCTTTCACTTTATTAATTGATAGCAATTAATAAAACAATTCTACATGTTTTCATACTTAATTAATTCAAAAGCAACTAATTAAAAATTCAAACATTTTTCTAATGAAACTTTCAAGTTGTTTACCGTCAAATCTTGATGGGTACTATCTAGTAGGCATTATTACTTCCAGAACCCAAATTCAGTTTAAATGTTTCTTGTTAGTTTTGTAATAGTTAGCAGCATAGAAATTATAAGCATTAAAATCAGGCTGCAGGGAAGTATAATCATAAGCACAAAGTATGGATGTTTTATAGGCATTCAAGGGAAATTGCCAGTAGTTAGCAGTTATATGATTTTTTTCCACAAATGTGGCAATTTTTCCTTTAATAATTCGACAGATTTTGAAAGTTCTGCTAACTGATAATTCTGCACTTGCATAGATTGTTGAAGGAAGGTAATAATTTCTTGTTTATTTCCAGAAAAACCTGGTACTGGCGAGAATAAATCAATTACTGGATTTGCCATTATCCTAAGATTACCTAAAAATTTGAATTCTACAATATGGCAAAAATATAGTAAATAAAAAGAAGGGGAAATACATAAATGCAAAACAAATGGTAGAGTATAGAGGAATATATGCAAGAGGAAAAAAAAAATAAAAGATATAAACTTTTAACTGAGTTATTCAAGAAAATATTTTCTGAAAACTAATCTTTCATTCTAGTAACATAAATTTTTCATTCAGTACTTTAATTGAAAATATGAAATATATTCTGATAAACAACACAACAGAAATATATTCTGATAAACAACACAACAGAAATATATTTGATGCACACATGATATTTAATTAATCACAAAAACAAAAAACCTTTTTTATCTGGCCAATGTTTTTGGTACTTTTTGGTTAGCCGAGCACCAGTGATATATACACACACACACATATATATATATATATATATACAGTTTTACATATACATATATACATACATATATAGTAAAAGATCTTTATAACGCAAACCTAAAAACACGAGATTGTGTGTTATATAGAATTTTGTGTTATATAGATCAGATTTCACACATCATCAAATTTAGTTTATAAAATATGGCCAAATATGTGTGAAACATACCAAAATATATTAGAGTATCTTTATATTTCATTTTTTATTACCAGGTATTGTGCAGATTATAATTTTTTGCATAATATAGATCATTCCACACATTGTTAAATTTACATTATAAACATTGTGCAAACATTCCTGTATCAAATCATAGCAATTTTTTTAGTAATAAGCTCTGAATTAAGGCGATAAAGTTGAACTAATGTATCAAATTTAGTCTTCTAGAGAATAGGAACTATTTATAATGTGAGAATGCAGGTGTTTCTTAACTGTAAAATTCATTGTTTACATCTGAGAAGTTGTGTGTTACATAGAATTGCATTATAAAGATCTACTGTATATACGAGGCGTTTTTTAAGTAAGGGCCGTTTTGTTGTATACACTAATAGGTGGCGCGCGTGCCATAACGAGTGCTTGCGTCCTGTCCCAGCATTCCTTGGGAACAACATGTGCTCAGTTGCAGCTGTTTAGGTAACCTGTATGGTCTGTTCTGTCTCTTTAAAATGCTCAAGATTATTGAATTACCCGCTGCATCGAGGTACACTTACACTGTAAAAAAATTTCAGGAAGGTTCCGGAAAAAAATGATGGCATTAGGATGCCACGGCTTTTTGCTGTTACATTTCACAGCAAAGTAGTGAAACATTCCAATTTTTCCGAAACATATACCGTATTTTCCATAATATATACTCCGAAACCTTTCATATCAAAATATTAAAATATTTCAGCGTCACGATACGCTTTTTTAAGAAACCTTTCATGTCAAAATGCTGAAACATTCCAACTTTACGGGACATCTTTTTTTCGAAACCTTTCATATCAAAATACTGAAATGTTCCAGTTTCACGGAGCGTCTTTTTTCGGAATTATTATTTTTTTTTTTAAATTATGAAAATTTATTTTTTATTTATCAGGTAAAAAAATCGAAGCTGTACAACAAAAATATATTAATCGAAACTCATGATTAAACATATAAAAAATATTTGCTAAAACTGAATTCCGAGCTCGGACTTGTGCGAATAAATACAGTGTAAAACTCTTAATTATATTTTTAAAAAATACAAACATTATTATTTTTATTCCTTTATTAAAATCATAAGTTTTTAGAAAATATAAAATTTCCTTTCAATCAATTTTTTTCTGATTTGATAATTTACATCATTGCTAGATCATTCGATAAGCAATACTAAAGATGTGTATAAAACGTGGAAAAACTTCTTTTATGTGTTAATTTTTTTTCTCCAAATTTTACATAATAAAATGAGAGAAATAGTACATTACACTTATTTTGCATATATCATGTTTTATAAATAGGAAAGGTGGGACATTAAATATTCTAAAATTATTTCAATTGCCCCACAGACACAAATTTATTAAAATCATTTTGTTTATAATTTATTAAACGATAAAAAAAAAAGACAGTATATGGTTCTATCAACGGATAAGATATTTGAAAACAATTTTCATATAACATAGGCTTAATGATGTATTTAAAGGACATTTTAAATAATTTATAAATTAAAGTACAAAAACTGATTAATAAAATATACAATTTTTTGAAAGATAACAAAAGCTGAACACGGACTTGATTTTATTACTCATTTAAAAAATAAATAAATAAATAAATAAATAAAAACACTTGTAGCACTAGCATTCCCCCTATGATTCCAAATGCATTAATCCATTGAAGGGCACCGATATATGTCAAAAGTACGATATTTTACAACCAGTATTTTTCTATAATAATTTTTATGTGTAAAATTTCCTAATTATAAAAGCAAAAATTTCTATTCGAAAATACTTGTGGCAAATTTGCGAATTTATTGTGTTTGCACCATGCAAACAGCACCCATTGAAGGGTTAAACAATAACAGAAAATCATGTGTCAGGCATAGATTATGAAACACTTTCCATCCCAACTAGAAAACTGTAACGAAACTTCACCGTTAAATGAGGTAAAAGAAGATATTAAATAGTTTAGGAAACATCTAACACATTTAAAAATCCAGTTTTAGCATTTATCTTCCATAGTCAAAAAGTAGTCAAATTATATAGTGCAGCCCTGTATATGACCTATAGACTTGGATATAAACTACATAGCATGATAAAATTTAGTTCAGTTAGAAAATTCCAATTTAGAAATTTTCACCAATCTATGGAAATGCACTCGAAATCTTTTGTATAGACCTGTATATTATCTGAAGAATTTTGTACACACCACATATTATGCTAAAATTTAATTCAGGTAAAAAACGCACAAGGCAACTTAAAACTCACTTCCAGCAGTTACCAACCATAAACGACAATGTATCTTGTTCTTTGCGTAGCCCTGTATATGAATTTATTTATATTCCATAAACTTCTATTGGTATACTAAATACAGTTGAGTAGGAAAATGCATAACACAATTAAAAATACCTTTAAGCAATTTGCTCTCATAGTTAGTAATATTTACGAATTCCTTTGTGTAGCCCTGTATATGATCAACAGAATATATACACACCATGTTCTATGCAAACATTTAGTCAAACCTAAAAATCCAAACCAAAATTTAAAATGCATTTATCACACATAGACTGTAATTATCGAACAAAGACTAACGGAATTATTTTGCGTGTCCGTGTAAATGAATGATAAATGCAATGCACACCATGCTATTCAGTGAGCAATCTACAATTCATTTCAGTAATACATATAAATTTCATTATGTTTTAAATATTGAAGCACCATTAAATTACATGGCAATTGATTTTTTCCCGTGCAACCTTGTTTGAGAGAAATATTTTGTGTGACCCTGTAAATGAATAACGAATGCTTTGTACACCATATTTTAGAAAAAGCATGTTTTAGTGTGCTACATAATTGTATTTCAATTTCATTATGTTTCGAATGGCATAACATCATCAAAATGCACTTGAAACAATTTTTTCCTATTGACAGTAATGTAACTGAATACTTTTGATTGCCCCTGTACATGAACTATAAATGCTACACACTTCATTTTCAATAGGGATCATGCTATAATAAGTGTCAATCACATACAAAAATTTCAGGTCAAACAGAGTATATTTATGAGAGTTAGAGCAAGGAGAGATGGCAGACAAACCGAAGTCATAAATACTTTTCAACTAAGTTGGAAAGTGTTAAAAAGCTAAATGTAATTAATTCTATGTAATTTAAAAAATAAATTATAATGTTTAGCTTAAAAAATAAATTTCATAATATTTTAAACTTATTAATGCATTATTCATATTAAATAGTAGGAAGCTTATTTCAAAAGAAAATTGAAAAATTTTACTTATCTATACAATTTTAATAAAAAGCATTTTCTCAATTGCCAGATACATTCAGTTTTTATTACAAAGAATAATTATTTCATAATTAGACATTATAAAAAATAATCAATATACATTTTTTATTCAGTGTCTTATTTAAGCAATTAAATTTTAATGTTTCATATTACAGATAAAATGAAAATTCAAATAATAAAGCATAAAAAGTTTTAAATTAGCTACTTACTTAATCGGTTGATATCCAAACAAAGAATGGCATTTGTCTCTACTTACCTGGACAGCTGTTTTTTATTCTTCTTTAGTTATCAAAATGGCTAATGGAACATAAAACATGAAGCACGCATGCGCAGAATGCAGTTTACGAAAAAGTTGAAACCTCTCAAAAATATTACACGAATTATTGCTGTAATTGACGTAAGACATAAAAAAATTCGAAATTCTGGTAAAATATGCAAAATGTTTCAGGTTAATTTCCTGAAACATTCTGAAAAATTTTTACAGTGTAGTGATACATTTTTTTTCACAGAGAGATTCAAAACAAAAGACTCAGCATGCTTACAGAGGGAATTTTGCCACTCCATGACAAAGTAAGGCCTCACACCGCAACTCAGACCCGAACTTTATTGGACTCTTTTGGCTGGGAAGTTTTGGACCACCCACTCCTACAGCCCGGACCTTGCACCGAGTGTTATCCACTTTTCTGCTATCTCAAACAACATCTCGGTGGCAATCACTACAAGATGACAAAGACATGAAAACAGCCGCGACCTCTTGGTTATCGAACCAGGCGGCAAATTTCTATGAAGAGGGTATTCAAAATCTAGTTGTAAGGTATGATAAGTGTTTAAACAAACATGGCAGCTACATTGAAAAATAGTGAAATGTATGTAGAATCTGAAAATAAATTTGGTTTTTGAAAATTTTCTTTCATTTGATTTTTATTTTCAAACGGCCCTTACTTAAAAAACACCCCTCGTACATACATGTATGTATATATATATATATATATATATATATATATATATATATATATTTATATTTATGTATGTACTACATATATCACTGATGCCCAACTAACCGAAAAGTACCATTTTTTCCTCACACCGTCAAATTATATTGTGATAACTGTGAGAATGGAATATTGAATAAATGATTCAAATAATTAATAAGATTAATTATTAAGTAAATCCAATAGATAGACAAATCCAGAAGATAGACAAATTAACAAGAAGTATCCAATGACAATTTTCTCACAGAAATCATTAATGGCTTATACAATAAGAACCATAATAATAATTTATAAAACCACATAGTGGATTCATCGTTAGATTTGAAGTTATTAAAAAAATATTCAAGTTTTGTTACTTAAATTTTAAGAAAAAACTAATGAACAGAACATTAAAATTAGAAAAAATTGAATTTCAAAAGAATTTTACTTACGAATCAAATGCATCATTGGCTGAAAAAAAAAGTAAATAAATAAATAAATAAATTATTAGAAAAGGAAACAAAAACTAAATGAAATTTTAAAACATTAAGTCAAAAACAAACTTACCGACCATTTCCTCAACTTCTACAGTCATTCTTCCCTTCCCTTCTTTTTTCTGAACAGCACGTAAGATGCTGTTCAGTTCATTTTCAATTTTATATTTCGGCTCATTCTGCATATACTCATAAGCACCAGGCTTGAATTGTTTCTGATTTAAAAAATATATATATGCTCAAATGTCTAATAATGTAAGAAAAAAATATCATACGGATACAAAAATAACATTTACTTATAAGGGTGATTAAAATGATGGGACAAACTTTAAGAGGTGGTAGAGTAGTAACAAAATTTGCAACAGATTCATCTTTAAATTAAATATATAGAAAATACCTTTTCTAATGATGGAACATTAAATTCACCTTTGTATATAAATTAAAAACATTTAAAATGAATGAAAATTTTATTACTTATTGCTAAAATAGGTGTAAAATGAAATTAAGGTTTTAAAACATTAAAACCCTTTTCGCATTTTTGCCCTCTTGGTGATAGCTAGGTTCTGGTCAAAAGTGCTTGGGACTCTGACGAAAATTTTAATATATATAGAAGGGTTTTAAAACCTTTATTTCATTTTACACCTATTTTAGTAATCAGTAATAAATTTTGATTCATTTTAAATGTTTTCATATTTTTAATTTAGATTCATCTTTGTGTGAATTGTAAGGATTTTGTTAAAGAATCTTCACTACTATTAAAGTTATGAATGAAAATGTGACTTCAGATTGGAGTGAGATGCCCTGTATTTTTGACTAAATAAATGGTTTTCTGGCCCTGGTTCCTTATATAAGAATTGTTTGCTGTAATGTGCTCTACCACCCTTAAAGTTTGTACAATCTTTTTTGAAACACCCTTCATTATTATTAACATAAAATAAGGTAAAATTTAGTTTAAATTGATATCATAGTTGCCAAATGTTCCATTTTAATTGGAGTTCCTCTAATATTTTCTGTAGACTTCGATAATTTGATCTTTTATGATTCAGAGAAAATAACAATCACCATTAAAAAATAATGACAATAATCTTGTTTTTGCATTTAGAGCTTGGTAACTTTGATTATGAAATCAGTTTGTCAAAAAAATGATATGGGTAAAATATAGAAACAAATGCAACAAGAACAAAAAAATCATGCATCAGACACAAATTAGGAGACATCTTGCAATGCTATGAGAATATATAAGAAATTTCATTTTTCCATACAATTTAATGAGATGTCAAAGAAGTGAAAAGCAGCAAACAAAAAATTACACATTCAATACTCAAAGAGAGAAGGGGAAGAAGTCTGAATGCAAACTGTATCAAGTACTATAAATTGTATAATAAAAACTTTTTAACACTTTCCAATATATTTGAAAAGTATATTTACTCCTAAAAATATACTTGGATTTCTATGACATTGATGTATGTTATTGAAGTTTATAACAGCATATTCCCTATTGAAGATGAAATGTGTAGCTCTTATAGTTTGTTTACAGGGAGTGGGACACACAAAAAAATTCTGCTGCATTATGATCTATGGGGAAAAATTGTTTAAAACAGATTTTAATGATGTTACGTTACGATACACAAACCATAATGAAATTAATATGCATTACTAGGATGAACTACAACATGCTTTTTATAAGGTATGGAGTAACTAGTATTTATGGTTTGTTTACAGTAGAATCCTGAATCTGAAAATTCTGCTTAAAATCAATCCAAACATGACACACACACACACAAAAAAAAACCCCAAATTTTACCCAAACTTGAAATTGAAAATTAATCCATATTTGAATACAATTATGGAAAAGTAATCTATTATTATGCCTCTAATACCAATGTTATCTTTTTTGTATAAAAATGAACATATATACATTCATTAATATTCAAATATAGAGCATTTTTCAACTGAAAAATATTCCGGATTTTTTATTTATTTTTTTTAAAAAATTCAGTCAACCCAACCCAGAAGATTTAAAACTCAACTTGAAACTGAAACTTTTAAAGTCAACGCGACCTGGAATAAAAAACTTAGCATCAACCTGACCTGAACTGTGGGTTAAGTCAGATACCTGACAAAATGCAGGGCTCTAGTTTAAAAAAAATATTACATTATGATCTACAGGAAAAAATTATTTGGTGTGTAACTAGTTACTTCATACCTTACGGGAAAACATGTTGTAGCTGACCTAAGTGATGCATGTAAATGTTTTGTGCTTTGTAACATCATTAAAATCAGGGTTGGCAAGGTTTTCCCACCCCTGGTAAATACCATGGTAAAAACCGGTATTTACCATCCTGGAAAATACTATGTTTATCCCACATGGGAAAAACTGATTATTAAAAACATAAATATAAAAACAAAACAACCTTTAAAATTGTCAAAATTAAGTTCTAAGTAAATAGCTTGAAAGGTAAAAAAAAAAAAAAAAGAAAGGAAGATCAACAAAAACGGATAATGGAGTGCATTTATTTAAATATTTACACACCACACAGATTACCAAATATTTACCAGTCGTAATCATATTCATATTCTTTGTGTTACACTTACACATTGGATTTTAGCATCATATAACAAAATACTAATTTAGAAAAAATACACTCCAGTGATGGTGATGATGCAGGACATCCCTGAAGATGTTCCATTAATTGATGAAATTCTGCATCTATTCCAGTTTTACTTAAATTCTTCCACCATCGTGCAGGTGAAATAGTGTCTGTAATGTCTTCGGAAAAGGCGCATCTTCTGACTTGGAACTGTATTGTAAGTACTTTGGATTTAAAGTCTGCAAATATTCATGAGCAGATTCCTCCTGATCTTGTGATAACTTTTCATCTTTATATTTTGGATTCATAAGGTGTGCCAAAAAATGGACAGGGTCATTGCTTTATGAAAGCTAGATTTCACTTTGCTGAAATGTAGATTGAGTTTTTATTTTGAAAAAGCTCTAGATAAATTTCACAAGCATCAGCAATATTGGCATTATTATCGTGTTGTAACTTCATAAGAGCTTTTGCAACTAGTTCTAATTGGCTGTACATATTTTTTGCTTCTTTATACAGATGAAGATTATTTACTAAACACTTAATGTTGTTATCAATTTCATTTTCGTGACTATCCACAATTTGAAAATAAAAAGGTCTGTTCGCAATAAAAGTTTTTAAACAAGCTATTTGTGAGTTACACCTTGTTTCACCTGGAATTTGTGGTTTAACCGAATCGGTATACTCTTTCAATAAACTCCCAGGATTATGGTGATTTCTAAAAAAATTCCGAATTTTGACAACATTAGCCATAACAGAATCAGTAGTTACATTCTTGCCAAGAATATTTAAATAATGTGATGCACATCCATATGTAACTGGTATAATATCTTCTGTTTCAAGATTCTGCTGCATTGTAAGCATTTTCTGTTCATTATCCGAAACAAAACTTTTTACAGTGCATCCATATGTAGCTTCTGCAGCAATTATTGCATCACGAGCAAGATTTATGCAATATTCATTCATTTTCTTATTTTTTCCGCAATCAATTACAAAAGAAAGACACTTTTTCCATTACAAAATATGGAATTGGCTATAACAGATGTACATTACTCCTCCATCTTGCATGAGAGTAACAGTTCTCCCAGCTATTTTCTCTACAGCAGATTCTTGAACGTCTGCTGTTACCTTTCCCAACAAATCATTAGCCAAATTTTTTCGTGAAGGTGGTTTGTAACTTAGTCATAATGCAGATATCAAATCTAAAAAGTGTTAGTTTTCAACTGATATGTTGCAAGCATTAAAAAACCGAGCTATTTTGACATCAATTTCTTGTTTTTGGAATGATATTTTCTGCATTGCAAAGTTACTGATTGAAGGCTGAATTTTTTTTTTTCAGCTATGTTTGATTTTACTGTTGATGATGGTGAAGGTTGAGGGTAATCTGCATCTTCTTCATCACTAGCTAATATAAACTCATTATTAGCATTAGGATCTGTTTTTGTTCTTGAACTTGAACTGCAACTGGTACTGGTGGATGCAGAAAAGTTACTAGTGGTGTGAATATTTAATTATTTTTGTTTTTGTGTTTTGGATAATTTCAAACAAGTTTGGAAATTATGCTTTACCATTCTATCAGCTTTGCCACTAACTTCTTTATTACATTGTTTGCACTTCACAATAAATTTGCCATTCTCATCATGAATATGGTTAAAATGGCTCCATACAGGATTATGTGGCCTTCCTCTTGCACCGGATGCTCCTGTTCTTGCTTTTGGCATTATGTGTATTATTAAAATTATTAACAACAACTTAACATACACCAACAAATCAACATACAATGATACAATACATTCTAAAAAAAGAGATATGTGCATGCTGACATGATATATGTAATCTAGCTTCTTATTGGTTGATCAGATTCTTGTCTATAATAGAATGCTTATTTTATATTGCCAGATTCTTTATCTATAATTGAATGTTTATTTACTATTGACTGATTGACTGTGAATTGTCTTTGGTTGATTATTGCTGTATATCTTTTTTGTTAATTGTTTTTGTATAGAGCTTGATGGGTTTTTTTTTTAAAGAAAATCTGAATCAGTCTTCAAAGACAGATTCTTCAAGAATTCTATTATAGACTAGACAAGAATCTGGCAACAACAAAAAATGTAAACAAATATAGTGGAGTTCTGGTACTGATGATGTAAAAGAACATTTTGCATAATTACACCAAACCAAAATTGTAAAATTAAAAAAAAAAATGTGCTTAATAGGTCTACTTAAAAAATAATAAAATGCAACAAGAACATTTAATAAATTTTTATTTAAATTTAATAATTTTATGTTATTGTGTTCTAAAATATTTATTTAAGAAATTCATTATTATAAAAAAATTTTATGAGTAAATTTTATGTTTTATGCAATAATTTTTATTTATTTATATTCCTTTCCTACAGAATAATTTTAAACCTAAGGGAAATTTGTAAAACTATGTATTTCTAACTTTAATTTTAACATCAAATTCAGAAAGCCAGAATATTTCTTACATATTGTTATTTGGAAGTTTTTCCGGGTATTTACCAGTATTTCCTGGTGAGAAGGGAAAAAACAAGTTTTGGACGGGGAAAAGCCAGCCCTTATTAAAATGAATGGCAAATCATTTTTATTCATGACTGTAATGTAACATAACTCCTTTACGTGTCCCTGTAAATGAACTATAACAGCTACATACTTCATCTTCAATAAGGAACATGATATAACAAACCTCAATAACATATACAAATGTCTTGGAAATCCAAGTGTATTTACACGAGTTATAGCATAGACAGGTAAAGGCTAGGCAAACCGAAATCAAAACTTTTCAACTATGTTAGGAAGAGTTTAAAAGTTTTATTATACAATTTATAGAACCTGAGCCACAGCTTACAATCAATCTCTTTGAGTATAATTTCAGATGTTTTACACTGAAATTTAAACACATAAAGCAAAAGAGCACTTTTTTTTTTCCTTGCCAAATGATTAATTTATCTTAAATAATGAAAAATAGAAACTATAGATAAAATCAATTATACAATTTAAATGATTTATCACACAAGAGAGAAAAAATATACAGGTCCCTCCAATTAAGGCAGTTAATTAACCTATGATTACCACACTAATCTAAATCACAGTTAATAAGACAAATATTTAATGGGAAAATACTACATTATATAAGCAGACAACTTTTTTAAAAATCCATTATAAATAGTTATGCAATATCAAAATGCACTCTATTTTTGTTTTTAATGTGTTATTATTTTAAGGCACATATTAGGAGTTGAATTTTAAACTTTTTAAAATTAGCTTTATCTATTTTACATGAACTTCCCATTACCATAAACTTATTGGGCTTATTTTAAGGAGTCACAATCAAAGAAACATTTAAATACAAAAATGATTTATGTTTAATTCAGAATTTAGTTAATTAATACTGTAGGTTAATTATTAAAAATATACACAATTTGATTTTAAGTTTAATTCAAAATTTAGTTAATTTATACTACTACAGGTTAATTATTTAAAACATACACAATTTGATTTTAAACTTAGATAAACACAATTTAATTATGATAAACTTTCACATATCAAGCTTAAACTTACGAATTAATTACAGTTTTATTTTTTTGTGTTTAACATATCAACTACCATGACACACAAATCTGTGAGATAAAATTTTTCTCGGGGTGACATACCACACAAATACATGTGCTACCAATCTTTTCATTCAAGACAATTAATTGTGATGGTATTGATAATTTATCACCATGAATTTTTAAAAAGACACCACTCCCCCCTGGCATGTTTAGTGATTTCAGGTTGACATTCAACATATAGAAAAAACTAAAATTTGATATTTTTTAATTAAAAATGCATAAAATGAACAAACATTTCCATGATTGGTAATTGTGAACAGACTTGACAAACACTGAAAACAACTTTGTTAATATCCGTCAAAAAAGCCACTTTGTCATAGTAAGTGTGTTAATTTAGAATACATTTTGCAGCAACAAGAAACTTGATTTTTATTTCTCATACTTTTTTGTATTTTTCGACCAATATGACATTGTTTGGCTGGCAAAAAAAAAAAAAAAAAAAAAAAACTGGATTATCTATTCTGAGCATTCTAACAGAAATCTTCATTTATCAATTTAAGAAGCATCTGAAAACATTTTATGATGTAAACCAAAACTGCATAAAGCAAGGGTGAATTAGCTTCGAATTTCAATTTTTAAAAATATTTTTTTTTAAACAAATCTATTCTGATGAAATAAAATGGAGCAAATAATTTAAATAAGAAAATAAATAACTTAAAAAAATAACATTATGTGAGACCTGGACAAAATTACAAATGCAAAGTTATGAATTTCTATATTCTGGTGTTTTTTATCTGAATAAATGCATTTTATGATAAGAAACTAATAAATGGAGTCATTAGGGATCAATACATTTCAATATATCAATGCATTTTTTAAATTTTTCTCAAAAAGATGTGTAATTTTAATATAGCACATGACTAAACTGAAAACAGTAAATTACTGAGTTTAAGAAATGAACATAATTTGAATCCTTGTGCTAAGTATTAATGCACACATTAAAAAAATGAGCTGAACTCCCATTTTTCTGAATTACTTCAAAAATGTGGCTTGGCATAGATTGAACAAGCTTTTCTAACTGCTCCATTGACAACTAGTTCCATGCAGAAGGTAATTGCCATTTTTAAATCATTTATGTTTTGATATTGACGTTCATCATGATAGACTATTCGAACAATAGCAACCCAACAATTTTCAATGGTGTTTAGATCAGGGCTGCAGGCTAGCAATTTCATGAAATTCACATGCCAGTGCTCAAGCCACTCTTTTGTACATTTTGCATAGTGTATTGCTGCATTATCTTGCTGAAAAACCCAGTTTACTTCAGCAATCAACGGTGCATAAGGCAATAGATTATCTTACAGCATAAACTGGTAGTCTTCTGCTTTTTGTTTTTCTTTAAGGAAAGCCAGAGCAGTCTCACCATTCTGAGAAAAACCAGCCCAAACCATCATAGACCTTCTACCAAAGTTTTGACTAAAGATATCTTGTTCTTCATACCTAACAGTGTGCCAGTAGTATCTTAAGCCATCTGGGCCAGCTAAATTAAACTTTTTTCATCTGATTAAATGACTTGTGCTCCACTCCATTGTCCATGACATGTGCTGCTGTGCAAAGTGAAGCCTGGCTTTTATGTGATGATGCTCAAGTTTTGGTTTAACTTTCATTTTCTTCCATTTCATGTTCTGGGCTTGTTGAAGAACTCGTCTAACAGTTCGAGAGCTTATATTTAGCTTTTACAATTGGACTAGAAAAAAGTGGCTTGAGCACTGGCATGTGAATGTTATGAAATGGCCAGCCCGCAGTCCTGATCTAAACCCCATTGAAAATTGCTGGGGTGCAATGGTTTGAATAGTCTATCATGATGGACATCAATATCAAACCCAAATGATTTAAAAATGGCTATACTTTCAGCATGGAACCAGTTGTCAAAGGAGCAGCTGGAAAAACTTGTTTAATCTATGCCGAGCCACATATTCGAAGTAATTCAGAACAATGGCAGTCCAACTCATTTTTTAATGTGTGCATTAATACTTAGCACTAGAATTCAAATTAGGTTAATTTCTTAAATTCAATAATTTACTGTTTTCAGTTTAGCCATGTGCTATATTAAAATTACACATCCTTTTGAGAAATATTTTTAAAAATGCATTGATATATTTATCCCTAATGACTCTATTTATTAGTTTTTTATCATAAAATGCATTTATTCAGATAAAAAAAGACCAGAATATAGAAATTTATAACTTTAAGTTTATAATTTTGTTCAGGTCTCACATAATGTTATTTTTTTAAGTTATGTATTTTCTTATTTAAATTATTTGCACCATTTAATTTCTGAGTTATATTAAATTTAGATGTCTTTTTATAAATATTCATCTTTATTTTATTAATGTAAAGCTGAGCTTATTTATATTATGATTTAAACAAATTGAAAATTTTCTGAGTTTATAAATTTGTCCAGGCCTGTATATATATTTTATTGTTTTTTGTATACAATTTATTTCTGTTTGAATGTAAAAATAGATAAATGACTTCTATTGTATATAATTATATTAAAAATATATTAATTATATTAATTATAATAATATTAAATAAATTATATAAATATTGAAAAAATTGCTTGTGTATATGTAACAGAGGATAGGTTGCCAATTTTTTTTCTGTCGCCAAGGCCTATATACTAGAAAAGTGCCAATAATTGTATTCTCTCATAATTTTTGAGTTTCTACGCCATTGATAAAAAAAAAATATGTTTAACTTTTAATGTGAATGTATAATAGAATAAACACGTACCACAGATCTCAGTCGGTGCTTAAATCCGGTTAAATGCTCAATTAAGCATGGTGGTGCAATGGCTGAGTCACATATAAAGCAATAATATTGAGTTTTTCCAATGCCTTGGATTTCAGTGACAAAATTCAACCCTAAAAACACAAAAGCAAATATGTAAAATTTACAGCTATTATAAAAGGTTCTTAAATTTAAATACAAAATTACATCCATAATAAAGTGATAAAATAATACAAATGTCCACAATATAAAATTAACTCTTGGAATATTCTAAACAGGAAAACAACTCTTTATAATGTACAAGGGCTGCTCAATAAAGGATGATCATAACTTTTTTATTTACACAATTTACTGTACACCAATTTAATTTTATGTTGCATTGTTAGCTTAATGTATAATGTATATGCAGTATTTTTTTTTCATTACTTTCTTTCTAGTAGTACTTTCAGTATTGCCTATAGGAACAGTAGAGACGTAAACTGATGAACAATATGAAATTTTGCTTTCACCTGAAGAAATCGTCAGCCGAAACCTATGTGATGTTACAGAAGGCTTATGGACAGTTTGTTCTTCTCTACAGCAGAGCTAGAAGATGATTTAGGATGTTTAAGGAAGGAAGACAATCAATTTCAAAGTAAGGTTTACCTGAAGCTCCAGTCACTGCACTTACAGAAGAAGTCAACAGTAACACTGCTACTACTATTGTCAGAGAAGATCATCGAATGAAATTATGAGCATTATGAGACATATTGCAGATATCGATGCTACCCACATGTTGGTAACAGAAATGCTTGTTTCAAGACCCCTCATGCTCGAATAAGAAGACATGCAGCTGAAGATTTGTTTGCAGTTGAATGTGATGCTATTGTTATAGTCCAAATTTTGGCCCGTATTACTCATCATGTGTTGCATTCATCATTCCCATAGGCCAGCGCTTCGCAAACTTTTTTCTTTCATGTACCAATTGCTTCGGCTATTCATTTTTAACTTGGAGAGTTTAAATTTCTCATTCTTAAATTATGCTAATTCAGTTCTTTAAAACTATCTAAAATTATAAATGTAACTATAATATTTCAGAAGATACTCAGAAAAATCTTAATTTTTTTTTCTATGATTTCTGAATGTTTCAATTATTTGTTAATATCATTTCTTTTTGAGTAAAATGAAAAGTCCTTTTTTATTATTAAATGATATGCTATTAACTTTCATAACAAAATTGAAAGAAGTTAGCTGTGGTACTGGTACATTTCCGTTATACCAAAACCATTGTCACCAAGCATAATAGTTGATACCAAAGGATCATTAAATTGTTTCATTTGATTGCGAACACAAAAAATTGGCACAAACTTATTTCATATAGCTGTTCCAGTTTACTATCATGTTGTGATTCATTTCAAGTTGAAGCTTACGAAACTCAATCGAAGCCAGCTCTTTTGAAGCATTAAGAAAAGACAATTGCAATGCTTTAAACCATGATTTCTTTTGTATTCCTATGCTTTCTCGGCATGTTCGTAAGCTACATCTTGATTGTGAATAAAATTCCAAACTCATCTATAATTCCATCTGATGGTTTATTGAACAAAAACTTTTTTTTATATATAATTCCATAGTCCTAAAACAATTTTATTGCAGTTTCCTTATCAAAAGGTAACTGCCAAATTGTAAAATCCATCTAAGTGTCAGTGAAAAATGTAAGTTATAACTTAAAAAATATTTTTAATTTTTGATTTGAAAATAGCAATGCATCCATCTGACACCATTAAAAATTGGCATGTCACAAATTAATCTGGGTTACATAAAGCCAAGAGAACATCTTAAGAGCCTACGCTAGTCATCCGAAGAAACTCGAACACTAATGTTAAGTCTATGGGAAGGTTCTTGACAGATTTATTGCTCACATTTTAATATTTTTAAATGATTTTTTTTGCATAGGATAGTTGAGACTGATCCCTAACATTCAAAGTTTTTACTTTTTCGATTTTGGTTCCAATTTTTTTATATAAGGGTACTTTCCCTTTCAGAACAGTTCCAAAATTGAAAATGTCTGCTTATGAAAAAGCTGTAACCAAAATCAGAAAAGTAAAAACTAACAATGTTAGAGATCGACCTCAGCTGTCTTATGCAATAAACATCATTTAAAAATATTACAATGCGAGCGAGAAATCTGCCAAGAACCTTCCCTTAGACTTAACATTAGCTTGCGCATTTTTTTACATGACTGTTGTAGGCTCTTAAGAGCATGTTTTGACGTCAAACTTATCCATTATTATTGGCAATAAATTGTTTGACGAAAGACTGCTTTTATGAGGCCTAGATTTTATGGTCAAAGGGAAAGTAAGCAAGTAACTAATTTTTTAAGGAATAAAAATAGAAGAAGGGAATGACATAATAAACAACCTCATCTCTTAAAGTGCATGTACGAAGGGTTTTAAAAAAGTAAAGATACAATGCCTCAAACCCATTCAAAAAACTTTTAATTGATAAAATATCCATTAAAAATTACTCACTGGTATATACCTTATTTTTTTATATAGTTGACGCCATTGTCCAAGCATTTGTTAAGTCTGGGTCAAGCTTTTGTATCCCACAGCCATAGAAGTTTACCGCATGTTGTCAAAACAACCATTTCAAAGAACAGGCTAAAATTTGGCTGAGGATAGACAGAGGCAGTTCCAAATGCACCTGAGGCTGACTTTTCATTTTTTGAAAATTAGTCAAGATATAAATTGAAAACGATAATGAAAGTGGTGCATTGTCGCACTTGTCTGTGGCAAAACGGCAGTTCTGAGGTTCTTCAAGCAGAAGGAAGTGAAGGATGAAAAAACAAACTCCCCCCCCCCTTTTTCTCTGCATTTTTAAAAATTTGCATCTGCTTTCCAGGTCAAAAAAAAAAAAAAGAAAGAAAGGGAAAAACATTTATTTAATGAAACTAACTTTTCTGGTTTAAACAATGTTTTCAGTTAAAAAAAAAAAAAAAAAAAAAAAAAAAAAAAACATTTACTATTTAAAAAAAAATCATTTTCTGAATGCTGATTTCATGTGTTTTGTTTTTCCTGCAGATTTAAAATTCTGCATCTGCTTTACAAGAAAAAAAAAAACATGATTATTTCTGTATTTTTTTTTCTAACGATATCTTTGCTGTAAAAAAAAAAAATTATACCAATTCAATAATAATAAAATCTAGAAGTGATTTCAAAAATTCACCAATTCTGCCCCCCCCCCCTCCCGATACTACTGAAGAGATATCACTCTTCTGAGAGAGATATCATTTCGACTTTTAAAAGAGGGAGAAGAGTTTAAATTTTTAAATTTTTAAATTTTTTACGCTTTCTCATGAGCTTTTGAGATGAACATTTTTTCATGAAAGTTTCATTCATCATTGTCATGGAAGTTTTGCCCTGCAATATGTTTCTTCAGGTAAAGGAATAAGTGGTAGTCGTTGGGTGCAATGTCCAGGCTGTAACGTGACCTATCTGTTTTGGGTTCTTTATGAAAATTGATCCTACCCCCTGAGAAAGCACAACACCATTTTGTTAATTCATAACGTTCCCATAGACGGAAACAATTTCTTTGTGAATATCTGCTGAGCGCTCACGTTTTGCATGAAAAAATGTATGACAGAATGTACTTCACATTTGGCAGGATTTTGAATTGATGTAGAAATTATAAATAAGAGCTACACAAAACAGACTCACCATACAAATAATGAATGACTGCAAAGGAAAGGTTGAATGTTTAAGGTTACTACATGTGTTGCCAACACACTCATTAAAACTTTTTTCCTGCTGTCTTTACTTTTCGAAAACACCTCATATCAACAAGATAACAAAACTGGAAAATTGCTTTTTAGGCAGTGCAGTGTTAACCAATAATAAGACAAGCAAATAAGACACAAATACTTGCCAGGACATGTTTCTATCGAGGTCTCTAACAACTCTTGAATTTTTGCATCAATTTTTACTTTTTTGCGAATGACACAGGAAGGGGCTGTTTAGAAGAAGAAAAGTAACACAAATGTTACATGTAAAAGTAATAATAACAATATAAGAATATAAGTATATAACAATATAAGTAATAATAACAATATATTGGATAAGAAATAGCAACAAAATAAACATACCTTTGGGATACTTTGATTGGTCCTGAAAAAAAAATTAAAAGAAAGAAAATGGTCATTTTCTCGTGAATCAAGATTGTTTTTAATTTAAATTAATAATGATATAAGAATCAAAATCCTGTAAGAATATTACAAGCACAAGCAAAACTTTTACTATGACATCTTAATAAAAGTGTAAAATCTCATAGTCTGTTATAAGGCATGATCAAATAAAACCTATCTAGGTCCTAGAGCAGGGATAGCAAACCTTTTCACAACAGCATGCCAAATCTTTTCAAAAAATATTTTATAATACCATGACGTGCCAACAAACAAGAAATTTAGTGAATCAAATAATAAGGTATCAAAATTACCTGAAATTTTTATTCTAGGATTAAAATATATACATATGGGTAACATACAGTGTTATATTTTACAAAATAAATAAATAAATAAATTGTGATTTCTTTTGTCGATGCCAAATAATTTATATTAAATTCATACTTAGTTATTTTTTTAATTAATAACTTTAAAATGCACACAAATTAAAAATAAATAATTACATCAGAGATGACAGTAGGAGGAATGCAGGCGGCCACAGTTTCTGTCATGTTTTCAGCCCTGTGGTTCTACAAAAGAAGAATGAAAAATTAAAAAACACATATTAAACAATTTTTAAGTAAGTATTAAATACTTTAACAAAATACAGTCAAACTCACTTATAACGAGCCCTGATTTAACGAGGAAATCAGAAATATTTGGTTGGTACAATGTTAAGTCTAAGGGAGCATAATTTGCTTTAATGAACAAACCCTGGTTATAGCAAGCAATATTTTTGTGATTCATAAAATTTCTATTGACTTCCACCTCTCCAGCTCAGCTAATTGTTTCTTGGAAAAATTCCTTTAACATTCCAAAGTCAACCGAAAGTTAGTGATTTGTCATAAATCTTGAGAACAAGTAATGGTGGCATTTTTCATCGTGTGAAATGCATATGTGAGGACCTCCTACAACGACCTTGAGGAGATGTACGGAGAAGATGGAGGTTGCTGATTGGACGGAAGTTTACTCTGCGTAGGAGTGGCAGGGTAGGGGACTTGTGTGGAGAGGAAGTCATTCTTTGAGCTACATTCATACAGTACGCTTGTCAAATTTTATCTGGCGATGTCGAAACGTAAAATTTTATCAGTTGACGAAAAAGTAAGGATTTTACGGGAATTAGAGGATAGCTTAAAAAATTACGAAATCTGCAAAAAGTATGATTTATCTTCTTCTACTTTTTCAACATTGTTAAAGAATAAGGAAAAATTAATGGCTGCGTTCGATCAAAATAAGAATGACTGTAAACGTTTGACGAAATGTGCTAAGGAGGATTTGGACGAAGCTCTTTTGAAGTGGATGAAGGTGCAACGTAGTGCAGATTTATCTATAAGTGGTCCACTTTTAAAAGTTCAAGCAGAAAAATTTGCTGAACAATTTGGCTATTCTGGATTTGTATGTTCGAATGGATGGGTTGATGGATTCAAGAATAGACATGGGATATCCTTTGGAAAAATTTGTGGTGAAGCAAAGTCTGCAAACATGGTAGATATCGCAACATGGATGAGTGAAAAGTGGCCAGTCATCAGCGAAGGATACACAAAAGATGACATTTATAATGCCGATGAAACGAGCATTTTCTACAACGTAACCCCACAGCAGACTTTTAAGTTCAAGGGTGAAAAGTGCGTCAGAGGCAAGTTCTCCAAAAATTGATTGACAGCTTTAGTGTGCTCTAATATGTCTGGCACTGACAAGAAGAAACTGTTGGTTATTTGCAAGTCCGAAAACCATAGGTGTTTTAAGCATGTAAAAAAGCTTCCTGTTGATTATGAATACAGCAGGAATGCCTGGATGACTGCGGACATTTTCACAAAATTTAGTGTTTCCCTCCGAATAAAAAAGGGCAGGGTGTTCCATCAAAAAAGGAGCACTTCAGCTGAACAAATTGGAGTGCTTTTCACAAGTAATAGCTTAATTATTTTAAAGTTTTCTTTCTATTTTAATATTCATTCACACATAAACATACTTTTTCTATTGAAAAGTATTTATAAATTTTATTCTTTGACCTTTTTGAAATCTGGCAATAGTAGGTAAAAAAATCGGCTAGTTCAAACTATGAATTAAATCTTTATTCAGCTAATGAAATTTTGAATAAAAGATCCTACAAACTCTACAAAATTAGTCGAATTAAAAAAATAAAATTATTGGACTTTGCACACTACAATCCAGTCAAGTATGTACCTACAAAAAATGGTTAAATTGATATGTATAGTTTTTGATCCTATAAAGCTTATATAACTGAAATAAATTGACCAATTTCAGCATTAAATAGTACTCAAAATAATTCTTAGATTTAAAACTGTCTGTTTAGTGTGTCATTCATACATATCTCTATAAAGCTACCAATTTCATGTTTTTATAAGTAATACTTTATTTAATATAATTTGAGAAAGAGCACCAGTTACTTTTTTTAGAATAGAGAGAAATGTCATTATAATCCTTTTTAATATCAAAAGTGCATCATCAGTTAAGTGTACCAATTTCATGTTTTTATAAGCAATACTTTATTTAATATAAGTCAAGAAAGAGCACCGGTTACTTTTTTTTAGAATAGAGAGAAATGTTGTTATAATCCTTTTCAATAGCAAAAGTGCATCATCAGTTAAGTGTGCCTATCACACAAAAGTAATATCCAAAATAATCAGGGCACATTTCCAGCTATATAAAAATGGGACATGTACAACTATAAAAAAAATGGGCAGGGCGCTGTGCCCTCTTGAAAACGCCTAGGGGAAACACTAAAATTCATTTCAAAATGGGAGAGCCAACTACGGACAGAAAAGCATAAAATTCTCTTTTTAATTGATAATTGCTCCGCACATCCCGAAATAACTGCAGTTACAAACATCAGGATTGAATTTTTACCACCGAATACTACAAGTGTTATCCAGCCTATGGACCAAGAGGTCATCAGAAGCTTTAAATCAAACTTTTGTAAGCACTTGATTTTGATGCTTCTCGATACAAGAGAAAAAATAGGAACAACCTCAAATTCTAATGTAAACATACTGGAAGCGATACATTTAATGAGCAATGCATGGGAAAACGTTGCTTCAACATGCATTACAAATTGCTTCCGTAAAGCTGGATTGGACATTTCTCAAAAGGTGCAAATCTCTGAGGAAGAAGAAGAAGTAGACAAATTGAAAAATTTGGAAATGAGTACAGAAGAATTTGATAATTATGTATCTGTTGACGCCAATGTTATCACTTCTGAACTACCTACTCCCGAGGATATTGTAGCTGAAATTTAAGCTAAAGAAGATGACGAAAAGGATAAAAGCGACGATGATAACGATGAATATGAAGAATTTCAAGCTGAATAACCCCCAACATACTCAACGGCTTTCAAGAGTGCAAAAAAAACTTCCAACATTTTTCGAAGCCATGGGTGCAAATGACGATGTTTTTCGGGCCATGAGTCTTCTCTGAAGATCAATAACACAAGAAAGAGACAATAAGACAGTTCAAAGCAAATTAACCTAAATACTGTACAGAAATAAAAAAATAAATAAAGTATGTATAATAAAGTAAGTATGCATGAATTTTTATAATTTTTTACGAACTCGTTTTTTATGAGCACCCGGTTATAACAAGCAAATATCATGGTCCCTTAGCACTCGCTATAAGCAAGTTCGACTGTATCACTACAAATAATATAATAAAATCACTTGTAAACGTTAAACTAAAGATGTGTTAATGCTTAAAAGTGATAAAAACATTATACAAAAAGGTTTAAAAATACCTTTTAATATAAAGATCACATGTTTCCTACACTCAAATGGTGACTTCTTCAAGATCGAAAAATCCCTGATGGCTCGGCCTACAGGCACAGGTAGATTTCGAAGATGCAGATTGTGCGGTGCCTGTTTATTGGGAATTACAGAAGAAAGACCTATTAGCCATGATGTGGCAGTTGGGACCACCCACATCGAAATATACCTGTACCTGTAAGCGGAGCCAGCAGGATTTTGTTTTAATTTTGTTTTTTTGCTGTAAGAGTTGGTCCTATAAAAAACTTGTCAATATAAAGGTTGTAGATAATATTAAGAAGATTTATGATAAATTTAAGCAGATTTGATATCTTGTGAATTGACAGAGTTGTGAATTTTTCCTTCTTAAACCCCTATTTTTCTCCCCTTAGGGAGCATTTTTAATGAAATCAAAAACCTGTCATACATAATTTTTTGCCCCTTTTCCTAGAAGTAATAATAACTTTAAACGGATTCAATATGTATCTTAATTAAGAAGTTATGGGTTTTTCCTGTTTTCACAAAAAGCCCCCCTGGTACGATTCTGCCCATTAACAAACTTGACCGAGATTTTATGCCGCTTGATTTTATGTATCTGTTTAAGAGATTTTGTGCATAATTATGGAAGTTATTGTGTCCATAACAAAAGTGATTATATATATATATATATAAGTTTTGAACTGGGGATGGTTTTGGGTTCTAGGAGTCATGATCGGTGTAGATCTGCAAAAATTTTTCTGAAAATCCAACTTAAGGGAGAATGTTATAGATAGTATTTCTTACGAAATCTACTGATAAATAAACTATTTTCGCGTAATTATTATTTTTTTTAAGTACTGAAAATAGTTTATTTATAATTTTTGATCTAAAAGAAGTCTCTGTTTGAGTGTAAGAAACATGTCATCCTTTATATTAAAAGATATTTTAAGCCTTTTATCACTTTAAGCATTAATTAAATCTTTAGTTTAAAATATTACTATTTTAAAAAGTACAGCAATACCTCAGTTAATGAATATAATAATTTGTTCCATTAACAGAAATCTTTGTATCCAGCCTAATCAAACTGCACAGCAGCTGCATTATCTTAACATGTGCATACTAGGGTTACGATGTATATCTCAGAAAAAAGTAAGATTTTTCATTGTTAGTTTTTATTTTATCGCACTGTCATCATGTTTGATACTCTACTAAAGAATGTTGAATGTGTCAGTGATGTTTTCAGTAAGTAATTGTTTAAAAAGCAACTTATTAATTAATGGATTTAATAATTATTTTCCAACTGTATTTGTATTACATTATTCTATTAACAGTCTTAAACCAATTTTGCAGTCATATATCCCCTTATGAATAAAAAACTAATTGGGACAAAAATACATCAGAAGATCTTAAAATTCAATGATGATCATGAAAATTTTAGTAATGGACACCCTTCTAAAAATAGATGTTTATATTTAGGAATAAAGGGAGATAATAAGTCAAATAAAATACTAAAATTTAAGATACAGATAACTTCAAGTTCAGATGATGAGAGAATAAAATAAAAATCTTAGTTCATAACATCATTAAAGTATCAAACTTTTAAAAAATGACCTTTACTGGTGCCCATTATTAGCACATTTAAGCTATATAAAAAGTTTGACAATAAAATTTTAGTAAGTTCTGTCTCTCTTAATATGACATAACTATCCGAAGATTTTTGTCATTCTGATTGGAAACAAACCCCTTTTATGTTTTACATGCATGTGTCTAACTTTACTTTGGGAAAAATATGACATTTTTTAAGCAAACTGAAAACAAAAAAAAATTATTAAGAGTTAGCTATAGTAAAAAAAAAGGAAGACATTGTTGTACAGAATAAATTTAAACGTACAATGTATGATAGGTCTAAAAAACGTATAAGTTACATGAAAAACAATCTGGCAAACATAGCACATACAATAAAACATTCTTTAGCAGAATCCATATTAGTCAGCCACATCATAAAAAGAAGCAAAAAGAATCTTTGTTAGCTAAAACATTTGTTAGCCAAGGTATCACTGCATATAGGTGGGGAAAAAATAATATGCAAATGTATAACAATAAGTATAAAAGTAAAAATAGTTACATACATATAAACATAATTTAATTAATATTAAACTATTAATTCATAAAAGTGTATTGTTTGAAAAAATTATTATACTCTTTATTTTTATCTTATTTCCTACTCTTTAGTGTTTAAAACATTTCACTATTGCAGTTTCAGAGCCAGTTGACCCATTTTAGAGAGTGTGGTTTGACACATAATTAACGCCATACAGTTGTAACCATAAAAAATATTTGACATTTTATCACCTGCACCTGGCAATAGAAAAATTTCATAAAATTAATTTATAATTTACTTCTCAAAATATTAAAATGCTGTATTGTCATTAGAGATGAGTTTAGGCTCTTTTTTTTTATGTATCCCTTCCAAGCCTGACAGTTTGAAATCTAAGCTTAAAAAAATTTGTCTTCAGAGTCAGAGCCTAAAAGCACACAGTAGAAAATTGTTAATAACATTTTAAAATTGTTTCAAGATTAATTTTCTCATTTAAAAATCTCATCTTGCATAGAAATAACTATTAAACTTTAATACTATTTCCATAACGACCTTTTGTGATTTTCATGTACCTGAAAATCTGTTTAAAATAGCAAATTTGTTATTTATACCCAACTATTGGCAGAAATCTGCAAAAGTCACAATTTTTATTCTTTTAAAATATCATCATGGGTGCAAGAAGTCCATTCAAATCAAGACTGAAAACTTTTCTGAGTATTAGGTATAACCAAATAGAAATGGGCTACAAGATTTCTATGACTGACTTGCATTATGGCTAAAAATTGGTCATTTACAATAAAAGAAAGGGATTAAAAGTTTTTGCTAGTAAAATTGCTATAATTTAAGTAAATAAAGTAGAATTTATTTATCGGTCAAGAATATCTCCAGGGCGGATTTCAGTCCTGAGACTGAAGTCTTGAATATCAATCAACAACTATGGCAGAAATACATGAGTTCTGTTTCCCAGTAATTCTGGAAAAGGACTTCAAACTAAAACTGATCCTGGTTTGAAAATTGAGCCTGTATTGAGCTCTGGTTAAGCCCATCTTATCTCTAATTGCCATCAGAAACACACCTGTGTACATAATTCCAAGGTAGGCCACACACTGAGACGATTAGACCAAAATGTCTCGTGTCTTAAGAGAAGAAAGAGGTTTTTCTTTGTTCTGAGCCGCTTTTTCTCCTAAGACAAGAGACATGTTATTCCTGTTACTTCAGTGTGCGGCCTAGCCTGCCTTGTAATTCTAGCATATAAGGAAGTGAGTAAAAAATCAATTACAAAATTTTATCCTAGCATACATGAACCAAGTTAAATAAAAGAGTGCAATAAACAGCACAAAATATGTAACTAATACAGTAGTAGAATAAAATGGTACTTACTTTAAGATGTCTTTTTCCAATTAGATGGGTGTTGTAGGTTTGACGACTGTTCATTGATAGATTGCACAGCTAGAAATAAAATTATACTTTTTAAATGATACAGAAAGTTAAACATAAACAGTAAAATAAGGCAAAAAAAACCAAAACAAATACTGTCAAACACCCTGTTTCAATAAATCTAACTGTGTCAGTTCCAGAAAACAACACAAAAAATCAGTGGCGAGGAGAATCTTCTCATTAGGAGGTTGGTAGATAGAAGAAAGGTACCAAGACAGAAAATTCCTCCTTTCAATTAACCCTTTGAAGGATGGTGCTATATTATTTATATTATTTAATTGAAATCTCCAACTGTTCTATTTGCATCAGAATTTTTGAATAAATTTTTGCTTTTATAATGAATGTGAAGAAAGGCATTTACTTATTTTAAATCAATTTGTTCATAAATTCTGGTGGCAGTCAATCATTTTAACAACAGAATTAATTCAGGGTTCCCAGCAAAACATGTCTGGCAATTTCCCTGACTATTCATGATTTTCTCTGACCATATCCAAAAAAATCCCATGACCAAAGGAGCATACACAAAATCTGCTTTAAATAACAAACAGCATTGAAAAAAAAAATCAGAAATTTGTATCATAATAACAGGGTTCATACTCTTTTCCCAGGAGAAAATTCAAGCACCTTTAAAGAAAATTGCAAAATGAAATTCTATAAAATACTGTAATGTAAAAAAAAACTTCATCTTTGCCAGTTTTCAAATGAATGCCATACAACAAAGTCTAGAATGTGAAATGCCATGAAAAAGTCTAAAAAATGTAGAAAACTTTTGTCCATATTATGGCTTTTCTGCATTGCATTTGAAGGAATTTCTTGATCTTGAAACCGACAAGAGTCTAGAGACTTTTCAGAGGCGCCATGTAGCGAGAAATATAGTAACACTTTTCTGAAAAAGAAATGATTTCAAATTCAAATCCCCCCCCCCCCCCCCCGAAAAAAACAACCTTTCCATGACTTTTTATGAAATTGTAAATTCCCTGACTTTTCCTATATATTGTTAAATTTCCATGACTATCTCTGACTACTTTGAAATTCCCTGACTTTCCAGATTATCCATGTTGCTGGGAACCCTGTAATTACTTTACACCAAAAAGGGTTAAGGATAAAAAATTTTGTAAAATCCTGAGACCAAACTTCCACTGCATCTGGGGCTTTGCCAAATGAAAGCTGGTTTTTCTCACCCCTGTGCATTTGGAACTTGGCTTCATGTATCAATCGGTCAGGGGGCATTAGTGATATCAACAACAAACCTTTTGCCAATCAGTGGGCCAAAATCCAGAGGCAATGTGCAAGCAAAAAAATGGAAAAAAGGGTCGATTCGTTTGTGGTTTTCACTAAAATCATTCTTTATATCAAGATTTTCTTCAAAAATTTTTTTTAAGTTAAGTTAATAAATTGTTGATAGAGGGTGCTTTAGACTTTAGAGTAACGAACAACTACTTTTTACCGTTACTTTTTGTATGGGGTTAAAATTATTTTAAAGTTTAGACTAACTTAAATTTTAAGCCCAAAATCGAAACCATTGGGATTGGGTAACTAACGAAAATTGAACTGTGAACAGAGGGGGTTGGGAGGGGGGAGGGATTTTAAACGCTCATAAACATTGAACAAACTAATCAATTTTGTTGCGGTTTGAGTATAGGTCATCCCCTTGGTAATTATTTTATTCAAAATGATGTACAGCTTTGGTGTCCTCATTTTTGATAGAGGGCGCTTCTGACACATCTCCAACGTTTCAAATGACATTACTTCTGGGTGTTTTACTACCAGACCAACATACTTCCAGGAAGTGTTAGGGATGCAAAGACGACTCGGAATCACATAGGAATGTAACGTTGAAAATGCCTTTTTTTGCGAGTTATGGTTAAAAGAAGCAGAGAAAAAAGCAACAGAAAGAAGCGGAGAAATAACAACACGTTAATGTGACAGAAAACTGTTTATTTAACGGTTTTACTACAAAAGGTGTTAAAAATTACGACCAGAAGTAGTCTGGCAAGCTTGACAGTGATGATAGATGGCACTGAAAGGTAAGGCGCGTGAACATTGTTCACGCTCAAGTGATCATTTGTGTACTGGTTCCAAAGGTAGTAGGATGGAGTATTCGAACGATGAACTGGTCAACATGTTGCTCGTATATGGAGCTGCAGACTGTAACAGACATGCCACTCTGATGTTGATAATGCCCATATTTGGGCTTTGGCAAACCCCCTATGGTACGAGACCACGTGCTGATCAAAGGCATTTTTCTATCAATGTTTGGGCCGGCATTCTTGGGGACTACCTTATTGGATTATACATTCTACCCTGCCGTTTGGATGGAAAGACATACTTGATATTCCTGCAACAAGTTCTGTCAGAACTTCTGGAAGAAGCACATGTTTCTCTTTTGTTGCGGCATTCTATGTGGTTCCAGCACGATAGGACTCCTCCACATTATACCAATGACTTTCACCGACACCTCAATGTAACATTTGAACAGCGGTGGATGTATTGTGGTAGCCCGTTCATTGGCCTGCCAGATCACCAAACCTATGTATGGACTTCTTCTGCTCGAGTCAAAAGAAAAGTTGGGTGTATGAGACTCCCATACCTTCAGTTGAAAACCTCGCGGCTTGTATTTCTGTAGCTACCAGAAAGCTATCAGACATGCCAGGAATCTTCCAGAGCTTGAGGAATTCCATGCGACGGCACTGTCAAGCTTGCCGGACTACTTCTGGTCATAATTTTGAACACCTTTTGTAGTAAAACCTTTAAATAAACTGTTTTCTGTCGCATTAACATGTTGCTGTTTCTCTGCTTCTTTCTGTTGCTTTTTTTAAACAAAACTCGCAAAAAAAAATTTCCAACATTACATTCCTATGTGATTCTGAGTCGTCTTTGCATCCCTAACACTTCCTGGAAGTATGTTGGTCTGGTAGTAAAAAACTCAGGAGTAATGAGGACACCGAAGCTGTACGTCATTTTGAATAAAATAATTACCTACATGCCGCAACAAAACTGATTAGTTTTTTCAATGTTTATGAGCATTTAAAATCCCCCCCCCCCCCCCTCTGTTCACAGTTCACTTTTCGTTAGTTACCTGATCCCAATTTTTTCGATCTTGGGCTTAAAATTTAAGTTAAAGTCTAAATTTTAGAATAATTTTAACCCCATATAAAAAATAATGGTAAAAAGTAGTTGTTCGTTACTCTAAAGTCTAAAGCACCCTCATACCTGCCAACATGTCCATTCAGAAAACCTTACAATTTTCCCGACGTACTTCATTGTGCATCTTTTAAAATATATACGTAGTGTTTACGAAGGCATCTGGTAAGGTAATATATGGTTTGATACAAAATTTACTGATAAATACAAAAATATTAAACAAGTAATTGTTTTAAGTTTAAAAAAAAAGTAAAAGACACAACCCAAATAATATTAGCACTGATAATTATCTTTAATATACTTTAAATAGGCTGGCTTTACCCAATAATTTTTTGTCAAATATTTCTTCATAGCAATCTTTTCACATGCTTTTAAGTATTAAAATATTTTAATACTTAAAAAAGCATGTATATTAAAATATTTTATAAGTAAAAAAAAAAAAAAAAAAAATCTAATAAATTTCTAATCAAAAAAGTCTCAAAACTACAATTTTAATTTTGCATTTAGCTTTGCTGCGAGAAAATTTTAAAATACAAAGCATGACTAAAAATTCTCTGGCATAGAATAACGTGTTGTGAATTACTACTTGGTTGCTGTGATGTACCATATTGCTAATCTCTCTCATCTTTGTAACATAAACACAATGTGTGCATCAGTTTAATTCTTTTACTAAATGAGTAACATATTTGAATAATCATTTCAAGTTTTACCAAAAAACCTTACAATCTTACCTATCATCCTTACAACCTTACAATTTGACCTAAATCCTTACATTGTAAGGCTAAACCTTACAAGTTGGCAGGTATGCACCCTCTATCGACAGTTTTTGAACGCAACTTTCAAAAAACTTTTGGAAGAAAATCGTGATATAAAGAATGATTTTAGTGAAAACTGCAAACGAATCGACCCTTTTTCTGTTTTTTATCATCGTTTGAAGTTTTAGACCTTAAACTTCAATGGTCCCCTGGTAGCAGAAAGTGTGCGACGCGCGTCGCAGATTTATTTTAGACCTTGCAGATAAATTTACCAACTTGGAAAAAAAACACAATCTCTGGTCTTCAGATTATTATTTTTTTTCTTCTTTTCCCAGTAAATTTTCACCCCAACTGTATGAATGAAAGATTACTTTCTGTTCACGTACAGAAAACTGTCAATCATCAAGACCGCGACGATACTGACACACCCTTTCATTCCCACTGGATGTGAGCCGTTCATAATTTTTGAAATAACATTTAAAAAATTATGCATAATTCTGAATGTCTACCTTGGTTTAAACTGTATGTCATAAAAATATGGCACATTTAAAAAAAATTGATAACAAAAATTTTGTGATTTGAAATGATTTTCTTTGTGCATTTGTATATAGAGGTTTTCAGAGTAATTTTTACAGTTCATTTTAATTTACGTTGTATATTGTTGGTTTGATTTAATAAGAAAGATATCAAACATGCCACTTTTCCATGGATTTCTGCTTATTTGGTGCTCAATTTTATCATTCCTGGGATCAATGCAAATATGCATTAAAATTTTTTACTTTTTCCTGGGGGGGGGGGGGGGCAAGCAGATGAAATACACTAAAAACAAAAACAAGAGAATGAATAGTGGCCGCCAAATTGAGTTTGTTTTCGCTTTCGTCCGACCTTCTCTTTCCCCTGCCTGATCACGTGCACCAAAGCATTTAGCGATGCCTCGGATGTGCTATAGCGCGTAAATTATGTGAAAAATTTGAGTTGGGCTGCAGAGAAATTGTTCTTATGCCATTCCATCTGTTTTTATACGTGTAAATTCTTCAAAGAATCTCGAAATCCATCCAAGGACCGCAAAAAAACGGCAAATTTCTTCAAAAGATTGCTGAGAAGAGACTAATTTCGTCGAGGAATCTAAAAAAAATCCAAATTTTGTAGAAAAATCGCAGAAAGAAGACAAATTTCATCAAAGGGCCGCAGAAAAAAAGACAAATTTCGTTGAAGGATCGAGAAAAAAAACGGCAAATTTTGTCGAAGAATCCGAAAAAACGGTGAATTTCATCACAGGATCGCGCAAAAAACGACTAATTTCATCGTAGGATTTCGAAAAAATGGCAAACTTCGTCAAAGTATCACAAAAAAAAAAAAAAATTCACAGAAGAATCGCGAATTTCGTCGAAGGATCGTGAAAAAATGGCAAATTTTGTCGAAGAATCGCAGAAAAAATGCGAATTTCGTCCAAAGGCCGAGGAAAGAATGCAAAATTCATTAAAGAATCGCAGAAAATGGCTAATTTGGTTGACAGATCGCGAAAAAAACGCAAATTTTGTCAAAGCGTAGTAGAAAAACTTGAATTTCGTCAAAAGGCCGTCAAAAACATAAGTTTCGTCGAAGGATCACGAAAAAACGAGAAAATTTCGTTGAAGAAACGGCAAATTTCGTCGTAGGATCGCTAAACACGGCAAATTCTGTCGAACGATCGTGAAAAAACGGCAAATTTCATCGTAGGATTGCCAAAAAACGACAAATTTCGTCGAAGGATCTAAAAAAAAGACAAATTTCATCGAAGGATCGCCAAAAAACAACAAATTTCATCGAAGGATCTCGAAAAAAAAAAAAAGGCAAATGTGGTCGGAGGATCTCAAAAAAAACGGCAAATTTTGTCGCAGGATCTCGAAAAACGGCAAATTTTGTCGAAGGATCTCGAAAGAACGGCAAATTTTGTCGAAGGATTTCGAAAAAAACCGGCAAATTTTATCGAAGAATCTTGTAAAAAAAATGGCAAATTTCGTCGAAGGATCTAAAAATACGACAAATTTTGTCGAAAGATCGCCAAAAAACAACAAATTTCGGCGAAGGATCTCGAAAAAAACGGCAAATGTGGTAAAAAAATCTCGAAAAAACGGCAAATTTTGTCGAAGGATCTCAAAAAACGGCAAATTTTGTCGAAGGATCTATAAAAACGGCAAATTTTGTCGAAGGATCTCAAAAAAAAAACAACAAATTTCGTCGAAGGATCTCGAAAAAAAAAACGGCAAATGTGGTCGAAGGATCTAAAAAAACGGCAAAATTTGTCGAAGGATCTCGAAAAACGGCAAATTTTGTCGAAGGATCTCGAAAAACGGCAAATTTTGTCGAAGGATCTTGAAAAAACAGCAAATTTTGTCAAAGGATCTCGAAAAAACGGGAAATTTTGTCGAAGGATCTCGAAAAACGGCAAATTTTGTCGAAGGATCTCGAAAAAACGGCAAATTTTATTGAAGGATCTCGAAAAAACGGCAAATTTTGTCGAAGGATCTCGAAAAAACGGCAAATTTTGTCGAAGGATTTCGAAAAAAAAAACGGCAAATTTTATCGAAGAATCTTGAAAAAAAATTGCCAAATTTCGTCGAAGGATCTTGAAAAAAAAAACTGAATTTCATCGAAAGATCGTGGAAAAAACACGAAATTCATCAAAGGATATCTCGGAAAATGGCTAATTTCGTTGTCAGATCGCGAAAAAAACTCAAATTTCGTCAAAGGGCTGCTGAAAAACGTGAATTTCGTCAAAAGACCATCAAGGGGGATGCGTGAGGGTGTGAAAGTTCAGCTTTTTTTTTTTTGGTGAGCTTGTACCATGTCTGCATATTCAATAAAATTAGATTTTCTTCCACTGTATCTAAAAAATTATTCTCTTTCAGATTTTTTTTTCAGATTTATTTAGTTTTTCAAGGTGTCACCCAACATTTCTGCACAATTCAACAAAAATATTGTATCACATGTTATTTCAAAAATTATGAATAATTCTGAATGTCTATCTTGTTTTAAACTGTATGTCATAAAATTATGGCACATTAAAAAAATAATAATAATAACAAAAATTTTGTGATTTGAAATGATTTTCTTTGTGCATTTGTATGTTTTCAGAGTAATTTTTACAGTTCATTTTAATTTATGCTTTACATTGTTGGTTTGATTTAATAAGAAAGATATTATGTTATGCATATTATTCAATGAAATTAGATTTTCTTCCAGTGTATCTAAAAAATTATTCTCATTCAGAATTTTTTTTTTATAATTTTTATTTAGTTTTTCAAGGTGTCATTGCTTTAAAATTATGACCTATAGTTATATTTTTATAACATTAATCAGTAAGAACCATATTTTTTTAACACACTTATAATGTATATAAGAAAATTGCAGCATGCGATTTCTCCAGACAATTTTCATCCCACTAAATTGCTGTCACAGACACAACCATAACTTTCTGCTACTGGGAATGGTCCCTAGCTCCTACAGAATATGTTTGCGCCCCATGGTTTCATATTTAATAATGTTTGTCTTCATGTCTACTATCACCCCTCAAAGTTTGTCCGTCTGTTAGTGAAATACCCTTTATATATATATATATATATATATATATATATACAGGGTGGTCCTAAAATATATGTCAAAAATGTAAAGGCAGGTAGAGGGGACCTAAATAAGCAGATTTCGTACAGGAATGTGGGTTCAGAAATGCAGTGTTAAGGCCGTAGAGGGTGCTTTTGAGTACACCAGATGAAAGCGTTTTGCTGTCTTTAATAGTCTTTCCCCACACGGTTTTCGAGCAACAGGCATCGTTACACCAATGCGGAATTTGCCAACATGCATTTCATGTATGGGGCTGCGCAAGAAGATGCTCAAAGGATGTACTTGGAACAATTCTCGGGTAGGAATCTGCCAGATCGCCGAACGATTGAGCATCTTCATCTGGAGTTGTGCGCGAGTGGATCGTTTTATGCTTCCAGGCGTAATACGGGCACTTGAACATATCGCATAATTCCAGCAGTAAAAGAAGTATTATGCACAGTAGAGTATAGTCCTTCGACAAGCTCAAAAGCCGTTGAACGCGCGCATCCTTTGAGCAGCCGCTCCATTTCCTTGCACAGCCCCACACATGAAATGCATGTCGACAACCCCTGCATTGGTGTAACGATGCATATTGCTTGAATTGTTTGGGAAATGATGATTCAAGCCGGCGAAACGCTTTCATCTGCCGAAATCAACAGCGCCCTCTACTGCCTGAACGCTGGATTTTCGCACCCACATTCCTATACGAAATATGCTTATTTAAGTCCCCTCTACCTACTTTACATTTTTGACATATATTTTAGGACCACCCTGTATATAATTAGTGAAATAGGTGATTTGAGTATAATGAATTTGGCTCATGCCTATTTAATCAAACATAAATCAAGTACATTTTACTTATATTAGTGGAATATTTCCCTTAATAAAGTATTTCACTATATAAGTTTCCAATAGCTTCATGTAATAATTTTAATCTTCTGCACATTGGATTTTTTCTATATATATCTTTAAGTATTTTTCCCCCTTATTTTAATTTTGAGAATCTTATATTTTTGGATATACACTGGCCTCCAAAAGTTAAGGTACAACATGTTTTTCGAAGCTCACCAGACAAAAAATGGCAGTCAGATTAAACTTCATAGTTTATATGAATAACAATAATAAGCTTTAAAAAAACTTACACAAAAATTACAGCTACCACTTTTATTTTATAGAAAAGGATAGGTATTTGTGAATGAGAGAAAAATATGCAATTACAAAGCTTTCGTAATTTCGCATGTAAGTTTTGTAGTATTCAAACTATTGTTGTCAGTTTTGTTCACAATAGCCAGTAGAGTCTAGAAATGTCAAGAAGTCGTTTGCCCAATTCATTAAGGTGGCGGGCGGTAGGATTGATGGAAATGGGGTTGTCACAGGCCGATACTGCTAAACGGCTCAATGTGTTTCGCAGTGTAGTCCAACGACTCTGGGATCAGTATGAATCCAAAGATTCTGTGTCCAGGAGACATGTTCCAGGCCACCCACGTGTTACAACACCTGCAGAAGACCGGTTTCTAGCTCTTTTGGCCCAAAGGAGAAGATGCACTACTGGGCCACAACTCATTGCAGACCACTTTGCAGCATCAGGGAAAAGAATCTCCACTACTATGGTGTGAAGACGTCCTCACAATGCAGGTCTCTATGCAAGGCGACCAGTTGTGTGTGTCCCCCTCAACAGACAACAGAGAAGGGCCTGCTTATGTTGGGCAAGAGAACATGTTTCCTGAACCAAACAACAGTGGGCTTCTGTACTCTTCACAGACGAGTCCAGATTCACACTAGAGAGCGATTCAGGACGTCTTCTGATCTGGCGAGAACAATGCACTCAATACCATCAATCAAACACTGTTGAAACACACAGGTACAGAAACGGTGGAATCAAGGTTTGGGCAGAGATCTCACTCAGAGGCCACACTGACCTGCACGTGTTCCATGGAGGAACTATGACTGGTGCGAGATATTGGGATGAGATCCTTGATTCATATGTGTGCCTATATGCCGGTGCTATTGGCAATGGTTTCATTCTAATGGATGATAATGCGAGACCACACCAAGCTGTGGTTGTTGAGGATTATCTTGAGGATCATATTTTGGAGAGAATGGAATGGCCAGCTCACTCTCCAGACTTGAACCCGATAGAACATCTTTGGGACTATCTTGGAAGGCAGATTGCGGCTTTAAGTCCAAGGTCATTAAATGAGCTGGAACAAGGCTTACTCAAAGTCTGGTCAGCGTTACCTATTTCGGTGTCCGACAATTTAATTGAGAGCATGGAAAGTCGATGCCACCAATGCATTCAAGTCTGGGGTGGACATATTCCATATTAGAACCAGTTTTTTAATGTTTCTGTCACATTTTACTGCGATGTACTGATTTCTCCAAGAATTGAATTTTCCATCATGAGTGCTTTTTTGTTGTAATTTCATTTATATGTTTAACTTAAGTAAATTTCTATATCGCATTTAATAAATAACAGTTTAGCACACATTTCCTCCAAATTTGTTGTTTTTATATTCATTCATTTGCAAATTAGATGCAAAAAACTGGTTGTACCTTAACTTTTAGAGGCCAGTATATACAGTAGCGCTAAAAAATATTTTGACAACAAGAAATTCTTTATTATTACGCGTTACATAGTGCTAAATAAAAAATGTTTTAGTTTATTGTTAAGTATGATGTGATTGTAGGTAATAAGTAAATAACAAGTCTAAACTTGTTTGTCACAGTAGGCGCTGAATCACAAACATATCATATCTTGTGCTCAAAAGTATTTTGACAAGTCATTTTGTTTCGAGTTTTCCAAAGTGTCGGTTGTAGTATTATTTGATTTGTGTTTATATCAGTTTATTGTGATTCTCTTAACATGCCGAAGGTAAAAGAATATTCCAATGACTTTAAAAAAGCTGTTATAACCACCCTAAAACAAGGAAAAACACAAGCAGAAGTTGCACGTAATTTTAACGTGTCTCGGCAGCTTGTTAGTATATGGAATAAAGTGTTCAATAAACGAGGGACTATCAAAAACAAGTCTCGAAGTGGTCGTCCGAAAAAAACAACTCCTACTGTTGATCGCATAATAAAAAGACTATCCGCTAGTGATGTTCATAAGTCGGCAGTAGCAATAAAAAACGAGCTGAAAGAAAATTATGACACGGATATTCATGTTTTAACCGTCAAACGTCGTCTAATATCTTATGGATTACACGGCCGTCGACCCACAAAGAAGCCTCTTATATCTACAAAAAACAAGAAGGTACGAATTGCGTTTGCAAAACGGCACAAACTGTGGACGAGTTCTGAATGGTCTCGTATTTTGTGGAGCGACGAAAGCAAATTTAATTTAGTGTCATCTGATGGGATTAAGTACATTCGACGTCCTGTTAACAAAAAATATGATATCCGATACCAAGTGCCCACCATCAAACATGGAGGTGGCAGTGTTATGGTTTGGGGCTGTTTTTCACACCATGGAGTAGGACCGCTAGTTCGCATTGAAGGGAATATGGATAGATTTATATATGAGAACATATTAAAGATGCAAATGCTGCCCTATGGTAAAGAGAACATGCCACCTGGGTGGTACTTTCAACACGATAATGATCCAAAACACAAGTCCAAGCACATAACTGAATTTTTGAAAAGTAAAAAAGTTAAAGTTCTCGAATGGCCAAGTCAAAGTGCTGATCTAAATCCCATAGAGCATCTGTGGGAGGAGTTAGATCGCAGAATAAGATGTAAAAATTATTCAAATAAAGAGGCTTTATTTCAAGCTCTTAAGAAGGAGTGGGAAAAAATTCCTTTGGATCGAATACAGAAGTTAGTCGACTCGATGCCGGCTCGTTGTGAGGCTGTTATAAAGGCTAATGGATATGCTACTAAATATTGATTCATTTAAAAATAAAAATGATATTTAAGTGTTAAAAATTTTCATTTAATTACATTGTCAAAATACTTTTGATCAATAATGTTCTTTATTTTTAGTTTGATTTTGTAATTTTGCTATCAAACCACAATTTCTTTTACAAAAATATGTAGACAAATCAAGTTTCTTCCAATAAAAAATAGTTGTATATTTGTGTCTTTTATTTATATTAAATTAGCCCAATTATTGTCCTTGTCAAAATACTTTTGAGCGCTACATATGTATTGTACTATAATTATCGGTTTATCTACTGTCGAGTATTTATGTGATTTAATGGTTATTATTAATGAAAGTTTTATTATATATATATGTATGTGTGTGTGTCTGTGTATGCATGTGTGTGAACATTTTTTTTTTTTTTTTTGCTTTTTAGAAATTTTAAAATTTGAGGACTATTACAATTTTTAAAATTTTCAAGCTAGTTCCCTTTTTCTTCTTCAATTGTACCTTTTTAAGTGAATAGCATACTGCCTTTTTTTTGTCTAGAGTAAACACTAATAAAACAAAATTCTAATGTAAATACAAACTTATTTCAGCAGCATTCAGGCTACATTTTTGAACAAGTCAAGAAGAAGATATATATTACCTCACAATGAAACTCTTGGTAAGTAACTCCATGTGAATTAGGTGGCTCCAAAGGTTCTTCTTTAATTTTCACATCGCGAAATGAATATCTGCTTCTTTGCCAATGAGTTGAAGGATGACGGTGCCTGTGTAAAGGGCCTGGTGATGGGCTACGATGTCTATGACTAGAAGGACTGTATCGTTCAGGGGATGAACAGGGTGAGTAGGTGGCTATTTTATCACGTGATGATGGACTGCAATGCCATCTACTTTTTGATGGGATATGATGTTTGCGGCTGTGACTTGAAGGACTTCTATGACTAGAAGGACAGATTTGTTTGCAAGTTGTAGGACTGTTCTGTCTGCTACCTGATGATGAACTACTACTACCACTTCTATGTTTTTTCTTCTTAATTAATTTTTTCCTCTTTGCACCTGTTTCTTCCATGTCCATATGTGAAAGGGTAGTACCTAGTGTGGAAGTTTTAATTTCATTACCCAAAATAAAGAGACAAAAAAGAAAGATTGTATTTTTATTTACCTTAGCACTGATAAAAATTAATATTTAATGCAGTCAAAACCAGTGAGAAGAGATACTAAAATTTGGTAAAACTAAAACAACACTATGTCATATTGTGTGAGAGAGTGTTCATATTCAAACATATGAGGTGTTGCAGATATTAAGGACAAATTTCAAGGATAAGCAGCTTAAATATATGCCATCAATTATTATCGCCAGTCTTCCAAGTTGTATTAAGGCTGTTCTGAAATCCAAAAGAGCTACTTTATGACACATTTCTTCATTTTTATTTAGAAATGCATGAAATTTGTAGGTATTTTTTTCTCAAGCTATGCAATCAAAAGACATTTTCCATTTTTTGGTAAAGGCAGAAGATTTTCCTTTATTAAATATTGTCAAAGTCGGAATTTTGAATCGAATTCCTGCTGCAGCAGTCCAAGAAAGGCAGAAAACTTGTCATCATGCAATAAGAATTGCTTATAACTCAATAAGTAATTTATTTATAAAAAAATGGAAATCATGTTTTGATTCCAATTTTTTTCAATAGTCATACCACTTTTATGCTTTTACGTTTAAAATGAATTAGAAAATTTAGTGTAGTGGAGCAGAGAATTTGAGAAGCACCTCTAAGGAAAAAAACAACTGACCTTCGTGAGTTTGCCCTTAATACCTCCAATAGCAGTGAATGCAGGAATGAAAACAGCAAGCATTCAAAAGAGAAGAAAATACATGAAAAGTTTTAAAAACTGCTTTAAGAGGGAAAAGAAGATATAAATATGTACTTTTTACTTATTAATACAGTAATCTATCACTTAGATGTCGCTTCTTTTTTATGCATCTCTCTCATTTATATGTCAATTTTCGGTAGTCCCGGATAAAGCAATGCAATGTTACTTTTTTTTTGCTTATGCATTACAGCGAGAATGTATCTCTCACTTCTGTGTTGGAGAAATTTCAAGTTTCCCTTTCTATTTCTTCCCATTCTATACATGTTCTTTTAAAGAAATTTTACATAAATGGGAAGTCAATTGCTAGTCCTTTTATATTTGTTTTCTGTACACCATTATAAGCTGCATTCTTGGGCCTCATCCCTTCACACCTGCTACTTCAAGGAGAACTGTTTCAAAAAAGCAGGCTTCATTCTGAAGGATTTTGAAAATGATGCACCTTATGCCAAAGATCAACCAGTATTAGATGAAGAATGGAATGCCATTTCCAGGGGAATGATTAATGTTAACGATTTTGTAGATATTGATGAAAATTTAATAGCAGCAGAAAAGAAGGATATACACGAAAGAGCCTGAGAAATTAAAGATGATGCCAATGAAAATGAATAAGATAGCAAACAAAACGTAGAAACACTACACACCGACTTTTGCAAAAGCAACAGACGTTCTGAAAATGCTTCGTCACTACATCAAACGAACTGACACATCTTATTCAACATATTTTTGTTTCAATGAACTCAAAAAAGCTAATTTTAGGGACAGACATCAAGCTTATAAACAAACTTCAATTTTAGACTATTTAAAAAAATAGGATATGTAATTAAAATTTTGAGATGTATGTATTCTTTAACAATCTAAATAATTAGTATTTTTCATTATTCTGCTTGCTATTTAATCATTTAATGATGAATTTTGACTTAACATTTCTTTCAAATGAAATTTTTACTTGGATTTCATTTATGTGTTGTGTCTGATTAGTCCCCTTGCACTGAGGTATAAGTGAGAGATTACTGCATTTCATTAAGATTAGAAAATAATGCAACTTTGTTTAAACAGCAATGTGAAGGGTTTAGTAATAAATTTGACCATGTATTTAAAATGGTTTAACCCTGCATCAGTCACATGTGTATATCTGCGATACAAGCTGCCATTTTCCTCTTGTAAGTTTGTGATGTAAATATAATCACATATCCCCTTTTAACACTTTCCAATAGTGTTTATGAATTTGGTTTGTCTGTCTGTCCATGCTACAACTCACATAAATATACTGATTGTCATGCAATTGATATATGTCATTGAAATTTATTGACATGTTCGGTATTGAAAATGCAGTGCGTAGCACTTATAGTTCCTTTACAGCAGAAATGTCAAACTCGTTTACCACTGCGTGCCAAATTAAGCATTATGTACAAAGCCGTGGGCCACATAAAAAAAAGTAGATAATATTATTATCATTGCAAAGAATAAAATTTGTACAAAATACAGCCATGTTAAAGAAATATTCACACAAAGTTCCAAAGTTATTATTATACATAGTTTATTTTATTTCATTTTTCGAAAAAATACTCAAAATTACTTTTCATCAACCAAATCTATAAAATTTAAATTTCTAAATTGTATTTTTAAAAATCTGATTGTAAATGCTGGTCTGTTAATCCATCTAGCAAAGGTACAGGTGTCAATCTTCCATGTTCTTTTTAAGTAAAAAGAATAAAAATAAACATTTTCAATCAGAAAATTTATTTAATAAAATGTGTTTTGTATCTGTGCGCTACTTATATGATTTCATTTATTAAATACGAGGGTTGTAAATTAAATAGTGGCAACTTAACCTTGAAACTCACAGAAGGGCGGGCATGCGCAAATAGGATATCGGAGCGGTGAGGTGGCGCTGTTGTCGATGTGTAGAGTGCAAAAAACAGTCAATCTGCTTAAAAGGGTAGTTGTAGTGTGGCGTTAAAGTGGGGAGTTTCGTTTCCATCGCTCTAAAACATGTTTTCAAAAGCAGTCTCATTCCGACCCGAACGAAATGCTTGAACCCATCGTGCTACTGTCCTATACGGTAAAGCATTTGTGCCACAGGCTTCCATTAATCCTCGATAGCATTCTGTTGCATTTTTGCCATGGGCAACCTCGATTTTAAGCCACGACCGCTGATCACCTTTTGAAAACATGCTTTAGAGCGATGGAAACAAAACTCCTCACTTTAACGCCACACAACAACTACCCTTCTAAGCAGATCGACTGTTTTTTGCACTCTACACATCGACAACAGTGCCACCTCCCCGCTTCCATATCCTATTTGCGCATGTCCGCCCTTCTGCGAGTTTCAAGGTTAAGTTGCCACTATTTAATTTACAACCCTCGTACATTTTCTGTTTCAAATTATGTTTAGTTGACTTAAAAAATAACGAAAGGCTGCACACTAACTTTAAAATATTGGTCAATTGATGAATAATTACAGAAATTTGGAAAACCCATATCCACATATTTTCACTCTAAATCCACTGAATTTTGATTAACTGCAGTAATAGATTCTGAACAATAATTTCAACATCAATCATTAGAGGTGAAATAAACAAATTAAACTGATTTTCATATTTCTTGAAATTCAAAAAAATCTTTTGAATTCATTTTTTTTTATTTCCACTCGGATGATTTTTGTAATAATGCCTGACAACATTTAAAATGAAATACATTTTCTTTCTGAAAATTGTTTTGTCAAAGTAATACATTCTATTTGAAAAGGCTAATACTACCAAACACGATAACAGTATGAAATTAGCTTTGAAATTGAAGTTTACTCAGGTACTTTGTAATTTCAAATGAAAACTCCAAGTACTTTGTCTTTTGGTCATCTTTTAATAATACACATTCATAATCTGTTGATTTAAATTAAAATTGTAACCTTGATTAATAGCTGAGTTCGAAATTAACAATTAAAACTTTATGATAGAAAGCCATCAAATATCTTAAGAAGGAAGATCTGTTTACCTTCACTATCTATATTTCCAAAATATTTTCTGGATATAGGATGATTAAGCATGTGCACACGAATATAATGTAATTTTATAAGCGCTATAAGTTTTTAAGCCCAAATACAGCTTTTATAAATCTATCCTGCTATATATAAATATTTCTAGCAATGGTACTTATGTTTATACTTGTAGCATTTTCAAATTTCTTTAAGTTCTCTAGACATTATTTCTTCAATTTCTTAGTGAATGACTTCTACTCGCGAGATATAAAATGTAATAAGGACAATACTTAGTTTTTCAAAGCAAATGTATTTTGTTCAATAGGTTTGGTGATAGCGCTTTGATTCTCTTTTCAAACATATCAGTTTCAATTCTGATAGTTTATCTTTCCGACATTTAGTCAGATTTTTGTAAGTTTTCTTTATACTTTGTGCTGTAGCACCTCTTAATGTTACATTCTTTCCAAACTCCAATTGTCTACATATCAAACATAAAATTTCAGTTTCCTTTGAACATAATTGTATTGTAAATCAACTTTTAAAAAAATCTGTGATGTTCATCTTGAGTTTATCTTATTTACTCTTAGTAGTAAAGAGCTTTAACACATTTTTTTTTTATATAAATCCAGGTATCTTTGAGAGTATGTAAATAAAATGTGTGTATATCAATAAAAAATGGAAGAAAGATCACACAGGTTTTATTAAATGAAACAATTACTAACCTAAGTAATGAAAATAATTAAAGAGCTTAAATAGAAAATCCATATGTTTGACCCAAGTGAAGAACCTGGATGGCATCTTCGGGATTTTTGTGTCAAGCAAAAAATGATAATTTGTGTCTCTTTCAAAGTGACTCATTGATAGCTATTTAATTTTACATTTTGATATTTAAAAATTTGTAACTGTTCTTAATTAGCCCCTAATTTTACTAATTTTGTATAAATTTCTTAGTATTTGTTAAATACATATTATTTTGTAAAATGGTATAAAATTGAAGAGATTAGTAAAATAAAGTATTAGTTTCAGCATAAAACAACAAATAAAAATTATAAGTAATACTGTCAAAATTTTACGAATCTTTAAATTTTCAGACAAAACATATTAAAACTTATTTTAAATTTTCGCTTTTCTACGTTCCGATTGGTTGTCTTTCTTTCCACAATTTTATTGTGCAAAAATGTAAAATTGATTTATATATCTGTCTATATAGTATATTCCTGTCACCATATGAGTGGAATTTTTTAAATTCAGAATACTACCACATTCTGAAGAGAAATATTTCCCTTGTTTACTGACAGCATAAATAAGATAAATATTACTATTCAAAAATAGTGGTAGCATTCCAAATTTAAAAAAAAAGTCTGTCAAACTGGTAACACTGATATACATATCTTTCGGATGTTTGCCATCTGTAAGACCACAATTGGTGTGCGTGTTTAAGCAAAATGTATTTTCAGCATACGCATTCTAACAATTAAATTAAACACAAGTAAACTGCCAAAGGCTTCATGGGCCATATATAAGTTGTTGGCGAGCCATGTGTTTGACATGCCTGCTTTACAGGGACAATCAAAAGAATTCTGTTGCATTACAGTCAATGGGGAAAAATCATTTGCACTTTATTTTATTAATGTTCCTCTATTTCAAACACATTGAAATAGATATACAGTAGACTCCCTCAAATCCGCAACCCTAAAATCCACAAACACCTAAAATCAGCACATTGATTCAGATGGAAAAAGTGAAACTTACAGTTAAGGTGTAGGGAGAATATTCAAGATTTTTTTCATTTTTATATCATTTTGTGCACATTTCAATATGTAATTCAGGTTAATACCATTGAACTCATGCTTTCTCATGAAGGATGTATAAATTTATTTCTGAAAAAATTCAAGATAACACTGATACCATCAGTGGCAAACGTGATCTTTTTATCAAATACATTTATGTATTAATCAAGCTTTTTTGGTTATTAAATCTGGCTAAACATGAAACAAAATTTTGTTATTTTATAGTTTTTATGTAAAGTATTACACTACCTTTATGAGGTGAGTTTCATTGAATAATTCAAGAAAAATTTATCTCATTATTATGCATATTTAGTCATGCATTATTAAATATTTATTTGACCTTTACTTTTAATATTTTAATTATTTTTGAAATTTTATTATTTTACTTTATTATTTTCCTTAATTATTTTAATATCTTACTTTATTGTAAGCATTCATTATAATTTCCAGTGCTTTATTACATTCAAATTACTGTTTAAAAAATGTAAACAAAATAGTGACCAGAAATATGCAAAATTCTAAAACCCGCACAACCTCTAGTCACAATCTATGCAGATTTGAGGGAATCTTATATCATTGAGGTGCATTACATGAGGCTTACTATAGAATATTGTGTGTATAGCATTCATCATTCATTTACAGGGATACAAAAAAATTTTGTTAAAGAACTGTCTGTTAACAATAATTGCTGGAAATGCGTTTTCAGTTGCAGAATGATTTTTTAAATTTAACTAATTTTTTGCCTGTTACTTGGCGTGAATAAATTCTATACCTCATACACAGGGCAGCACAAAAGATCTCAAGTACAATTCCATCTATTGATGGAAATTCCAAAAGGGGAATTTTAAACTAAGCTATGCATTTCCCAACATAACTAAAATTTAGCATTTTATGTAGTATATATACAAATCTAATATACTGGAAATGTTATGACATTTGGTTGATTTTTTTTTTTCATTGTCAGGAAAATCGTATATTTTTCTATTGTATGCGCAATGAAAACGAGCATTCTCATTCATAAAGCTGAAAAATTTTACTATGTTTGAGTCAAACTAACGCTATTTTTTCTAATTGTCTTTTGTTATCGATTTATGGTCGAGAATGTACAACAAAGCTCTGTCATTGTTGTGTTATTGAATTTTAATTTATGTTTACCCGAGCAAAGCCGGGTGATTCTGTTAGTTTGTTTATAAAAATGGGGCAAAGAAAGAAACAGAAGTTTCAGGGAAGAGGATGGGGAAAGGGGGATTTAGATGAAAAAAAAAAAGAGTTGAAACCCATCCAAGCACTTAAGATTTTCATCCCTGTATTTAAAAAGCCTAAATCTACATATATTAACAGAATCATACTGATTAATCTAAATTTATTTTAATCTACACAAACTAAGTATTATTTCAAAATTGCATAAAAGAAGTTACACATACCATTTATAGTAGCTTCTAGGGCACGTTCCTCATCACTGGTCGTGATTAAATCACTCAACGTTGCATAATCGGCCCTCTCTTCTATGTGCTATAAGGGCCCAAAAAAAAAATGCTATATTAAAGACCAAAAATTTTAAAAACCAGATGTTTATATACAATCAATAAAATAAATTGGCTAAAACTATATAAAACACATTAAAATTACAATATATTATAAAGACGTTTTGTAACACAATGTGTAATCCCATTAGTTCAATCATCTATCATCAATCAACACAGAAAAATAGCCACAGTCACAAAATCAGTTCAGCATTCAATAAAACAGTATATTCACTCGATATAGCACATGATTAATTCAATGTGAACTTTTCCTTCAAGAAAAGTTCTGCCATAGTAATTGCTGCACCCGATTTTGACAATGCTGGCATTCACAAATTGTGGAGTATGATCCGTTTTAAGTGAAAGTTGCACAATCTTTGAATTTAATTTTCCTTTTTGATATGCATATATATTAGAGATGGGCAGTATTTAACATACTAGGATAAATAACTATGTTATTGTTTTATAGTTTGTTATTTGGTAACAGATTAACGGAAAGTCCCTGTTAAATTTGGAATGTGTTATCTGTAAAGTATTTTTAAAAATTAGCTGAAAAAATAGTATTTTATATGTTTTCAAATGAAAATTAAATTTGTTTTCTATTTCAATTTAAAAAAAAAAAAGCTTCCCCCCCCCCCCCCAATAAAAAAGTCCCATTTTAAACGCTTATGAAAGTGTCAAAGCAAAAAACAAAGAAGCAACGTGAAATTGCAACCAACAGATGAAACCGCAGTACAAAATCTTTCCTTTCAAATCTTCAAGGGCAACAGATATAACTACAGACCTTATCTGTTGAGAAACCTGGTTTACGAGCAATATAAGTATAAATTTATTTATTTTTTAAATTCAAGATAGTGCTGATATTAATGGTGATTGCGATATTTTTACCAAGTAATTTATGTATCAATCAGGCTTTTTTGGTTATTAAGTATGGCTAAACATGAAATTAAACATTATTATATTAAGATTTTGATGTGAATTATTAGTGTATATTTATAAAGCAAGTTTCACTGAATAATTCATGAAAAAATTATCTCATCATCAATAGGCATAATTAATTATTTGCTTGATCTTTACTTTTAATATTTTAAAAAGGTTTTTAAATTTTCTTAATTTTTATTATTTTACTTTATTGTATGCATTCATTATAATTTCGAGTGTACTATTAAATTCAAATTATTGTTTAAAAAATTTAAACAAAACAGTGACCACTGACCAGAAATCCACAAAATTCTAAAACCCACACAACCTCTGGTTTTAAACTATGCAGATTTAAGGGACTCCACTGTATACAGACTTGCCAAGTTCTGAAAGCCAAAAATCAGGAGAATTTATTTCAGAAATCAGGAGATATTTTTTCAGTGCAATCTTATTAATTTTTATACATAAACATATTTAGCACAAGTTTAATTTTAAACAAGGCGTTGTTATTATTGAAGATTAAGAAGTATATCACGTTTTGTTTCTCCATAAACATATAAAATATAGGGAAGATCTTAAATAAGTATTAATCACGACAAATTATTGATAATCAAAAACATGTCCATAGTAAGTCTAAAAGCCTTAAAGATTAATCACTTAATAATGAATCTAAGTGTAGTTTATTACATAAAATACTACTGATCATACTAAAGAACAAGGACACCCGTATGGCAGTTTTCATCCCTGAATTGCAGTACATTTGAAGGTACAATAATAGAACACTGAAAAATGGGAGAAATATATCAAAAATCAAGAGTAATGGAAAAACATGTGAAAATCAGGAGTCTCTTGCCAAAATCAGGAGACTTGTCAAGTCTGTGTATAAAATACAGTTTTTAAAAACTGAAAAAGAATTTTAATACAACTTCAGAAATTGTAACAAAAAAAAACTTTACTATCTGGTCAACAAATAAGTTTTGAACTGAATATTCAGTGTCACTAGCCGAACAGGCCGAATATTCAGTGAAACTTTAACATATGTAATAGTCAACATACACACAATAAGGATGCACCGAATATTTCAGTATTCAACCATATAAATACTACTGAATATCAAAAACTGTTCTGTCTGCAGAATATTTGGTTTGGCTAAGTATCAAAATATTCAGCTTGCCAAATATTTGGTTTGGATGAATATTTTAATATTCGACCAAACCGAATACTTAAAAAAAACAAAAAAAAAACTTGACACACTTTCTACTTTTAACTGTAACTTAATAAAGACATTCAGAATAATTAGGAAACAGAATCATATTTAAATAAAACAGATTGCTCTTACAATATTATATGCTGCTTGAAAAGTGACACTTAAAAAAAAAATTAACTATTAATGGTAACACTTCATAAGAATTAATTATGTATACAAATGCAAGCTCTTGAATATTTGTCTGGTGATAATCTGTTTCTTGCTTTTTCAGAAACAGGTTGTTTCTAAACAAAACAGAACAAACTCTCAGGGGAACAGGCACAAAGACAGACAATTTTTGCACAGAAGAAAAGGATTGCAATCTACTTATTCAGTCAAAAATACAGTGCATCTCACTCCAGGATGAACTTGGATTTTTGTTTATTACTTTAACGATGACGATGACAACTATAACGATATTTTCAACCCAATTACTTTGCTTTCTGTGAAATAGGATGACATGATAAAAAGTGCTGGAAATGGCCACCATTGACACCCAACAGCACTGAGCTAGACATTCCATTATTCAAAATGTAGCTAACAGTATATATATCGTGTCCCTGGCCATTGGCGTACCCACAGAGGGGGGGTCTAAGGGGGCTGAAGCCTCTCCCCCCCCAGACCCTGAAACTGAATAATGAAGTAACTATATAAAATTTTTCAAAACCTTTGTATCTCATTTCATCTTTATTCTCAAATTTTTTGCCATTTTCGACATACGTTAAGCGTAAAGACTTATAGCGGTACTCTGATTCTCCCAGTACACATCCATCATCCATATTCTTAGCACGGTCAAGCTGATTCAAGTCCAAACAAGGGTGGTATATCTTCTACGCTGTACATCTGTGTAATGGACAATACGACCCATTCAAGGTCAACAAAAATTTCAGAAAACACTCCTTTTTTTTCTAAATGTATCCCACATTTCTAATAAGGCACGTGGGCTTGGGAGTCTGCTTTTCTTATCTATTTTATTTGTACTTATAGGTACACACTTTTTTTTTAGCATCATTCTTGTTAAAACATTTAACTCAACGCGTAAAAAAATAAGGTGCATTTCGCCCCCCTCCCCCCTTACACCACCACCACCTCATATTTTTTCGAAAATATTATCAATTGTTTATACCTCGTTTGTACCAACAATCTTTTCGTTTGCACCTCATTTGTACTAGAGTAATAAAAGGTTTTTAGCAGGGGGGGGGGGGGGTCTGGAGAAACGGCCAGCCCTCCCCCCCCCCACCTCAATGTTTTACAAAATGGATAGTGCCAATCGTTTATACCTTGTTTGTACCCGTTTGTACCAACAATCTTTTTGTTTGCACCTCATTTGTACTGGAGTAATAAAAGGTTTACTCTGGTACAAATGAGGTGCAAATGAAAAGATTGTTGGTACAAACGGGTACAAATGAGGTGTAAACGATTGGCCCTATCCATTTTGTAAAACATTGAGGTGGGGGGGGGGGCTGGCCGTTTCTCCAGCACCTCCCCCCCCCCACTAAAAACCTTTTATTTCTCTAGTATAAATGAGGTGCAAACAAAAAGATTGTTGGTACAAACGGGTACAAACGAGGCATAAACGATTAGCACTATCCATTTTGTAAAACACTGAGTGGGGAGAGCTGGTTGTTTCTCCAGCCCCCCCCCCCCCCCCACTAAAAACCTTTTATTACTCTAGTACAAATGAGGTGCAAACGAAAAGATTGTAGGTAGAAACGGGCACAAACGAGGTATAAACGATTGGCACTATCCATTTTGTAAAACGCTGAGTGCGGGGGGATGGTCATTTCTCCAGCCCCCCTCCCCCCCCCACTAAAAACCTTTTATTACTCTAGTACAATTGAAGTACAAACGAAAAGATTGTTGGTACAAACGGGCACAAACGAGGTATAAATGATTGGTAGTATTTTCGAAAAAAATGTGAGATGGTGGAGGGGGGGGGGGCTGGCGAAATGCACCTAAAAAAATAACCATAGTTTTAAATTTTATATTTGGAGGATTTATATCATCAAATCTCGAGAAAATCATCTAAGATTAGAATGATTCACCAGCACTTCATCACTATAATGGTAAATATACATATTAATTTCTTTCTAAGGATAAATGCTCTAGTATATTCGTAAGCGTAAACTTTTAAATTTATTAATAGCTAAGAGAGAGCAGATCTGGCGGTCTGCCCCTCCCTCCTGTGCCGAACAAGGTACTAATTTACTGAATCATGGACACAAACAACAATAACAAATGCTAGGACAAAATTGCAATGTATCGGTGAAGAATTCCATTTTATACAGGTTTTTGCTTTAGCAAGTAAACTTTCAAGGTGTTTCTTTTGCTGAGGCCATGGGATGTTTGCGATCAAGGCAATATTACTTTATAGACAAGTTTCATTTACACAAGTTAAACAGTATGGGGTTATTCACACAAGTTTTACGTATACAGTTTAAACTGTATACGGTTTAACCTGTGTAAATGAAACCTGTCTATAACGTAATATTATCTTAATCGCAAACATTCCATGGTCCCATAAAAAAAAACACCTTTAAAGTTTATCAGCTAAGATGAAAACCTGACTAAAGCGGAATTTCTCATTGATTTATTGCAATTCCATCTCAGCATTTTTTACTATTTTTGTATCCATTGTATCCAAGCCAAAGAAGACTCCATATTATAAAATTGACTGTGTTTTCTTATTCACAATAGATGTAAATTGTCATGTTAATAGTTTTTAGCTTACAGGCTATCAAAGCCTGAGAGCTAATGGCCCGCCGGTTCTGTATGTACGCCCAGTGACAGAAAGTTCTGTAGCTGTCTGCGACAAGCTTTTAATGTTTCATAATCTGTCTGCAAATTTTGCGGGTAATTTTAATGAATGAATAATACACTAAACTAGGGATTTTTCATCATTTTATTTAAAACATGGTAAGCATGATGCATTCTCATCAAATCTACTAATAACTTTTGATGTTACATGTCGTTTCATCAGCTCACTTTTTGTAGGATTTCTAAAATGGGAAGGATACGCTTATCCCAAGACCAAGGGTAAAAGAATATTTTCTGAAATTAACAGAGAATTTTCTGAAAGGATCCAGGGTGAGAGGTATGGAGGATGAGAGAAATTTCCCTCTCCTGCCGCAGCTGCAGAAATTCCTTCGGGAGAAAAAAGTCTTAATTGAAGTCCTGCATCAGTTGCAGATCGGGTTAATTCTGTTTTCAGTTCGAACTGAGTTTATATTCCTGCAGGTTGGGTTCGGGTTAACCAAATGTTTTAAAAGTTGGTTCTGTATATTATTTCAGATTTAAAAATTTATGTATTAAACATAGATGTTTGTCTGTGTGTGATGTTTTCTGAAGAGACCGCTAAGTGTAGAGCTGCAAGATTTGGCAGGAAGAGTCTGAAGTGTTGTTTTGTCTGAAGTTATGCACTTCAAAGCCCGCTTTTGGACTAATTTTCTTAATTTTTTATGCATTTTTATTTATTTATTTATTTTTTGCAGCGATTTTGCCACATTAGTAAAAGGAATCCGAAATTCCTATATCTATTTTTGAATTTTTTTGCAATCTTTAGCATTTTTCTCGTTTTCCGACGATCCTTAGACAAGTAAAAGGAACTGGGTTTCAATATTTTAGCAGCCTTTTTATACAGTAAATTTTGTCTATGCTCACGATTATTTTTTTCCACCAATGGTTTGATAAAAATCGCGTTTTTTTTTTTTTTTTTAACCACGATCCTTTGCCGAAATTCCCTTGTTTTTACCGCGATCTTTTGCCGAAATTCGCGTGTTTTTATCGCGATCTTTTGCCGAAATTCGCGTGTTTTTACCACTATCTTTTGACGAAATTTCTGTGTTTTTACCGCGATCATTTGCCGAAATTCATGTGTATTTTTAACGCGATCATTTGCCGAAATTCGCGTGTTTTTACCGCTATTCTTTGCCGAAATTCGTGTTTTTACCGCGATCTTTTCACGAAATTCACGTGTTTTTACCGCGATCTTTTGCCGAAATTCGCGTGTTTTTATCGCAATCTTTTGCCAAAATTCGCATGTTTTTACCGCGATCTTTTGCCGAAATTCGCGTGTTTTTACCGCGATCCTTTGCCGAAATTCGCGTGTTTTTACCGCGATCTTCTGCCGAAATTCGTGTGTTTTTACCACGATCTTTTGCCGAAATTTCTGTGTTTTTACCGCGATCATTTACCGAAATTCATGTGTTTTTTAACGCGATCCTTTACTGAAATTCGCATGTTTTTACCGCAATCCTTTGCCAAAATTCGTGTGTTTTTACCGCGATCCTTTACCGAAATTAACTTGTTTTTGCCGCGATTCTTTGCCGAAATTCGTGTTTTTTTTGCCGCGATCCTTCGTGTGCTTTTACCGCGATCTTTTGACGAAATTCACGTGTTTTAACTGCGATCCTTTGCCGAAATTCACGTATTTTTACCGCGATTCTTTGCCGAAATTCGTATTTTTTTGCCGCGATCCTTCGTGTGCTTTTACCGCGATCTTTTTATGAAATTCGCGTGTTTTTACCGCGATCCTTTGCCGAAATTCAATGTTTTTACTGCAATCATTTGCCGCAATTCGTGTGTTTTTATCGCGATCTTTTGCCGAAATTCGCGTGTTTTTACCGCGATCTTCTGCCGAAATTCGTGTGTTTTTACCACGATCTTTTGCCGAAATTTCTGTGTTTTTACTGCGATCATTTGCCGAAATTCATGTGTTTTTTAACGCGATCCTTTACTGAAATTCGCATGTTTTTACCGCAATCCTTTGTCAAAATTCGTGTGTTTTTACCTCGATCCTTTGCCGAAATTCACGTGTTTTTACCGCGATCCTTTACCGAAATTCACTTGTTTTTGCCGCGATTCTTTGCCGAAATTCGTGTTTTTTTGCCGCGATCCTTCGTGTGCTTTTACCGCGATCTTTTGACGAAATTCACGTGTTTTTACTGCGATCCTTTGCCGAAATTCACGTATTTTTACCGCGTTTCTTTGCCGAAATTCGTATTTTTTTGCCGCGATCCTTCGTGTGCTTTTACCGCGATCTTTTTATGAAATTCGCGTGTTTTTACCGCGACCTTTTTATGAAATTCGCGTGTTTTTACCGCGATCCTTTGCCGAAATTCAATGTTTTTACCACGATCCTTTGCCGCAATTCGTGTGTTTTTAAAGCGCTCTTTTGCCGAAATTCGTGTGTTTTTACCGCGATCCCGCGGCCTGAAAGTTGCGGACAATGGTTTAAATTAATTTCATTACTGCAGACAGAAACTGTCTGCAAGAGATTTTCTTTGTCCGCGACTATGTCGCCGTGTCGCGGTGTTTCTGCCACTGGGTATGTACGTATATACATAACGCGATAACTATTGATAGATCTAACCATTTTGCTTCAAATTTTGTTTATAGGCTCATTGTGATAAGGCGCGTTCCTGATTAGTTTTGGGGATTCATTGGGTAAGTATAAAGGGGAAAAGGAGGGCTAACCCCCCCCCCCCCCCCCTTAATTAGATAAATGTGTTTTTCATGCAGAATTATCCGATTTTCTTCACATTTTGTATATAGGTTCACTGTGATAAGGCGCTTTCCTGACTAGTTTTGGGGTTTTATTGGTTAAGTGTAAAGGGAGGCTAATCCTGCCCTTAATTTACATGAATGGGTTTTTCATGCAGAATTATCCCATTTTCTTCAAATTTTGTAGATAGGTTCATTTTGATAAGGTGCTTTCCTGATTAGTTTTGGGGGTTCATTGGTTAAGTATAAAGGGGGTAACGGGGTCTAATCCCCCCTTAACTTAGATAAATGGGTTTTTCATGCAGAATGATCCAATTTGCTTCAAATTTTGTATGTATGTTCATTGTTATAAGGCGCTTCCTTGATTAGTTTTTGGGGTTCATTAGTTAATTATAAGGGGGTACAGGGTTTGATCCCCCGTTAATATATTGTCAATTTCTTTATTTTCCGAGGGTTTATTTCAAATTCCTGTAAATAAGAGTATAATATACAATTAGTGTGAATAGCCTGGGAGCTCAATGCCCTCAGTTTAACTGGGCAGTTTTCTCTTTATTTATTAGCTCACAAGCGATCAAAGCCTGAGAGCTAATGTGCCCACAGGTTCTGTATGTACGTAAGTATGTATGTACGTAACGCGATAACTCTTGATAGAAATATCAGATTTGCTTCAAATTTTGTATCTAGGTTCATTTTGATAAAGCGCTTTCCTGATTAATTTTGGGCGTTCATTGGTTAAGTATAAAGGGGGAGGGAACGGGGACTAATCCGTCCCCCTTAATTGATATAGATTTTTCATATAGAATTATCCGATTTGCTGCAAATTTGATATACCTGTTTATTCTGATAAGGCACTTCCCTGATTAGATTTGGAGGTTCATTGGTTAAGTGTAAAGTGTGGGAATGAGGGAGATAATCCCCCCCCCCCCCTTAATCTAGCTAAATGGGAATTTCATGCAGAATTATTCTTTGAAATAGGAGTATAATATACGCAATCAGTGTGAATAGCCCCGTGAGGTCAATTCCATCAGTTTAACAGAGCACTTTTCTTTTCTTTTAATTAAAAAAAAGTTTTAAAAATAGATTGAATGTCCATAATATTAATTCATTAATATAATAATAGTTTTCCCTCTGTAAATACACAGCGGCAAAAACCGTTGATACTAAAAAATAAATAAGACTGAACTTTTTCTGTCATTCATTTCAAAGTTCTATTTATAGTAACAGGCTAACTATTTTATTATAAAATTATACTCCTCTGTTTTCTTCACAAAATGTTTCATTCTGTTCATTTATGATAAATAATATACGTTTTAGCATTTGTTCAAATTCAAACGATATGGAATTACTGACGATAAAGCAGAGATGCGTAATTCCTCGTAATTTCATTACGTTGCTGCACTACAACTAATACCTACTATTATATTACATAAAATATTATATTACAGAATATATATAAGCTTTATATCGTAAAATAAAGCAGTTTTGTAAATAAATATATATCTTAAAGTATAAATGAAAGAAGTAAAAAATCTGCACATACCGACATATTCATAAATAATTAAAAAAATTTGTATCATTGATTGATATTAGAAGTAATTCTAGTAAATTTCAGCGACTGTTGCAGTGCACAAATGCAGCTGGTCACTTGAGCACCGACTCATGAGTGTCATGCTAATGCACTAGAGGTCTGCACAGGACGGAATTTCAAGCCAAGCCGAACGAAATCTATCTTGCCCGTTGCAAAAGTTAAAAGTTCGGCCCGGCAAGTACAAAAAGTCAAAGAAAACATGCCCGACCCTGCCTGTGACAAAATCAGTTAAATCATGGCCTGTCCGGTCTGCTCAATTTCTATTTAAAAAATTCCGATTTTACTCAACATAAAATTAAGATTATTTTAAAGAATATTGCATACATAGTTTTGGAGAAATTTTACAATATGTTTTAACTTATTATATGTTTACAAGACAGAAAAAGCAGAATAGCAACATTAATAATTACTTAGATTTTTCAGCCTTCAAATAAAGATTCAGTAAAAGAATTAATGTAGTTTAGAAGAAAACACAAAAAGAGGATTGAAAAATCATAACTTTTAAGCTGTATAAAAAAGTAGATTTTTGAAAATATTTCTTCGTAATTTATTAAGGCTTGTCTCAAATCGAATGGAGCTACTTTCTGAAACATTTATGAATTCAATTTTCTTCGGGAATGCATAAAATTGACAGGTGTTCTTATTCAGAAACTATGTAATCGAATAGCATTTTACTTTCTCTGATAAATGCAAAAAATCTTTCAGAAAATACTATCAGAATCGGCGTTTTGAATTAAATTTCTGGACACGATAGCACGGTGAAGGAGAAAAACCTATCATCACAAGAAAGGAATACTTATATCTCGGTAAGTTATTTATCAAAAAATGGAAAACGGTACTTGATTCCAAATCGCCTGTCAATTTTATGCCTTTACAGTTAAAAATAAGTCAAAAAATGTTTCGGAGAGTTTCATGTTGTTGTGCTGGGAGTTTGAAAATTACTTAAGGTATATTTCACCGAATCCGTTAACAGCAACTTATTATTTCTATTACTAGTTTGACAAAACAGACTGCTTGGGCGCAATTAAGTCCAGTTCCAACTCGGCTTGACTGTATATAAAAGATTTAAGCCTGATCTCGGCTTGGCCCAAGTCTGCTAAAACAATAAAACTTGGACTCAGACACGATGTAAACATCCGATGCCGATCTCTACGCTTGACATGTTATATTACTCTATTGATGATGTTGCCAAACTAGTGTCACTTCATGAAGCAGATTTATACTTATTCTCGCAAACGTCATCATCACATTTTACCGACTTCGTTTAAATTTTTATATCGGGTAGGTTAAACGTAAAATTAATTTTTAAATTGGTAGTGATAGTGATGAACTGATTTTCATTTAAAGACAAAAAAAAGAGTCTTTAACGTATATCTTTTGAATATTCTGATTCTGACGATGCATGAAAACAACTGAAGTTTCAACAAGTAAAACCCTACAAGTCATCACGGATCACAGGTCCGAGGCCTGTACCCAGCCCGCGGGCCTATTAAATTCTTTTGTTGGCCCGTTTATTTTGTCAATCGGCCCAGCACGGTCTATCAAATATCTTCTAATTCTGCCGGCCTGTCCTGTTTTAAAGTTTACCTTCATTTTGCCGAGTACGGGCCAAAACCGGGCCCGTGCAGATCTCCAAAATGCATTAGCCCCCCCTCCCCCAAAGCGAAATCCTGGGTGCGCCACTGTCCCTGGCAAAATTCAGTCACTTCTAATGATGACTTCGCATTTCATAGAAAGCAAAGTTAATATGATGAAAATCTCGCTAAAATATCTTCATTATTATTAAAGTTGTGAACAAAGATGCAATTTCAGCTTACAGTGATACACCACAATGAGTGATTTATGTACAAAGTACACTGTACATAAAATTTTTGTCTTGACCACATTATCCCCCCAGCACTTAATTTCTAAGGAAAAAAGTACCGGAGCCCTAATATTGCAATACTAACACCGTAGAGTACCGCTACCTAACCCTCCCTTCCGCCATCACTCCAATCTGCATATTTATATTTCATACATTTATATATCATACATTATTTTCAAAATTTAAAGCATTTTTATTTTTTTATTTAGTAAAATTAAAATTTTAAATACATCTATCTGTGTATAGTTAGCTATCAACTGTTCCACTTTTTAGTTATTACTACTTCCAAATAGAAACCTTTGCCTACTCTTAATGTTAATTAATCTCAGAATTCTGCGATTAAATAAGCTCATGATTATGATTCAGAAATAGTGTTAACACAAAAAATTAATAGTTTGCATTTATGCAGAATAGAAAAAGATTTTCTGTTTACTTTTTATTCTGATCAAAATAGCATTAAAATGATTTGAAATGGAAATAAATAAAATTTTGAATTGAATGAACAGTTTAAAAAATACTTACAGTAAAATACTCCAGATTGAGCCTCAAGACTGCCCAAATCTGAAGACTGATATAAAAATCGAGTGCGTTTTATCTCCATCTCTGATGCGTGCGACACATTATGTCACTTATAAGTGTTTTGATTTGATTCAAAAGATTGGAGATGGGAGGGAAAGGAAAGGGTAATTTAGGATTCGTTTTTCAGAAGCATTATCGCACTAGTCTCTGGAGAGCAGTGTTTATGAGCTCCGAGGAAATCTGGCCAATATTTAACTATTTACTGAAAACATAGAAGTACCAGAGCTGAGGTCTGGTGGGCTCCAGCACAAATTAAGCACTGTGTCTCCCCCCGCAAATTAAGCCCCCCCCCCCCCCCCCCGAGTGTCTGTTCCAAGATTTTAGGAACACCCCGTATGTTTGCAACTTCTGAAAATGATCGCCCACTCTAGACACTGCTCTCTGGTGTATTTAAAAACTTCCTTGCTAAATCAAAAGAATCAAGAAAATTATTCTTGTTGAGTTGCCACCATTGGAATAAGTTGTATTATTTATTTTGTTTACTTTAATCCCTGCTTGACAAACATATATGGCTGTAAATTTTTTTCTTCTAATGCCTTCGTGATTTTTCTTCGATTTTAAAATATTTGTTTTATTCATTTATTTTATTAATTCACAGAGGAAGCCATAAAGTTTAAAGTTTTATTAATTAAAAATGGTTTTAAGACTGTCATCTTCTTAAATAATAACTTTAAGCATAGTTTTCTTTTTGTAAAATATACTTATAAAAAGGTTTGGTCTCATCAAAATGGAAGTATTTGCATTAAATATGATGCAAAATTGTTTTAAAATGTAACTTTTTAATGCCTTTAAACACTGAAACATAAGGCTATTCAGCCGAATATTCAGTATTTGGCCTAATAGTAACCATTCAGTAGACCGAACATTTGACATTCGGCCCTAACACACAATAGATCAGTTTCAACCAAGTGATCACCAGCCCACCAAATTTCATCCAATCAATCACAATCGTCAATTTTCAGCCTGTATTATGAGCTAACCAATCACAATTGATCAAATTTGCGGGGCAAACAAAACGCCCATGTGGTTGCTAGGATGTGGTGTCAGTTGAAACTGATCTATTACAGTAAAAGAGAAGTAGAAATATTCAATTACCGCTTCGTATATGTAAGGTGCCCATACATAATGGACACCATTGATTTCTATCCCTTCTTTATACCTCAGTTCAGGATTCTTTTTGACGTACCCCACAGGCATTTCGGGGTTCATATATCGCGAACGATCCTAAATGGGGAAAAAAGAAGTAAAATTTAAAATTCCTGAAAAATGAAAACAAGAAAATAGAAAAGTAAAACAATTCAGTTTATAGAATAGGTGAGGCATTATGGATATTACAAGCAAACTCGATAAAGATTTTTTTTTTTTTAAGCATAACATGGAAGACTGTAGTACCGTAATGTGTGACCTATAATCTGCAGATGAAACAATTATATTTTGACTCAGAAATTTTATTTTAAAAAATAAAACTTACTAGATTGCTGTAAATATTTGACTTCTATTATTAAATAAAATTTCTGGGTCAAAACATGATTCTTTGATCCCTAGATTATAGGCCAGAAATTTTGGTAACTAGTGCAATCTCTTAGAAGAAATATGATTTATAAAACAAACTGACGAAAAAGATATGTATACTTAAGCATTGATTTATGATTTTCAACACTTGTGTTTTGCAAATTTGCCCTTGATATCTGCACTGCCTCATCCCAGTAGGGCTATCCACTGTTACGTGTGTGACTTTTAGAGAGTTTTTTTTTTTTTTGCAAATTGAGAAAAAATTGGAAGTGAAATTATTTAGATAATGTTTTACTTTTTTTTATTGCTATTACAGGATACATACAGAATCATTTTTCTAGTGACACCTTTAGTCTAAAGTAATATTTTTTTTTTTTTTTAAATAGTAAAGTCGTCGTTATGTGTGTGACTCAGAAAAATGAACATTGTATTTTATTTTCTGATTTCATGTGAAATTTTCCAAGTGAAATATACAGGTTTTTTTTAAGTATACTTAAATGTATAAACTAACTATTCCATATGCAAACAGCTTAAAAATTCATAAATTATGATGGTAAAAAATTTAAATATCTGTGTTAGTGTGTGGCTTCAAAGTGTTACGTGTGTGACCATGTGAAATGCATTTGATCAAATGACTTCCAAGATTTGGTTTATTTTCTAAATTAATAATCAAAATGTTAAAAGGAAAAATTAAAGTGTCTATGATTATTTATTACTGTTGGTGGCATTATTTTTTTCGCTACTTGGGCTTTTGTGTACCACAATATATCTGACTTTTCTGACCATGTTCAATATTTTCCTGAAGGGATCACGACAGAAACTTTCAGTTCCTCACCTCCAGATTATATAGAAAGGTCCTTTCCTGCATACTCTTTAACATCATATTTAACAATACACCGTTCACCTACTAGAAAATTTTCTGCAGTTTCAGTAAATATTTTCTCACAATAAGTTGTTAAATTTGGTACAACTTTATCATTTCTATCTCTGCACCACAGTTAGTTTTACCATTTGAAGCTGAGATTACATACATTTTTTGATACCGGGAATATTTTAAAAATTTGTACAAGGACAATCTTCATTTAACTTAGCAGAAATATTATTTTGAATTTAAAGCAATATTTTAGTAGAAGGCATGAGGTCTATTATCAAACTGAAAAACTCAGTTGATGACTGAACAATTAATTACTTTGCTGGATCTACTCATTGTTTTTTGCAATATTTTCTCACAATAAGTTGTTAAATTTGGTACAACTTTATCATTTCTATCTCTGCACCACAGTTAGTTTTACCATTTGAAGCTGAGATTACATACATTTTTTACCGGGAATATTTTAAAAATTTGTGTTATAATATATATATATTTTTTTGTAGGAAGGGCAAAATTTCTTGTAAGGCTTACAAGAAATTTTGCCCTTCCTACAAAAAAAATATATATATATATATATATACAGTCAAACCCCGATTTAGTGCCATCTCGAAATAGCGCCAATTCCTTTTAACCACCAATTGCATCTATGAACAAATCTGCCAAATAGGAATTTCAATGTAATGTATCCGTTAAAGCGCCAACTCGATATACCGCCAAAAAAAAATGTCTAGAAATTACTGTATTTTCTTTGCATATCTTTCTTTTTAAATTTTTTTGTTAGAATTTCAAAGGGCACTTCCTTTTCATGTGTCTAGATGTTTTCAAGCTCAATTCAAACTTTATTGAATAGCAAAGAATTTGTATTGTTCTCAACACCTGCTACCCATTCTACCTGTCACTGGGAGAAGAAAAATAACGCCCGCTGAGGTGCCGAGCAAGTGAAAGTTCTGATTCAGACTGGCGAGTCACGTGATCCGATGCGCTTCTGGAGGCGACAATTCTGGATCCACTACACTTCTGTTCTAGCGTACTTTTGAGGTTCAGGAGAACTATCTGATTGGCTTGTCGTATTGTCAATCAAACTAATAAGGAACAACCCACACACGTGGTCACATTTGCTGACGGAGCAAGAGCCCTGTTCTGTTGAAGTAGAAAAGAAAGCAGCACGTTTTTTTCTTTTGCGTTTGAACTTAAAATAATTATCGTTCTGTGTGTTAATTTATTATACATTATAGCTTTTTTTAAAGCTCAACATGGTCTAACATGGATATTACTAATACATCAGGGAGTGAAAATGCACTCAGTATCAGTTTGGTTTTATCATTTAATATCCATAAATCATTAATAAGTATACTTCTTATTATTTTCTAGTAATTGATGCACTGTATTTATCAAATCATTTAATTTTATCATATTGCACATTTATTCGAAAAGTGACACAACTGAAAAAATGTGATATTTGAGGTATTAATACGATAAAATGAGAAAACTATATTTCAATCTGTGGTTAAAATCACATTTCAATAAATAATAGATAACAATATTTTATTTTTATTCCTGGAACTGTTTTTCAGTTTTCCAGAAAACGTAATTTTTTGAGTTGACACTTTTCGAATAAGCGTGCAATATGTTAAAAAAAAAAAAAAAAAAAAAAAAAAAAAAAAAACCTATTATCAGTAAATCAACCAATCTAAGGGGGCACGAAAAATTGAAAGTGCCCTGGGCACAAAAACTTGCTAGTGATCCCAATGTAATGCTAAATGACCTCAATATAGTTAATCAATTATATATCTAAAATACCTAAATGAATCACACACTGTTTTGCTTTAATTTTTATAAATTTGCTTGGATAAAGGTAAAATTTTTATGCTACTGAGATGTATTATAATGCAATCCATGTTTGCCCTGGATAAAAAAAAAAAGATAGTTTCAGCCCTGTATGAAAGGGAGAAACTATACATGATAGAATCCTTAATAACAACAAGGAAGTATTAAGTAATCATAAGCATAAGCATAAAATTATAGAAGCAAGTTTTGGTGTTTTTATGTTAGACTGCACACATTTAACCAACAGCAGCATATGAAAATATTTTTGCATATGAAAATATTAAATTTGAAATAATGCTTTGATGTAGAAATAAAATCTATTTGTTTGTGATATTATCCTTTTTTTTTTGTGTATTTTAAATGAAATGAATGAAAAGTTTAGGTTTTAAATGAAATGAATAGAATACAAATGATGGTGATGGGAACAATATTTAGCAATTTATTATCTGTGCCTGGCTAACATAAAAGTACCCAAGTTTCTTTTAAAAAGAGGTAACATTCATCATACAAAACATATATTTCAAAAGAATTTTATTTATTACCTAAATATAATTATTTATCAGTCATTTTCAAATTAACTACCACTTTAGGATTACTATCACACAGATAATTTGGTTTAAATTCAAAAAATGGTTGTGTTATTAATTTCTGATAAGTTAACACTCAGTAGGAAAGCGATATTTTATAAGTTTCTCAAAGTTACATAAAAAAAAAAGTTAATAACTGGTGATTTTAATTGATATTATTTTTTAAAAAAATGATGTTTAATGTTTTTTCAAAATAATTTTGCCCAAGAAAAATTTTATTCTAAGGAAGATAGTGTTAGGCCTAATGATCATATAGTAAAAAATATCTAATTGACAAAAAGTAATTCTAACTGAATTCATAATTAAATATTTAGCTAATACCCATGAGAGGTAATAAAAATATTTACCATTTTAATAAGAGCTTTTCAATAAATAAAAATTAAAGTAGTAATTTTGTTTACATTAATATTACTATTTTACCACACTTTGTTTACACTAAATAAGGAACAATAAAGTTTTCTCTACCTTTATTTTCAACTACAGATATAACAAGTAATACAAATTTTTTTTAAAGTCAATTCCTACTTTTTAATCTTAAATATATAAAATAAACCCGTACAGCATTAATGTCCCACGTTATCTTTATTGAACTTTATTTTATAATCATCGTTGCGGTATTTTATTTTTTGTTGACATCACTAATTTAAGATAAATCTTTCATTTCATTTATGAAAACAATGGGACAAATTTTTTTTCTCCCATATAAAAATTAAAATTAATTAATCAAATTTAATTAATGAATTAATATTTGAAAAAACTGTATTAACATCAATTGTCATCCAGTACAAGTTAAAAAAAATTATTTGAACTTGAATGGATGAATAGAAAATATTTTACTAACGATTGAAAATTCCAACAAGATATATATAAAGAGTGTGAGCTAATAGTAGGAATTTAAAAAGTTTTGTAAAATAATTATAATAATACTCATGAGATATATAAAGACTAAAGAGCAGACCATTAATATTAAATTTTAAACTATTATATAAATATATATTAGAAGAAATTTTTGTATTCTTATATATTTAAACTAGTCTAGTTAAAAATATTTATAACTTTGTTAAATCAGGATGTTAAATTTCTGTAATTTGGTAACTACAATAATATAACACTCAATCACTTAAGTACATATAAACACGTAAATGAATACATTTTATAATACATAATGTGATACATATATATGTTACGTTATACCCATGTCAAAAGGTGTTTTTTTTTTTCTTTTTTTTTTAATGGAATTATGTGTTTTAAGTATAAAGTATTAAACAGGCAGTTATTTTGGAAATCTCCCATTACTAAAATAGATTGAAATTACTTTTATTCTTTGAAATTTTACATGTAAACAGGCATGTTAAATCACTGTTTAATGTTATTAAATAATATGCAAATAATACACAGGTGCTTATAATTATTCATTAGAAATAAATGTAATGGACATAAAACTCAATGCTTACTAAACCTGAAATTGCTTTATTTTCTTTAAATGTGGTAATCCATTTATAAAATTTCACAGTCAATTTATTAAATTGAGTTCGGCTAGCAGATGTACACTTTCAAAGCAGAAGAAGAAATTACACTTCTGCTTTCAAAAGTGACACTAGCTGGCCAATTAATTCAGAAATTCAATTAAAAGAAAAGTCCGTATTTCCTTTTATACTGAATACGTCTTAGAAAAGAATCACTTCAATTCACGAAACACATGGCAGCTATGTAACGGAAAAATAACATAGTAAAGGATGATTCTTCTTTTATTAAGCTTATAATGTTAAATATTCCTCTTTAATAGCGCAACGAAATAATTGAAAACAAAGCTTAAATCTACTTTTTTAAATATCCATATCGTCACAAAAGAAACTTGCCATTCCCCTCAGAGCGAGACTTGTAAACAAGTAGGAGGTTCTATTTCCATCCAGCGATAGCCGTGATTGGCTCAGAAGTACGCTAGAACAGAAGTCTAGTGGATCGAGAAATGTCGCCTTCTGGAGTGGGGGAGAAAACAAAGCATGGCACGCCATTGGCTAAAAGGGTCTCTCCTCTCTCAGGTGAGAACAATGTAAAAAAGAACTTCTCCCTGTACTTTATGTCGATTTCTAGAAAGAAAACGGTGTGCAATGCAAAATCTCTCGTTCAAAATTTTGGTCAGACGTTGATTGAAACATCGAAGAATTCACCAGCTAAATCTGTAAAATATCATCCTGTCTCTTTATTTTAACTCATTATGGCAAAAAGAGCCGTTTTATCAATTTCGGAAAAGCGGGAAATTTGTGAATATAAAGAAAGAAATGTGAATGTATCGCAGCAACACATCTCCAATCATTTCTCTACACTCTGGAAAAAGCCTGTTAGCAGGCGCTGCATCAGAGACATTTTGATGAATACAGAAAAATGGATTAACACCAACGAACTGCAATCATCTGTAAAAAGACTGAAAACAGCGAAACATGAAGACATAGAGGATGCCCTTTGCACATGGATACAACAAATGAGTGCTAAAAATGCTACCATCAACGGAGATGTCATCAGAGAGCAGGTAAAAGTCCTTGGCCAGCAAATGAATATTACAGATTTCGAATACAGTAGTGGCTGGTTGAACAGATTTAAAAAGCGACGAGGATTCTCTCCAGTACATACGACGTGGTGAAACTGCAGGTGTTGATGAAGATATTGTGTCAAATGGTCGCAAAAAACTGAGTGCGCTGATTTTAGAATATAAACCAGAGGACGTTTACAATATGGATGAAAGTGGTTTTTTTTCCGCTTGCAACCAGATAGAACAATTTCGAGTGGGCCTGCTAAAGGATGCAAAAAAAAAAAAGATCGTGTGTCTCTTGTGTTCTGTACGAATAGTGATGGATCTGATAAAAGAACTATGACAGTGATTGGAAAATCAGCTAAGCCATGATGTTTTAAAATTTTTAATCCTGCTCTTTATGTAGATTATGAGAATAATAACAAAGCGTGGATGACTTCAGCATTATTTCAAAAATGGTTAGCGAATTTCAACATAGAAATGAAAAGAAGCAAACGCTATATTTTATTGATTTTGGATAATGCCCCTTGTCACAAAGCATATCCAATGAGCAATATCCACATTGAATTTTTACCTCCTGACTGCACTGGATTTTTGCAACCTTTGGATGTGGGTATAATAAACTCATTCAAAGCTCATTATCGAAAGTATCACGTCCGCCATATCATTGAAAAAATCAGTAAAGATGATTTTTCTCCAATGATGCTATTCGCATGATAAAAAAAGCATGGGATGAAATTTCATCAGAAACTATTGTTAACTGCTGGAAACATACTGGATTGATTAAACCTGAAGGATCAATTAAAAAACAAAATAGTACAGCACTTCAGGAACTACAAGACGAAATACACAAATTAACAGATATTGAGCATCCTCTATCGGCAATTGAGTACATTAATATAGACAAAAGTGTTTCAACAGTTGAAGATTTGACAATCGAAGAAATTGTTGCCAATCAAAATGAAAATGAAAATTCATCTGACAGCGAAGCTGAAGAAGCTGAAACGCTGCATATTAAATCTGATGAAGTTAAAAATTGCATTGGGAAAATAAGAATTTTCTTAGAAAAACATGCAACTGATAAAAAAATGATGAACAATCTTTTAGTTGTAGAAAAAGATATTGAAAAAATCAATATTGAAAGGAAAACTCAAACTAGCATATTAAAATATTTTCCTGTAAAAGATAATTAAAGTAAAATAAAATGCAGTGTGAGATTTAATGTATGTGTGTGTCTGTTATGTGCATAATTATCTACTTTATCTAAAATTGATTATATAAAGAGGTAAGTGCATGTTAATTTCATACATTAATTGGATAATTTTGAATGATGTAGCATTAATTATATTTTGTATATTAATTACATTATATTAATTTATACTATTATAATATACTATATACTATTGGATAATTTAATAAAAAGGCATTATAATATTTATTTTTATAATAATAATAATAATAATAGTATAATAGTATGAAAATTAATTTTTATTGTATTGTAATTCGATATACCGCCAAACTCGTTATAGCGCCAAAAATTTCTCGAACGGATAATGGCGGTATAATGAGGTTTGACTGTATATATATATATATATACACCATCAACAACCCCTTTACCATGTGAGGTTGCAAAATACTTCCAGTGCCATTCACCTTCATACTTATTTGATAATAAGTGAAGAACCTTTGCCATATATTTGTTTTTAAATTCTGTGGATGGCCCGTTGAGTAAATCATAAAAGGAATTTTCTGTCTTTAGCTTTCCTCACTTATAAGGATTGTTTTAAAAAATAATTCCAAGAAAGCATATATTGTGTCTTTGCCTTTGTCTTTAGTGTCTGAGTACATTAAATGTGTATTGCATTTACCTTTATCAAAAAAGGCTACTGTAAATATTTGAATACTTTCCCGAGACTATAGTACAGATTGTATTTCATTTTGGTACTCACTTTCTTGAATAAATAATCCATCTATTTAAAGCAGTTTGGTAATTTTGTCAAATTTCCATCGAATTTCGACCGAGTACGCATGCGTCAAAAAAGGACCGGCCAATGAGGCGAGGGTCTATTCCTGTCTCCAAACGTATTTGGGATCAAGATCAAATCATGTTGTTTTGATGGCTTCTTTCACGTTGTGTTAAACCTAGGAAGATATTTATATAAAAAACTGTGGAGTGTTTAGAAGGTATTTATTTTATTTATTGTTGTATTTATTGTAATTTGTATGAATACTTAGGTATCCATTTCGGATTTACTGTGTAACATGAATTTAGGTTCATTTAACGTTCGCGAAATCAAATCATTTTGTTTATATAGTACAGAAAATAATTATTCAATCGTAAATAAAAATATAGTAGAACATGTAATACAAAATTGGACCACTTATATTCCGTTTATGATCGGGTATGAATCTTATGGTGTTCCGATTGCTAATTAAAACTATTATGTAAATATAATGTCAAAAGACAGTACGCACGGTAGTAATATTTTTATTATTATATGTTCAAAAAAAGCGAATCTGAGCGTCTGAATATAAATTATAAAATATTATTTCTGTATTTAGCAACTAAATATTTAATAAATATGCAGGAATGTGACTAGCTTTATGTGAATGTATAATATATATAAGTCTGAACTTTAGCATTATTTTTTAACAGAAATATATTATCTCTATTCGATTTAAAAGTTTTGTCATTACATAAGTGTGCTATTTTATTTGTAAAGAGTATGTATGCATTATATTGTTTGTATGTATACAAATCTTTAGAATGTTTTGATTTGCAAACTCTTAATATTTGAATAATAATGTTTACATTATATTTGTTTGTATGTATACAAACAATGTATCATGTAACAATATTAATATTTACATTGTTTGTATGTATACAAATCTTGAATGTTTTAATTTATTACATTCATTTTTTACCAGTTTGCATGTCCGTTCATTGGCGATTCATAAGAAACTCATAATTTGTCACAAATTGGTGATTTTATTGATTTAGTGCTTTGCCCAGGAATGTGGAAAAAAAAACTATTTTTGACATCTGGTGAAATGAATGAGGTTATTTCCGTTTTTATTTTGTATATAAAAAATGTTATATGTAAAAAAATCCTGGTCATTAATCACATTGTTTTTTGTATATTTAAAGACGATTACTTATTCTTTGTAATTCTTTTTTTGTTGGGGGTTTTTGAGCAAAATAATATTACTTCATAACTAGAACCAGTTCCGCTTAATCATTAATATTTACTTAATCCTTTGACCACTGAGCAAATGGGCAAATTTGTAATGTTTTTTCTGTTATTTTTTTTTAAATGTCAAAAAAAGATAAATTTTCAAACTTGGTATAAAAAACTTAGGTATTTCTCTATTATCCCATCGTCCACTTTCATAACAAAATACTATCGCCAAACTGTATGAATAAATGCCAAAAATGCAGTCCCATTTACTTGATGTCGGAAGCATTATACGTGTTTGTTATGTCGTCAAGTGGTTTTTAATTCAACATTTGCGCGTATTAATTACAACGTTCTCCCGTTTATTTGGCGTTACAGTTTGGCGACAGTTTTTTGTTATGAAACGTGGTCGATGAGATAATAGAGAAGTACCAAAACTTAATTACGTATATGAGTAGATTCCTTGACAGTATTAATCATTACTCAATATTTTAAAACTGCATCATATTTGTAGAATTATATTAATTTAAACAATGCTTCTATTGAAGTGTGAAGAAGCACATACTTCTATGAAGAACCATATATTTACATAATCGTTTTCATTAGCAATCGGAACACCATAAGATTCATCCCTGATAATAAACGGACTATAAGTGATCCAATTTTGTATTACGTGTTCTACGATATTTTTACGTACGTTTGAATAATTATTTTCTGTACTATATATACAAAATGATAGAGATCTAAAAACACAATTTCCATCGGATTGATTTCGCGAATGTTAAATGAGCCTAAATTCATTTTTAAACAGTAAATCCGAAATGGACACCTAAGTATTCATACAAATTATAATAAATAAAATAAATACCTTCTAAACACTCCACAGTGAGTTCTATATAAATACCTTCCTAGGTTTAATGCAATGTGCAAGAAAAAAACAAACAGGAGATGATCCCAAACACGTTTCTAGAGACAGTAATAGACCCTCACCTCATTGGCTGGTGATTTTTTTTACGCATGCGTATTGGGTCGAATATTGTTGAAAAATTATTTTGAAGAAAAAATCGGGAAAAACTTCACCAAATGGTTTCAAAATTCTTTGATTGACAGCGGGAAAAAAATTTCATTTTACATTCAATCATCGCAATTGGCGAGTGTGACTATTAAGTTTAGCCAGTACTGGCAATAACATCAATTACCAATTTTCAGTATTACTCGCCGATTGGTGAGTGTTAATTTTGTCTTATATCACAAACTGTATTTACATATACTACTAGACATAATGATTATGAACCATGATTTTTCTATTATTGGGCAAGATTCATGTTTTTTCAGCAATTCTTTGATGAAATTCGTGTTTTTTCAGCGATCCTTTGAAGAATTTCGCATTTTTCTCGTGATCCTTAACGAAATTCGCATTTTCCAGCGATTCTTTGATAAAATACATTTTATTCCGCAATTTTTAGACGAAATTTAGTAAAAAAGTGTGATCTTTTGGTGAACTTTCCTTTTTTGCGATTCTTTGACAAAATTTGCTTACCTTTCACGATCCTTTTGCATAATTAATGTTTTTTCTGTTGTCTTTTAACGAGTCATGTTTCCCCATGATCCTTTGATGAATTTAGTGTTTTTTCCTCAATCATTTGACGAAATCTGTGATTTTTCCCCCCCCCCGCGAAGATTGGTTAGATGTTTTTAGTCTGCAGGTGCCCTAAAAAGTCTGTGACGCCCGTTGCTGCATTGCACACATTCTTCCATGTGACATCGAACGAAGGAAATTCATCCTAAAGAATCATTGTTTCATTCTTGACATTTCTGGAAAGAAACAACGTTCAACTCATTGGCTGAATTGTAAAGGGCGAAATGTGTCAAACATTAGCGGAAAGAAAGTGCGCAATTTGTTCGTTCATGGATAAAATCATGAAATTCATTAATCGATAGTTGATAAATTGCGAAATTCTTCAATCGATAGCAGAAAAATCGCAAAATTCATTAATCGACAGTGGAAAAATCGCAAAATTCATCAACTGGTTTTGGGGGGAAAAGTTTTCGAATATCGTCGAATGGCTTCGAGAAAAAAAAATCACAATCCGTCAATTTCGGGGAAAAAATCGTGAAATTCGCCAAATGGTTTCGAAATTTGTCGAGCGACAGCAGAGAAAAAAATCTTTTTCCATTCAATCATCGCAATTGGTGAGTGTGACTATTATGTTTGACCAGTGGTGGCAATAAAGTCCATTGCCAAATTTTCAGCATTACTCGCTGGCAAGTGTTAATTTTGTCCTATACTTCAAAATCCTTTTGATCATATCGTCAATGTGCAGGACAATTTTTTTACAGGAGACCATTTGATGAATTTTGTGATTTTTCCATTATCGATTGACCAATTTTACTGCTATCGATTGTTGAATTTTATAATTTATCAACTATTGATTAGCTTAATTTCATGATTTTTTCCATGAACATTTGACGAATTATGCAAAAAAATTAAGAATATCGTTAAATTGTCTTGGGTAAAATAAATTTAATATTATCAAATGCCTTCGAGAAAAAAGTTGCAAGTTGAAACACCTGTGACCTCTTTTTCATGTTATGCATCTCGGGTCTATCCCCCCACTCCCCCCCCCCCCCAAGTGGGACACTTTTCTAAATTTTGCAGACACCTCTCATGTGATATATCGCTGGAAAAGTCTTTGACTGCTTATTCATGTTATGCATCTCCGGGGTCCATCCCGCCACCCCCTCCCCTCCCCTAAGGTAGGCACTTTTATAAATTTTGTTGACACCCCTCATGTCATATATTGTTGGAAAGGTCTGTGACTGCTTAATCATATTATGCATCTCCGATGTCCATCTCCCCACTTCCCCCCCCAAAGGGTACTTTATAAATTTTGCACACAACCCTCATGTTATATATCATTGGAAAGGTCTGTGACTGCATAATCATATTATGCATCTCTGATGTCCATCTCCCCACTTCCCCCCCCCTCCCCCCCCAATGGGTACTTTATAAATTTTGCACACAACCCTCATGTTATATATCATTGGAAAGGTCTGTGACTGCATAATCATATTATGCATCTCTGATGTCCATCTCCCCACTTCCCCCCCCCAATGGGTACTTTATAAATTTTGCACACAACCCTCATGTTATATATCATTGGAAAGGTCTGTGACCACTTAATCATATTATGCATCTCCCCACTTTGCCCCCCACCCCCCCCCAAGGGATACTTTTCTAAATTTTGTTGACACCCCTCATGTCATATATTGTTGGAAAGGTCTGTGACTGCTTAATCATATTATGCATCTCCGATGTCCATCTCCCCACTTTGCCCCCCCCCCTCCCCAAGGGGTACTTTCTAAATTTTGCACATAACCTTCATGTTATATATCATTGGAAAGGCCTGTGACCACTTATATCATATTATGCATCTCCGATGCCCATCTCCCCACTTTGCCCCCCCCCCCCAAGGGGTACTTTCTAAATTTTGCACACAACCCTCATGTTATATATCATTGGAAAGGTCTGTGACCACTTAATCATATTATGCATCTCCCATGTCCATCCCCCACTTTGACCCCCCAAGGGGGTACTTTTCTAAACTTTGCACACACCCCTCATGTGATATATCAATGGAAAGGTCAGTGACCGCTTAATCATATTATGCTCCCCACTATGAAATTTGTCAAGTTAAAGCAACTATAAATTTTATTTTTATGGTACTATCAAGTTGTTTGCCGTCAAATTTTGACGGGTTCCATCTAGTAATTATAAAGGCTAATTTATGAAGTAGTTCAAAAAGGAGAATCGCAAACTCAAGCAATTTGCACAATGATCTAATATCAGTCTTAAAACATGTTCTTCCCACTTATATGAATCTCTTCATTTCACTTATTCTGAGGAACAAACAATACATAATTGTTGTCACATACAAATGTCATATAAGATAAATAGGTAGAATTGCAATGTATAAGACATTAGGTATCCAGGAAAGAGAGAAATAATTGAAAATATTTTTTCAGATACTTTTTTATACAACTAATCTATAAATTTTTTATAAATATTTTTATTATTGCACTACATTTTACTTTGGTAACTCATATTTGCTATTTACAATGCTTCTTATATTTCTAGTTCAATATGATATCAAAATAAGAAGGCAAATTTAATAAAAAATCTCACCAAAATGTTACGTGTGTGACAAATTTTAAGTGGCCTGTTTATATATTTTATATGTATTCAGTTTATGTAAAAGTTATGTTTCAACATCCATGTACAATGTTACTTTATAATTTCTAATATTTTCTTTTTATCAATTTAACTTTCCAAGAAAAAAAAAAAAAACTTTTCTGTGTTAAGTGTGTGACTAAAATAAATGTTAGGGGAGACCGGTACACGCTGAACCTATGGGCACAGTGGTCCACCCCCTAATATTTTACTTATTTAATTTTTTTTAAAGCTTCTCTTCTATCCTAACAGACAACAGCACTGGACTGATTATTTACAGCCTTCAGATAATATGTTTAGCTCAGATTGAACTATTTAATCCTGATTGGTTGTTTTGAGCTTCTAAAAGTAAAATTTTTCATCATCATATTTTTATTTTTTCAGTAATTAAAGGTTGTAGATAAATAAGATAAAACAGCTTTTTTGCAAAGCTAAGATACTTGCTTTTATTTAACTTTAAAGTTAATATACTTAAAAGAAAGCTATAAACAATATTAATATAATTATTCCTTGAAGTTCAACATGGGGCACTGTGGTCCGCAATTCACTCTGCTCCTGTAATGCAGAATGGTCAAAATATGCAATAATTGCTTTACTATAAATAAATATTGTTTAAAAGTAGTTATTTAACTGTAAAATAAAGTAAACAAAGAAAAATAACAATTTATTTAACATAGTAAGAAATATTTTGTTTTGTATTTACTACCTTTGATAAATATAATTGTAGTCTAATTGGTGATGATTCTATTACAAGTAAGATTCATGAGACGCAAATTGAATAGAAATGAGTTTATTTTTCCTGAAACTGTAGATGAATCTATTGTTGATGTTAATGATTTCATAATATTGCTCCCAGACCCAAAAGTATTTTAGGAAAATTCCAGGCTCAGTCTTACTCATAAGTAATTTGGAATTTCATTTGCAAATTTTAATGTGTGCTGATTTTTTTATACTTAAATAATAACTTCAACTAAATTGCAATTGTTCCTGTATTAATTCTGTTATTATTTACAAAATAATTAATTTTCATTTTTGTTTCAAAATGTTACTTGTAAATTGATATTACTATGTTATTTTGTGGGTAAAGGGAAAATAAAAAAGAATTAGATTAATGAAAAATAGATTTATATTGTATTTTAGATAATACCTAATAGCGGTCCACTGTGCCCCAGAAGTGGGGCACACTGGTCCACTTTACGGGTGCATATAAAAATTTTATTTTTGAAAAATGTATTGAAAACTATGTTATGAGAAAATTATGATGAATGTATATAAAGGTTTAAGGAATATTCAAAAATATTTTCATGCAGATCGGTTTGTCCATTAAAGAGAAAAAAAAATTTAACTGAAAAAGTGGTCCACTGTGTACCAGTCTCCCTTATATATAATTTTTATAATTATCTGTTATTATATTATCTTTTAACTATTTAACAACATTTAATATTTGATCACTTTTAAGCCACTATAACATTAAAAGGGGGGGGGGGTGCACCACTTCTAAACAAAGGAATTTTCAAAGATTTATAGAATATCTAAATACACATTGATGTGTAAAAACTATAATGTATATCAATCTATGAAATTCATTTCTAAAATGAAGGCTAGATCGGCCTTTGAAACAAGACGAGACGATTTAACAATAAGCCGGTGAAAAAAATAATTAAATTATTGATGACACAACAATTACAGGGAGTACAGCAAATATTTAAAAACTTTCAGGTAGGAATTTTAGGGCTAACTTATGTCCACCATCCCCAGTGATTTTTCAATACACTTGTATTATAACCAGTGATGTGGGGCGGGTAAATACCCAGTGGGTAGGTAAATATTTTTTGGGTATTTACCTGGGTATTTACCCAAGCCTCGGGTAAATACCCAAAAACTGGATATTTTCATATTTCAGCTTGAAAAAGCATATTTAAAGTAAAATTTATTTTTATTTGAAACTTAAATATTTATGAAGTCCAAAATCATAGAATGATATATTCAAATTATGAAAGTTGTATGGCTTCAGCCACAATTAAAGAGAAGTCGAAACTTACATCGCAAAATTGCTTAATTTTACTGCTAGTGTGCTTCAGCTGCAAAGTAAGTGAATTGAATTTGTAAATAATGTGAAGCTCTATTACATTTTTTAAAAAGAAAATATAAGACTACCTATCTGCACAGTTTATTGCAGAGCATTATACAGATTACATGTCACATCTATTTATTAAGAAAATAATAATAATAATCCATACTTAAGAGAAATTTAGATTGCTAATAATAAAAAAAAAAAAGATAAATTACACAATCAAGCATTTAAATAAATAATTTAACAAACAATTTATTGATTTATGTTTATTAAACAATTTTTATTATTTTACAGTCTATAAATATTCACAATTGTCAGCTGAACTACAAAATTTTGGTTTTAGAAATTTAATTATCTTTTCCTAATATTGCAGACATGTATAAAAATTAAATAGGAATTTACTGATTTTCTCTAAATATTAACAGTAGTTTAAAGGAATTGCAATTTCAAAGTATTCACTTTCTAAATAAATATTTTCATTTCCAATTTTATGAGTTGTGATTATTTCTTGCTGAATTAAAAAGCTGCCCAAAAATTTAAAATATTTTGCCTCAATACAAAACACTATTCAAATATTATGTGTTTGATCATCAACTTAATTATAAACCTCTATGAATCATCTTTTAAGTTTTAAAATATCATTCCCATTTTCTAAAAATTTAGTAATACACACTCTTTTCTTGCTTTGTTTATAATCTGCAATTCCTTTAAATTTCAATTAGAAATTTCCACAAGAAGCAATAGATGGCGCCCAATCATTGCATAAGTATGAACCAAAACTAAACTAGATTTTACAGAGTAAAACTATGCTAGATTTTACAAACCAAAACCATGCTAGTTTTGGTTTGGATTTTGATTCTATAAACTGTTCTTCACTTGCTTTTAGATGTCTATGGTGTGCGTTTGAAAGAGTTAGAAGTAAAAATGGGAGGAAAAAAAGGACTTGCATGGAATTTTTTTAATGTGAAAGGAAAAAGTGTGCAGTGCAAATATTGTAATAAGGATTACAAGCATGCTAATGTAAACAAAATGGAAAATCATATTAAGAAATGTTTCAAATGTCCTGCAGGTTTGAAAAAGGTTTTTGACAGTGATTCTAAATGCAAAAAATATCATAATGAATCTATTTCTACTATGCCTTCAACTTCAAATGTAGAAGAAAATATAACAATTAGTGATACAGATGAACCTAATACTGGTCAAATGTCCAGTACATCTTCTAACACTTCATCGATACCGATAACAAGTGTACCTTCGCTTCTAAAAAATGCTGGAGATGGAACATCTAGTTTTTTGACAAATAAAAAAATTTCGAAGTCACATATATCTATGACAGCATTTTTGGATCAGATGGATGAAATAACAAATGTAAGTACATTTACATATTAATAAACAAAAATAAATACAATTTTGTTCTTTTAAAAGTAAATACTTAAATTAGAACTGATATTAATTGAAATAAATTATTTGAAGCTTTTCTCTAGTATATGTCTCTGATTTTTAATATTACAATTTTTAATAAATTAATAAATTGTTTATTTTAAAATTTAAAAGATTCATTGAAATAAGCCTTTGCATTTCAATATATTTTTGCTTTTAATAAAAAAAATCGTTTAATTTGTTTTGAAGTGTAGATAAAGAAACACTGATGTGAAAAATATATAATTTAAAAGCAAGAATTCACTTTGTGATTGAAATAATACAGAGCTATAAGCAGTGGCATGGAATGAGTGTATGTGTTCAGGGGGGGGGGGCAGTTGGGGAAAATCTTCATATCCCCAAGGAACCCATCCCCTTGCCATTATACAATTTTATAAGACAAATATTTTTTGGCAGTTTCAATGTAATCCTATTTTTATATAGAATAGCAAAGCAAAAATAGATTGCTTAAAGCCACAAGTTTATAAATTTATTTGTAATGAAAACAGTCTGCTTTCAAGATTCATAGTTTCTATAGGCTTTCAAAAAACATTCCATATAAAAAATAACGTTACAGGATATATGCATTTATTATTTAAAGAACATTTTGGATAAAAGTCAAATACTACATTTTAATTAAATGTAAATTTGACTGAATTGAAAATATTGTTTATTCTAAAAGATAGTTATAGACACATAAATTCCTGATAAATTAATTTAACTTACAAATAATAAGTATAATAAATATTGTTAATACCTTCTAAAATCCCCTTCCCTTATGTAAATCCATATAAGGGTCTCCCCCATTTTTTAACTTTATCCTTAGCTGCCGAAGTTTTAAAAGTATAAATCGGTTGGTTTGCAGTATTGCAATTCAAAACAATTAAATAATGTAATTAAATATCATATACCTGACAAAATATCATATGCTGAATCCTATATCTTTAATCCGGAATCATTTGAACCACGGCAATAGCGAATTAGAGAAAATTTGAAACTAGAATGCATTTAGGTAAATGATAACATCAGGCATGATATATTTATTATGATAATACAAAACACTAAGGCAATTTATAAATAAATAATACTAAGGAGTTCCACTTAAAAATATCTCAAAATTCAAAAATATGTATATTTTGTATGGTGTCGCCATCTGTTGTTAGTTGTGGGAAACACTAAGATTTTTTTCTTTTTAACTTGGAATTTTATATTATTGAATAATAAATAACACAAATCACGAAACTGATAAATATAAATTTAAAAAATAAAACAATATAAAACATTTAAATAAGATTTACAGTTAAATAATTAAAATAGGACTTGCCATTAATAAATAAAAAAAAAAATTATTATTACTTTACCATACTGAACAATGGTTAAACACGCAAGGCGGAAGGAATTAGGAGAAACTAGGTAATTAATACTTAAAAATATCAATTTCAAGCATAAATTCAAAATTTTGAAAAAGGAAAATATATATAGCTGCATAAAATAGTGTTTTCTGAAATGTATTCTTGTATGCTAGTGGTGGCATCTATTATCATTTCATGAAAGAAAAGAAATAATAAAATAATAATAAAAGGTTTTGGAATATCTGAATTACAAGATTACAGATGCTATAGAAGTCTGGATTAAAAATGTAAAAATTCTATGCCTTGTATATTTTTATTTTGGAAAAATAAAACTACAAATGCTTCTTTTTTGTTTTAGGAAACACTCAATCAACATTTGGCTAAGGCCATTTTCATCAGTGGAAGTCCATTGTCATTGGTTGAACATCCTTTGTGGATTGAATTTTTTAAGAAAGTTTGACCTTCTTACAATTTACCTTCACGTTTTCGTCTTGCCTCAACTTACTTAGATTCTCAATATTCTGAAATGCAATGTGAAGTTAAGAGACAACTAACTGAATCTAAACACCTCCATTTGCAATGTGATGGTTGGAGTAACATAAGAAATGAGTCAATAATACATTTTGTGATTTCAATACCACAACCTCTATTTGTTGATTTTATCATGTCAAAGGAAAACAAGCATGATGCTTGTTATTTGGCTGAGCAAATTGAAAAAGTTATGAAAGATCATGATCCTGAAAAAAATTTTGTGATTATAGGTGACAATGCTAAAAATATGATAGCAGCGTTTAGATTAGTAAAAGAAAAATATCCGCATGTTGTTCCATTAGGTTGCCTTGCCCATTTTTTACACTTATTGTGTTCTGATATTTCAGGATGCAAGTCAGTTAAACAATTTTTTACAAATGTAATTGATATAGTGAAAACTATCAAACGTAGCAACCGTTTAAGTGCATTGTTTAACCGGATTCAAGATCAAGAAAGCAAGAAAAATATTTCCTTGAAATTGCCAGGTAAAACTAGGTGGGGAAGCTACTTACAAAGTCTTAAAAGCTTAAAAGATAACAAGTTTACGCTGCAAACTATGGCAGTTTGTGAAGAAGCTCAATTGTCTTCTCAGTTAAAAAAAAAACTTTTAGATGATACTTTTTGGATTCGTATTGAAAATATGATTGATATCTTTACTCCGATTGTAGAACTTATAGAATCTTTTGAATCAAATGAACCTCAGATTCATTTGGTGTATAACAAAATAAACAACTTAGAAAAAGTATTGCTAGAATTACTTCCTGTATCTTTATTGGAAAAAAATGAAGAAAAGCATATTATGGAGCAATTTAGAAAAAGAAAAGAATCTGGTGTTGGTCCTCTCCATCTTGCAGCAGACATTTTAAATCCTATAATGCAAGGAAGTACCTTAGAACCTTCAGATTTGCTTGATGGTTTAACATTCATTTATGATGTTGGCCATCACATGAAATTAGAGAGCACACAACTTAAAATGGATCTTTTTCATTACAGAGAAAAAGAAGGTCTCTGGGAAAGAAAAATCTTGTGGGAAGGGCTAGAGAATATGCCAAGTGCACCTATTACGTCTGCCGCGACGGAAAGAACCTTTAGCTGGATTCACAGTAAAAAAAGAAACCGCTTGACATCAGAAAGAGCAGCTAAGCTAACCTACCTATCGTATAATTGGAAGCTGCTACACAATGAAGTAAATAAACAGAATACACCCAAAATAAAGAAACAGGAAACAAATAAAAATGTTTCAGAAACAATAAATCATATAGAAGAATTACTTTCAAGTGACGACAGCTTAGAAATTGAGGACTTTGAAAATTCAGATTCCGAAGTTGTTGTGTCTGAAGTCTGACTGATTTTAAACTGAGAGAAAAATTGTGTCGATATGATAAAATTATATTTTTCATTTTCTATTTTATTATCTATATCTATAGTTTTGCATATTATTTATATATAAATGTTAAATTGTGTTTAATATTAGGCTGCTTTCTCAATCCAAAATTACTGAGTTTTATTTCCTTAAAGTCAAGCTATTGCTGATGCCAAATGGTTCTCTTCAACATACAAATATTGAATTAAGAAAATTATATTTTTCACTTTTATATTATATCTTTGCATAATTTGTATATTTTTTATTTATATTTTTCACTTTTATATTTAATATGTGCTTAATTTGTGTATTATATATTTGTATATTATTTTTATATCAATATTATCCCTTAAATTTATTGAAAAAACAATTCTCTATAAACACATTAACTTTTTTATATGCTTCATTTTTAAAAATTACATTTAAATTCAATACTTAAGTGTAAAAAGTTGATTTTTTTTTAATTAAAGGATTGTAAGAAGTCTAAAGTTCTATAATTTTCTTTCTTTTATACTCTTTTATCATAACTAAAAGTAAAATTAATGTAATTTCCCAAATATATATAATTGAAAATAAATACCCAGGTAAATACCCAAATTGGGTATTTACCCTTAAAAATAAATACCCGGGTATTTTACATCACTGATTATAACACAAGTAATTTAATTTAAGAAACACAACAAATAAATTCTTAGAAAATTCTTGATTAAAATTTTTTGTGTTGTTCAAAATTTTAAAGTAAGCATTTAAAGGTTCTAAAAATGTCTTAAATACAGAGCAAATAATAATAACAACAATAAAGTAAAGAAATGGTTTAGTTACACTAGATTAATTTTAACACAATTATTTCAAATTGGTAAATAAATCATACGAGTAGTAATTTTCCAACTGAACGAAAAATGTCTGGGCCAGGATTCGAACCTGGGATCGCTTGGCTGAAGCCGCCACGCTCTACCACTGAGCTATCCCGGTCGAAATAGCTCAGACCGGGATAGCTCAGTGGTAGAGCGTGGCGGCTTCAACCAAGCGATCCCAGGTTCGAATCCTGGCCCGGACATTTTTCGTCCAGTTGGAAAATTACTACTCGTATGATTTATTTACCAATTTGAAATAATTGTGTTAAAATTAATCTAGTGTAATCACGTATCCAGCGTTTACTGGAGTTCCTTTACCTGCGATCTTTTCTGTTGAGCTGATTAAAATATCAGACCAGATTCTCTGATCAATAAGGTTAACTGGATGAATTATGCCTTCCAGATTCGACTGGGATAGCTCAGTGGTAGAGCGTGTGGCGGCTTCAGCCAAGCGATCCCAGGTTCGAATCCTGGCCCGGACATTTTTCGTCCAGTTGGAAAATTACTACTCGTATGGTTTAGTTAGCGTAATTTTTCTATATCTAACAGCTTTATAAGATGTTTCTTTAATAAATCCTATAGGATTTCTTACAATCTTGTTCGGTATTTTCACAAAAAACTTTTTAAATACTTGAATTTTGTATATTTGAATGAAAAACAAAATTATTTAAATTTGGCTGGGGCTAAATGTATTCCTTGCTAAATTTTTAACATCTCAAAAGGATAGTTAAATGAAATACAAAGAATATTTAATTGTTAAAAAAGACAATGAAATATCCATAATATGCTGTATTCTACCATAGAAAATAAATTTCAAAATTCTATTTTGTTTCACATCCATCAAAAGTTGGGCTTTCTCAATTTCAATTACTTAGAGCAGCGCTTCCCAACCTTTTTTTCTGTCATGTACCCCTTGTTTAGGCTATTCATTTCAAAGTGCCCCTTTTATCAGAAATAAGCCCCCACCCCCTCTCCTCACTAATATAACGTAAACATGCTTTTTTAAAAATAGTAATATTATCATTAGTAAATACTCATTAAAAAGGAGGAAGCTTTCCTGTTAATAAATATAAGTTAGTAACATAACCATGCTTATTCGAAAACGAAAATAAGGGCCTGCTTTTCAACACATTTTAAAATAAAGCTTTAACAATAGAAGCTCTGACGTAATTAAGGCATTCTGTAATTATTATTAAAAACAGAACAATAAGTTAAATGTGGTGGGAAAGTAAAATTACATAATAATTAACAGCAGTTTTCGTGAAGATGGGGTAGATAATAAGTACTCATGCAACATGATTAACGGTGGGCGGAGCTAGTGGCATTGAATTATCAATGAATTACTATGTATAGTGGGCCTTTTCCCTCATTTTCAGTGTAACATATTGGAATTACACATGAGAGTAACTTTATAATCCAAAAAGTATCAACTTTCTTTGTGATTTCAGTGAAACCATTTTTGTGAGATCCGCCATTACCGATATTATTTTTACATACCCCCAGGGGTACGCATACACCAGGTTGGGAATCGCTGACTTAGAGGATAAATATATTTCTTGCTAAATTTTTAATATCTCAAAGGCATAGTTAAATGAAACACGAAGAATATCCAATTGTTTAAAAATAAATAAATAAAATGCTGTATTGTATCATAGAAAATAAATTTCGATTTTATTTAGTTTCACCTTTAATTTTCTTCTTTAAAATCTTGGCTTTCTCCATTTCAATATCTGATCTTTTACTTTTTGTTTTTCCATGTAGGATAGATCAGGGGTGATTGTGGGTTCATGAAAAAATACCTGAAATGTTAGCAAGAAAACGTTTCTGTATGGAGAGAGGGGGAACGTGTAATTTATTACAAGCAGGTCACATTATGAAAAATATGAATTTTAATTATGCTTAGCAATCATATAAAATTGATATTTTAGTCTTATTTTCTGAATTTAACCATCAGAAAAACTAGAATTTCGGTACTGAAAATGAAAAAAATACCTGAATTCAGGTATATAACCTGAACACAATCACCCCTGGTAGATGTGCCAGTAATGGACACCCTTAAAGAATTTCTTTAAAAATTATTTTTTAATGAATAGGCATAATTATTATATTCCACTTTTTTTAATATTATATTAATCTGCCAAGAATATTTAATCATTCTCATAATCACATTTCCCAGTGTGAATAGAAATTTAATTGTAAATAACAGGAATACATCAAAACACCCTAAATTCCAGTAATGGACACCCTCTGTTCCAGTAATGGACACCCCACAAAAAGTAACAGATAATTTTATTTAAAACCAGAATTCAACAAAAGCATATTAGTGAAATAAAATAGTCATTTTCAAACAACAAATTTTTTAAATAACAAATAAAATTGCATAACTGAGATTTGAGCCTCATGATCTGCAGATTTACTAGCTTTATTGCTACTATAATTTATTTTATTTTTATTTTTTTATGTACGTACTGGCTGTTTTGTCAGAGATGAATAATCAAACATTTAAGAAAGAAAATAGACTTTTAATAACTTGTGTGACTTAAAAAATTGTCTTTATTTAAATGGGGAAAGCTTGAGCTCCATGAGACCCTCATTTTTCTGTGCGCTTAAACATTATTATCTGCTTCTTGATTGGGTGTTGATTGCCACATTATAAAATATGCAGGGTACTGTTTAAAAAAATAATCGGATTACAATCTTAAAAAGTTTATTAATTACGTGAAATTAATAAAAAAGATATTTATAAAAAAATTATTGTTATTACATTCTGGTAAGAGCAATTTAAAAAATTAAATTTGAATAGTTTTTCAGTCAAATAAAAAAAAAAAAATATGCACTATGAACATTACTGAAATTGCTTTTTTAGTCAGTGTTGAATTCAGACACTTTTTCCCAGGAGGGATTTCTGGGGCCCCGGGGGGGGACATTATAGACTTCCGGGGGGGAAATTGCACTTTTTGAACATTGAAAGTATAAAATCTCAAATCTTCTTGGGGGGACATTTCAATGCTCCGGGGAGGGGGGGAATGTTCCCCCCCCCCCCGCGACACCCCTGAATTCTACACTGTTTTAAGTAATGTCCACATGGGGTGTCCATTACTGGAAATTGATTAATCAAGTATTCCAGCAATGGACCATGGTCCTAAAACCCAGTGGTGCAGCCAGAATTCGGTTCTAGGGGGGGTTTTGAGTTTCTGATAAAGGTGGACGCCGGTTATCTGAATCACCGGTTAATGGAATCAGGCTTTTAAATGAATGAAATCATAATGCTTATCTCTGCAATTACGTTGGTTATGGTTCATTTAAACAGCGTTTACAATATTAGAGTGACAAACTATAAAATGCACCAATGAAATAACACAAAAATTGATTAGATTTATAAAGTGTTTAAAAATGATGAAAAGCAAACTTTAAGATGGAAGAGCACAGTACAGAAAATAATTTTTACATAGAAAATAACAGATTTGCAATCCATTTGTTCAATCAAAAATCCACAAGGTTTCATGAGAATCACGAATTCGTATTCCTAAATTTAATAATAAAGAAGCAATTTTAACAAAATTTTCAATAGACTTACTTACCTTGCTTTTTGCCAAATGTGACAACTCAATTAAGGTAATCGATGGTTTGGAATGTAGTTGATATTAAACACGGTATTGTAGACTAAATTACTGTGCCCTTACAGTACTTTACATGACATCGAATTTCGCATTATCTAATGTAAATCTGATGAAAATTTTGTTAAAATATATTTATTATTGTTAAAGTTCTCTAAAAATATCCAAGTTTGAATTGTAGTCGTATCCATACTAATATTATAAAACAGCAACATTTGTTCTTTTTGCAGGGGTTAATTCTGGAACTACAGAACAGATTTAAAAAGAAATTGGTCATATGCGAGTTTTATTCGCGTACAAAGGGTTCCACACAAAATATCAGAACTGTTCAAAGACAATATTCTCACATGACATAGTCACATACCTAAAACAATATTACATGTCAGAATTTAATTTTATTGGTATTGGAATGAAAAACAATGAATATATCTCCCTCTAAAACAAAGACCTTGTACAAAGTTTAAATTTGGCAGAGAACAAATCACGCTTCGGAAGAAGTCACTGAGTTTCACACGAAAAGTTGATCATATTTGTCGTAATAGTAGACAATTTTAAAGCATTTAAAAAAAGTATGCTGAACAACACGAAACTTTCCGATTCATTTTCAAAAATGAAAACCTGCGAGGTATGATAATTCAAGTGATTTGTTAACGAAAAGATTTTTCATTATAAATGAATTATATATTGAATTATAAGCGATTGTTGTCTCAAAATTACTTACTCTTAATGTCTTAGAATTATTCTATGAATTATTTTTCAATATTTTCCCTCAATAATTGAATTTAGTTGGTATGAAAAATGTTGAATATCATGATTCATCTATCAAAAGCAAAGATCTTGTTACAAAGTTTAATCTTAGATCTTAGAATTGTGTCAAGCGCGCTTCAAAAGTAGGTCGCAAAGTAGCAACACAGTTTTGATCCGTGCCGTTGTTTTCTAGATGGGTTTTAATTAATATCTCAGCTATTTACAGACATATTTTTTTGAAAATCATTACCAACAATCCTTAGATGAATCTGCATCGATAACCCTTAACTTCCCGCTGAGTGTCAGAAGAATAAGACACATGAGTGATCTTTTAATAGTTCCGTTTTTACTTTTTAAGTATGGAACCTTAATAATGGTGTCAAAATTCTGTTAACCATCTCCTCTCTAACATAGGCTATATTTTATACAACAATTTCCAAACTTTTTTTTTTTCGGTACATCACGTTCCAAATGGGTGCAAGAACAAAAAATAAATTTAAAATTGCACTTTCTATGATATTGTTGATTCTAGAAATTTGAAATTTGGACTAGCGGTTACTTTAAAAAGATGTAAATGCTCACTAAAAATGGTTTCTATAAAGTTCGAAATTTAAAAAGGGAAAGGGAGCCGGAAACGTTCTAAATTACAATTTATTTGTACAATTAGGGCTAGAAACACGAAATTTGGCATGGTTGTTACGTTAGAGACTTATATGCTAACCAAGAACAGTTTGCAGTAGCAGGAAAAAAAAAAAAAAAAAAAAAGTTCTAAAATTGCGATTTATGTGAAACAGTTGGTATAGAAGCTTGGAATTTAGCATGGTGGTAACTTTTGGGTTTTGGGATGTAAATGCTCTCTAAGAACAATTTCTAAAGAAATTCTAAATTTAAAAGGATGAAATGACCGAAAAACGGTCTGAAAATGATCTAAAAACATTTAATTAGGAATTGTTTGTGCTAGATATGTGAAATTTGGCACGGCTGTTACTCCAGAAATGAAAATGATCATTCAAAACAGTTTTCTAAAAATTCGAAATGTAAAAGGATCAAGAACAGAAAAGTTCTAAAATTGCGATTTGTGTGATACAGTTGGCATAAATGCTTGTTTTTTGACATAGTGATTACTTTTCAGATATACATACTCGTTCAAAAAGGTTTTTAAAAAATTCGAAATTTAAAAATGTGAAATGAGCAAAAAACGTTCTAAAAATGTTCTAAATCATAATATAATTTGAACTTTTAGGGCTAGAGTCTTGAAATTTTATATGGATGTAACTTAAGAGATGTAAATGCTCGCCCATAATTTATTTTTTTAATTCGAAATTTGAAAGATTGCAAGAGTAAGAAGCATTCTAAAATTGCGATTTATGTGATACAATTGGTATGGAAACTTGAAATTTTGCATGATGATTACTTTTATGTAGTAAATGCTTCCTTAGAACATTTTTTTTTTTTTTTTTCAAAATTTAGAAGGATGAAATGACAGAAAACTTTCTAAACACGTTCTAAATTATGATTTAGTTGAAACTATTAGTGTTAGAAACATGAAATTTAGTATAGAGATTACTTTTAAGATGCAAATTCTTGTCATAAAGAGTTTGAATAGTTAGACAAATGAAGTATAGTCTTTAAATTTGTGTACTGTCCCCCTACGAAACAAATGATTTGAAAGAAACACTGATTGTAAAAATATGTTCACAATCGAAAAATAGCTTTTTATAACTTTAAAGTACTTTTTATTAATTCTTACTTTTGCAAAGATTTTTTCCTGGGTTCACACATAGCTTGGTCTTAGTAACTGAGAGCAAAAAACGCAAAAAAGAGCCGTTTGAAACTTAGACAGACTTACAAAGTGTATGTGTTATTTTTTCCCTGGAATTTGATGGCCTGTTATTGTTTTGAACATGGAACAAAGACAGAAATGCAATTAAGAAATGGCCCACTGTATACAATATATAACTCAAAGCGTACGTGTGGCAGTAGTGACGAAACCTGGATATACTTTTATGATGTGCCGACTAAGTCTTAAAACAAAGTTTGGGTCCTTGATGATGAGGACACACTGCTAGCTGTCAGAAAATCCCGATCTGTCAAAAAAAAAAAAAAAAAAAATGATCGCTGTATTACTATTTTTCAAATTGAGTGGAATTGTTGAGCGTATCGTTTTGGACACACAGAAGACTGTTACAGCTAAGTGGTACACTGAACAGTGCCTCCCTAATGTCATGGAATCTTTGAAGAACCTGCGACCAAAGTCACGAAGGTCAAAGTCACACCTGGTTCCTCCATCATGACAAAGCTCTGGAAAAAATTAATCTGCCCCTGCCCAGCTTGAGTCTGCAAGAAAAAATAAAGCCCACGCCCGGTCCGGTCATAAAAGAGTGATGACCAGACTCAGTTGCTTTCGACCTGAAAATAGTGTCTTGCACTAACTGTCATCAAAAAATATTTTGAAATATTTCGAGTATACTTATGTCTATCGCTATCGCGTAGCGTGATGTATCACAAATAATTAATTTCCGTTCATTAGGAGTTCTTGGGTATGTATTATCAATCTTTTCACGCGTCTATGCAACAACTAACTGCATTACACTGCTAACATAGTTTAAAAATGCAATACTCGGGATAATTCTGAATGATCCTACTTGTTTATCACACGACAATTTTTTTTTTTCGCATAGCAACATAAGAATTAAAAAGCATTAGCAAAACCATTCAGCAAAAATGTTTCAGCCAAAGATAAAAATCCTTATTATGCAAAAAAAAAATGTTCATATTAACTTCTAGAAACGAATTCAAAGACTATACAAAACAGACAAGCATGTATTTCCTGTTGTGAATCAGTAATTTGCGGTTAAAACACAAGTTGTAGTTTAAACTTTATACCAGCTTCAAGTCTGGCACGAAGTTTGAATAATCGAGAAATGTATTTTGAGTAGTTTCAAAATACATGGAAAAATTATTTCAAAATACATTACCAAAATATATAGTTTTATCTGTTTAAAATACAAAATACAAATGTATTTTGAAAATGTATTTCAAATACATGTATTTTCGATACTGCCCGGCTCTGGTCTTGACAAAGTGACACAGTCCAAATAACCAGTTTTGACTTTGACTTAACCGATGCTTGTAATATGCTCTTTCACAGTTTTAAGTAGAATTTTCGCCGTTTAACTGAATCACATTGTTGAATAGAATTTGATTTAACAAAGCGGTGGATTCCGTCAAGGCGGAAAGGCCAAAAAATTTAATTTTAACTTTAGTTTTGATTCATATAAACAGCAATTATAGTAATTTTTTTTAGCTCTGGGGGGGGGGGGGGGGGGGTCAACCCCCAACCCCCCCCCCCTTGGCTGCGCCACTGCTAAAACCTGAAAAATAAATGAAATTTTGTAAATTGCCATTAGTATATAAAATTCAAAGTTTTCTATTACTATTAAAACAAAAAAGCATGCAATTTTTTCAAGAAAATAAAAAAGATATAAATTAATTAAGTGAAGCCATCTCTTAGCATGTTCGTTAAGATTTTTACAGAAAAACAGTGGAACTGTGAAACATTATTTTCTGCTTCCTGATTGGTTTAATTAAGAGTGTCGAAAATAACCCAGATTATAAAACATGTAAGAGGGACTAATTAAACAATACATATAAAGCTAAACTTTTATTGGTTAATTTTTTATAAACCAAAAACTTTGAAGGTGGCCCATTACTGGCACATCTAACCTATACTGCTGATAAGCTTTATGTGAATTCTTAATATAATTTAACAAGGAAGTTGTATTAGGTACTTTACTCACATCTGCATATTACAAATCTCAAACTTTTTATCGTATATTCATTGACACCGCCTTTTAGCATACAACTGTTCATAGAAAATCCCCTCTCAGGATCAACATTACCATGAGGTAAAACAAGTGGTTTTAATAAAACTTAAAAAGTTACGATCTTTGAACTTTGAAGGGGGGTGGTCTTTGAGACCTATAGCTACTAGGCTGTCGTCTCGAATGATCCATATACATTTTTTTTTTAATTCACAGAAACACAGACATGACTTCAACAATTACATAAATCTTGACGAGACAGTACAAGGAAATTTACAACACCAAGAGTTACATCCCGGAGCTCCACAAAGTGTGTGCAATGGAGCTGGCGGGAGTCGAACACCGCCGGCCTTGCTTTCTACGAAAAGTTACGATACTTTAATTTTTTTTTTGTTATTGTTTACCAATTACTTCTGAACCACCAATGAAAATGCCCAACAAGAATCAGCTTTGGCGATCACGATACAAAGCAAAATAACTTTATCAGTCATTTGAAAACGAAAATAGTTATCGAAAGCAAATTTTAGGGAAACAAGACAAATTTTAGTAGAATTTTAGGAATTACAGGGCGAATGTGATTAAAAACACTTGTTGTTATGACGGAAATAATTAAATTGTTAAATAATTCTTACCATATTCAGAGGTGCAGCCATGGCCATGGTTGAATTATTTTATAAAATTGAACGAGAAGGGTGTGGCTACGCTGCTGGTTAGTTGCCCTTGTGGTTTCCTAGGAATAGCGGCTACGCTGACGTCTTACGAGTTTGAACTTTGAACTTTGAAGGGGAAGGGCAATCAGACCTATAGCGGCAAAGGCATCTCTTACGAGTTTGCTTACAAAGTTGCTTTGTTTATTCGGATTAGCGCCCTCTATCGGTTACCGGCTGGCCAGCGGGCAATGTAGGGCGTGTTCATCTTTGACGATCACTTCGACCATGATCGAAGGAAACTAGAAAATGGAGTAGGTCTTTAAATATACAGTTACAGTGAACTTGAGAACCAAATGTTCAGATCACGCAGAGGGCTACACTACATACTAGAACTCCCTTATAGGAGCCTTATACTACATACCGGGCTTGCTCATTCATTATGATGACGTCACAAAAGGTGGCTGACTAGGAGGCGTTGCTTTGGACCAATCGCTGGTCGCGGCCAGCCACCATTTGTGACGTTTTGAGAGTGAATGAGTAAGCCCGGTATCTAGTGTTGCCTTGGTGCAACCATAGAGGAGAAATAAGGATGGAGATCGCTTCCCGTAGAGATTTTCGCAGAAACGTGGGGTCAAGATGACCAGTGTTACTGATAGCGGAGAGATAAGTAGGTTTCCATATTTGGCGCGTTATCGCTTGCTTGGCAATTTCAAAAGTGTCGCCGGTCGTGAAAATATTATAAAAACTAACTGACCCCCGCCCGGCGTTGGCCGAGCCCGTGATAATAAATTGAAAAAAAACAAACAGGTTTTTATTATTTTATATCTTTAACACAATTTTGTATGAAATTATATTTTTAAATGAAAAATTCGCGAAAAAATATTGATATTTAGTGATAAAAGGGCTCATTTTCTTGTTTTTTTTTTTTTTTTTTTCGTTTCATAGTTTTAAAATGAAAAGTTCTTTTTGTCCGAACTTTTTGAAATCTTTATTGGGGATAAATAAAACTGTTTTACAGCCCGTGTAAAAATTTCGTGAAAAAAATATTGTTATCTAGTTGTAAAATAAATATTTTCTTCTCGTTTTTTTTGTTTGTTTTCGCGTCGGCTACTTTAACATAGCAATAAAAACATAGTTCTCATCTTCCGAACTCTCTGACATTTCAATCGATTATAAATATAACTGTATCCAAGCCTTCTTTAAAATTTTGCGAAAAAATATGCATATTTTGTAGTGAAAACATGAGTTCTTAAAAAAAAAAGAAAAGCTTTAGCTTTTAACCTCAGAACAAAACTAAATTAGAAGGTCTATGCTTTCAATGCAAGGTATGGTTTCATCTGTTTTCAATCAACCCTTTCCGATCCCCTTGCTAAACAGGTGAGGGTTAGGTTAATCAGGTTTCCCGTTTCTGAGGGTAGAAGCCAAAAAAAAAAAAACGTTGACGCATGCGCAAAGAGACGACTTTCATGTGGATTTGACAGAATGCGTTTTTCGTTTTAAATATATAGATAGTCATACTCCTGTCAATCTAAGGCCCATATAAATCCATTACAATTTTGTTTTGCTAGTGTTGATCATTAAATTTTCGAAAAATTAAATACAGCCAAAGCACCTTATAACGAAATCGAAAGTGCACCAAAGATTTGCTCGTTGTAACGTGCTTTCGTTAAAACGTTATAACGAATTATTTCGTTAAAACTTTATAACGAATTATTTCGTTATAGAGTAAGAACCCCAATTACCCGAACTAATGTCGTCTGAATGTAATCTGAGTATGCAGAAAGCCGGATAATGAGACAATGATAAAAAAAAAAAAAGTGGTGGTTTATTACATAAAAATATCTCTTAAAATTGTTTTTGTTTAATAAAAAAAAGTTAGGACTCATGTATTCATATTAAATTAAGCTCTCTTAGGATAGGAATGATCACTTTTACTACAATCAGTGAAAAGAAGAAAAGCATTGATTTAAAAAGGAATTTCAAAATAATGATATTTTCTTAAAGGGCGGTTTTACATACCTATATACACTATAAAAAAAATTCTCTGGTTTCTAAAAATTTTTTAGTATATTTGTATTCCACAGATTTTTTTAGTAACTGGTACTAAAAATCGGTACAAAAAGACTAAAAATTTTTTTGTATTCTTACTCAGTTACAAGATATTCTGTAAGAATTACTAGAAAACAGCTAGCAAAATTACTAGAAAACAGCTAGAAATGATTCCGATTTTTTAGTACTGGTTACTAAAAAAATCTGTGAAATACAAATATACTAATTTTTTTTTAGTAATTTCCAAAAAATCTGTTAGAAAAATTAAACTTTTTTTAGTAGATCGACCCATTTTTTTTTTACAGTGTAGGTTTGAAGAATGAAATTAACAAGTTTTGCTTTTTTTGTCTTGAAAGCATTGTCTAATATTGCACGCTCTTTTAGTCAACATGTACAATTTCATTCGTTAACAAGCTTTCATTATGCATATAACACATATCTGCATATAACATATATCTGTAAATACTCGAGTGCTTCAGATGGTAAAAGTATCTCGCCAGCTTCTATAAATTCTTCTTTCTCACTGACTCTGTCATCGGACGACTCATGTTCTGTACTTTTTTTGACGATATGCTCTTCATTGAATTCTTCATTTGTTATTATGTGTTCATCAACATTAACGTATTGATCAAAGTTAAAGTTCTGAAGTCAGGTTGAAGGATGAAATCAGTTCATATGTATCTTCCAATTCAAGTAAAAAAAAATAGTTTCATTATTATTTAAAAGTGATGGAAAAAATTACTGAAACTGAAAAAGCATTAACAAAAGTTTCTTTCGAAACATCGCACCAAGATTTATTTATCATATAAATTGCTTTCAGAAAATCTATTTCTGTTTCTTTTTTGTCATCTGAATTCACAATTATTTTTTTCACAAGGACCTTCCGGTAATTAGTTTTAAACGAACAAATAATTCATTGGTCTAATGATTGTATTTTGGATGTAGTATTACGTGACAAAAAAAAGTAATGTTATACATTTAAGACGAACAGAACGCACATGCGAAGAGACCTTGTCTAAAATAAGCAGAACCCCCCCCCCTTTTTTGGCTTTTTGCATCTCTTTGTCAAAATTTAAAATCCAATCTTCAAAAAGACATTTCATCATCCACGCTTTGCGGTTATGCCTGTACATTACAGGCAACGTTTATTTTACTTTTTTGGGGACAGCGTGGATTCTTGTCTTTTCCATTTACAAGAGTTTTTGCCTTTCCGATCCGATTCTAATGAAAGTCGATCTTTGCTCTTTTTCCCACTGTGACAAGTTTCTTTTTTTAAAGTTAGACATAAACGGAAAAGCAATCTAGTTTCCTCCATGTTAAATATATCTTTTTGATTATAATTCTTAAATATTTTTGAATTTTTAATCTTCCATTCTTCAACTGTTTCTTCTGAAACAGAGGCTGCTTCCCCACATAATTTTTTACGCACAATTTTATATATATATTTTTTATTTACTCAACCAACCATTACTAAGATGAATGTCTTTATATCAAAGTGTTTCGGCAAACGCATATGCTTTTTCTTGCAAAATACTTCCACTAATAGGTATGTTTTTGGATCTAGCATCTTCTGTTTTATTTTTATTTTTTATACAGCTAATCAGGCCCCTACTGGCCGGGCATGAGTGCCTAGTAAGTACGAGTAAGTACCTGGACGCGGGGCGAAATTCGTCTGATCACAGTATGACTGTAATCCACCTGACAAAATCCTTGTTGGCATCGCTGCAGTGCTCTGCCAAAGTTTTCGTTGTTTGCCGGTTCATGGTTTTTGTTTAACATTGTTGAATTGGCAGATTTAAAAAAAATGCAAATATTAAAAAAGAGAAAGGAATCGATCTCGTAATTTAAAGACTTGATCAGGTGACGAGACCTTCACCTGACTAGGCACCTCCAGAGGTATAAATTCATAGGGAACTTGGAGGACTTTGCAGCCACGGCGGATTTTACATGTACCAAGCGCCATTAGCGTACATAGCAATCTTGCATCTTTAAACTATAACAATAATATACTTCCTCCACATCTGCATATTTCGCTGTGCGTAACGTTTAAACGATGAAGAAACTGCACTCTTTTCGAAAATTTAAAAAAAAAAAATCTCGATTTTTCAACATTGTGCTGAGAGTGCTACTTGGAATCCCAAATTTTTTCGCTGTATCGCATTTTTAACATAATTATCTACGCCTTTTATAATTTCGACATTCTCTTCTAAACTAAAATATTTTCTCTTACCAGACATAGCCAGCGTACAAGGAGTTTTAAAAATTAACACGTGATAAATTTACAGGAAAAGCAAATGTCAATGAAATCAGTCATCAAATAAAAAAGAAAACATAATTCAGTTCAGCTACGCTGTCGCTCCTCTGTCTGTTTTAAAATACTGCCCCTCCCCCAAATCTCTCTTGGAAGCATTAAAATTTGCGAAAGGCCGTAGGGAAAAAGATTGAATGTTATGTCATGGAAAAAAACTGGTATTTAAGAAATAAAATTCCATTTCCCGTGTTAAGTAAAAAAAAAAAAGTGAAAAATTCGCTATATGGTTTTCAGTTCACTTTTAATGCTAAAATTCTTTTCGTTATATCGTGCTTTTCGTTATAAATATTTCGTTATATCGTTTCGAATTCAGTATTCTTTAACATAGAGACCAACTAAATGGTTATGAGCATTTCGTTATATTGTGCTTTTCGTTATATCGTAATTCGTTTTAAAGTGCTTCAACTGTAATTGATTAAAAAAATAATTACACTTAAATTGCAAGTTGCAGATAAATTCATTTAATTTCAAATGATTTTAAACTTTTCAAAAGGAGATTTTGTTCTTAGTCATAGCATAAAACGACTTTTTATTACATTCATTTTTTTTTAATAGAAATATTTATTAATCCTTTATTATTGAATTCAAAAATTTTAAATGTTTTTTTAAGCCAAAGATAGAATAGATACTTTCTTTAGTGAAAACAGTACAAAATAATTTCTTTAGATATAGATTTCTTTAATATAGAAATATTTTACTGCTTGCACACTTTTCATCCTCTTCTTTCCAATATTGCATTTGTCAAGCCCTGCATGTAGCATAATGTTTTATTTGCGTTTCCCTTAATATATACATATATACTTATAGCATACATGTAAAAAAAAAAGAAAAAAAATGCCGAAGAAACAACAAAAACATATAAAAACAAAATCTTTATTGGTGTAAGATAATTCACAAAGGATTTCATTATAAGTGAAAGGAATCAACAAATTAATCTTTCCAGTTTTAAGATATTACAAATAGTAATTCTTTTAACTATTATACAAGAGAATTTAGTACAAAAATGCAAAACAACAGTTGCAGTTTTGTTATTATTTACAGACTCCTCTGTGACAAATTTCCACAACTTTAATATGAGCCTTTAATTCAGTGATTGTAATTTTAAAACAAATTAAAATCAAATTAAAAAACAATACCTTAAGTAGTCGAAGAAACTACTAAAAATAATACCAAAATAATTGAATTAATAAATTATCTATTATTTACAAAATCGTTTGTATAATTTTTTCAATAAATCAAGTCATGTTGATGATTGCCATACATTAATACTTGTTAGAAATACAAAATCGTACCACTCATTAGATAGAAAATGCTTCAGTCTTTTGAAATTTGATTTTTTGTTAGCTAGCATACAGTGTTTAGAAAAATTCGACTCATTTATATGCAAATTATATAATATTAACAATCATACTTTGAGCTAGTGCGAAATATAATTTTAAATATAAAATAGCCACAATATTTGATAATTATTTACAGACACTTTTCTTCCAATTTTCTTACAACCGAATTGTAATTATTAAAAAAGAAAGAAATCAACAGAATTTTCAAAACTTTAACACGAGTCTTTTATTCTGTACTTAGAATTTTAAAACACGTAAAAATCAAATTTAAAAGAATTCTTGAAGCAGTTGAAGAAACTTATTAAAAGGAATACCAAAATAATTCAATTAATAAATTATCTATTATTTACAAAATCATTTTATAATTTTTTAGATAAATCAAGTCATGTTGAGCATACAACTATATGTACTGAATATATCTAAAGTATATACAGGCACCATAAAAAATACTGTTTAATGATATATATGCGACCTAGACTAAGCTACTCCCGGGAATAATATTAGTATCATTCGTGAGTTTTCATGAAGGAAGAATTAAAAAACTTTTGGCAAATGAAAGGTAGCCCCAAAATGATACCGTGCTTCCCCTAGATTCAGAGGTTAACTGGGCCCTAGACATGTCTGAAAATATACCTAAAATTAAAATTGAATTTGGTGTTCAGAGATCTTTTGAATAATACCCCACACAATATACAAAAAAATAAAATAAAATAATGGTGTTGCGTATAACGGAAAAGTACCTAAATGCCTTCCATAGGCTCTGTATACTCCCAAGACATGTTAATCTCAATTTTAAGGAGATTTAAATTTAAATTTTTCTTATTATGCCTTATTTCCCCCAAAATACTTCATTAAAATACAATTTATTACATACCAGCATGAAATCACATTACATATAAAATGTACATAATAATTGTACTTTTACCTTTATCTTGAGAAACTGAAGCTTCAACGTCAGATGTTCGTTTCTTAGGCGATTTTCTTTTAATTTTTTTATTTACAAGATGGCCAGGAAAATCGAAGATAGTTGGAATGGCATCTTGCTTCAGCCAAGTTCCACCAAATCTTGTTTTGTCGAAACATTCTGCTTCAAAATGCTTTGAACAAATTCTTGTTGAATTGGTGACTTTAAAATTTTCACGTCTAAGCTGAGCTTCCCATATTTTCCGTCTATTTACATCTTTGGGAAATCTATAAATTTAGAAAGATTTCAGTTAGTTTTTATGAATGTAAATTTTGTAGTTTTTTGTTTTTATAATTAAACATTTATTAACTAAGCAAGTTAATTGAAGTTTGCTGAACTTCTTTTTACTTAAATAAATTATTTAGTCTGAAATTAAAATTCAACTTTTAATAAATTTTGAGCAATTAATCATGGTTTTTACTTTAAAAATAACATAAACAAAAAATTACATTACATAAATTTAAAACCATCACTCCTACATTTAATTTTTTAATCGTTTTTCACAAAATTGTTTCCCAAGTTATATTAGCAAATGTTGATGACTGCACTAGCTGTAATAGATGGAATCTTTAAAATATAATAATCTAAAAAGCCCTTTTTGTAGAATTCCAGCAAAAAGAGGAACTACATAATATTAAAAACGTGTTTATCATTTACATTTCATAGTTTGAAAATAGTATATTCAAGAGAAAACAATTTCATAGCACCCTTTATTAACAATATAAACTAAAAATTTATGAAATGAAACTATGGAGTAAACTACTGCAAAAATATAAACGCAGTAAAACAAAGCAACTTAATTTTTTCTTAAAATAGTAAAATAGGCATCTCACTTTAATTTAACGATACTGCAATTCGTTTATTTTCATTTTGCAAACATATGTAATATGGTAGCTCTTGGCGATAAAAGCAGACGCCAAGTTTTGTTTTCGAATCGTTAAAGAAAATGATAAAAGAAAAGAAAAGAATATATTAATATGCATACATATATATCTATTAGAAGAAATCTAACATTAAATCGCAATTTGGAACACATTATATAAATATTTCATCAATAGTTAATTCTAAAAAAGAATATTATGAACACAACTGAAGTTCAGCATGGAAAGTTAATAGAAAATAATAATCAATTTCATATTAAAAAAATTATAATGTCAAAAATATTACTTACGAGTGAAACGTTACAGCTCCTCCTTTTGCAAAATTTCTTTACAACCATAGGCACAGCAATAAAGGACCATTTTCAAGCTGGTATAATTTCAAACATTACGTATTGCTTCTATAACTCCATAGAAATACATTACTGGAAAGTAACTCGGAAGGAAAAAATTCTCTTCGGCGTACTATAGTCACGTGACTGTTATGTTCCCTCCATTTTAGGTTTACTAGAACGCACTCCACCCTTATCTCTTTTCTATGGGTGCAAATCAAACGAGAAAGGTTCCGTTCTCCCATTGGTTGACGAAAAACCGGAAGTCGGGTGATTTTGTTTCTTGCTCGATCATCCCAAAATCGATCTGCGCATTTTTTCGCGCATTACTGCTACTTTGCTTATATTTTAGTACAATTTCGTTTCAGGGTGTATTCAAATCCAAATTGCTTATTTTGAGACACATTTGTAAATTCATTTTTTGCTCTAAAATGCATCCAATTGGCAGGTTCTCTTATTCAGAAACTTTATAATGTCCGCATTGTCTCGATTTTTTGATAAAGGCAGAATATATTTAAAAAAATGCTGTCAAAGTGGACATTTTGAACCGAATTTCGAGAAGCGATAGCGCTGGAAACAACAACAAAAAAAAATGATCGTACAGTGAAAATAATTGTCTGTAAATCAATTTCTAATTAATTGAACGAAAAATAAAAACATGGGACCCTTATAAATGTCTTTATAAATCACGCCACCAAGTTTCCTGTTGTTACTTTTAAAAATGAGTCTGGGAATATGTCTCAAAATTTTGAGTTGTTGAGCGTGGAAAAATAATTTTTTTGAATACCGCCTTAAAGCAAACATGGCAAACAATGTTCGTGAACAATTTAGCGCGGTGGTTAAAGCACAAGATTTGTAATCTGAAGCTTTTAAGTTTTGTCCTCTCTGATTTTTTTTTTTTTTTCAAATCATTTTTAGAGTTTTGTTTTGATTTTTACGGAATTAATTAATAAAGATTATTTACTTGGCATAAAGATCAGTATAAAGATTTTGTTTTAATTATTATTTAAATATATATAGTTAATTTTAATTAATATTATATTTAAATATATATATAGATAATATTAATTAATAATACTATTTAAGTATAAGTATATAATGCATATTATTATTTAAATATATCTAATTAATAATAGTTAATATTTTATTTAAATATATATGGGGGGAAGGAGGGGGGTATGTACATATATAATTAATATTTATTATTATCATTACTTAAATATATAATTACTATTAATAAATATTATTATTTAAATGTATATCATTAATATTTTCACTTAGTGGTTTGTAATACATTCTCTTCCATTTTCAGTAAACAATGAGTAAGATATAAATTATTTAAGAAAATAAAACAATATATTGTTGTGAGTTCGGGGTTCGAAAGGATTGATGCCAATATATAAGAACAATCAACAGGCTTTATTTACTCCAAACAGTTCGATAAGAGCACCAATATCTTCTCAAAGACACAAATATTCAGTAATCTTCAAATCTAATAACAGCACAGCAAAATTTCACACAGAACAATATAGCGTATTGTTCAATACGGCGAATCAAATACAAAATCGCTCAGAGAAACACCGTCTCAATGCAAAGCCTCTCGTGCGTATTCAATCGCAGTTGACAGAGAACTAACTGAACTGAACTGGTGGAGGTCCAAGCTGGCCCTTATATAGGCTTTAGAGTTCATTCTAGAATTTTCGAGAGCTTTGGATGTCCAGAATTTATGAGAAATTACTTCAACTTTCGATAGAGAACCCAAGCGAGAAAGGATCCCAATGTATAGGTATAAGGGGGGGGGGGGTTGCACAGAAAGTCGCCAACTTAGCGACATTTGACGATATATCGCCAAATTTGGCGACAAAAATAAGTCGCCAAAACCATCGCCTTGGCGATAAGCCCATTCCTTGGCGATTTTAACATAGAACTCCATTATAAAAACTATGCTGTAAGGTTGTTTTTCTTGCAAAGCACCTGAGACCTTTTGCATTGAGTTACATAATTTTCGACAGGGAAAACTTTAAATAATGCTGCAATTTCACAATAAAAAAATTGGAATATGTACAAAATTCATAACATTGCCCCCCTGTCAAGGAGTGCACGTCCCGGGCAGTACAACCCCTGATCGGGAGCAAACTTGTTATCAACAAGTACTATACCAATCAAAACACTTAAAAACACATTCATAATGCTTAATTATACAAAATAAAAATAAAATTGAACATAGACTAATTATACACAAACATAATAATAATAAACAAAATAAATAAACACATTAGCTTATATACGGGACCATGGTCACACTAATTTACATTATGTACAATTACCTCACTATGCCATATGAACTAGGTACTATGGCCATAGTATGGAGCCAGCCTGCCGTAATGAACGACTCTAGGCTTTGAATTTGGTGACTTTCGGATCCGAATTACGACATCGTTCAGTCTGTTTAGGACTGTATAAGGACCATCCCAGTGCGATTGCAGTTTGGGAGAAAGTCCTTTGCGTCGAGTCGGATTGTAAAACCAAACCTTGTCACCTTCTTTGAATTGATGTCCCGTGGCTTTTGTGTCGTACCAGGTCTTCATCTTCTCCGTCTGTATATTGATCGCTCTCGAACCACGTTGTGGGCGTCTTCAAATCGTGCCTGGAGATTCTGCACATATCCCTCTGGCGATGAAGGCGCATCTGGAGGGCGACCAAAAAGCAGATCACAAGGTAGACGACGATCACGACCGAAAAGCATCTGAGACGGGGAATAGCCGGTTGTTTCATGACGGCGCTGCGATAGGCGAGAAGAAACAAGGGAATTTTTTGGTCGCAGTCTTGTTGGTTTCTTGAGACTAGCAGTGAGAGGTTGTTGAGGATGGTACGATTAAACCTCTCAACCATGCCATCCGACTGTGGATGTAAAGGCGTCGTCCTAGTTTTGTCCATTCCGAGAAGTTGACAGAGACCCTCAATCACAGCAGATACGAAATTTCTCCCTCGGTCAGAATGCATTTGAAGGGGGACTCCATACCTTGATATCCACTGGTGTACCAAGGAATCCGCAACCGTAGAAGCTTCTTGATCAGGGATGGCATAAACTTCAGGCCATTTCGTGAAATAGTCCATGACAACAAGGAGGTATTTGTTGCCATCAGCACTTCTTGGCAGAGGACCTAGGATGTCAAGGGCGATGCGTTCAAAAGGTGCTCCTACATTGTAGATATGTAGTCTTCCTCGGCTACGTTTCTTTGGTCCTTTCCGAGCTGCACATGCATCGCAAGATTTGCACCATTGTTCGACGTCAGCTCTCGCTTTTCCCCAGAAGAAACGCTCTCGGACTCTGTGTAATGTTTTCATGACTCCAAAATGGCCACCAGTGGGACTGCCATGCAATTCCTTGAGGACCTCGGGGATTCGGGATCGAGGAAGTACCAACTGCCACCGAGATGTCTTCCAATCTTCCGATTCGAATTTTCGGAACAGGACACCATTCCTGACGTGGAGGGAGTTCCAAAGAGCCCAATATTGCTTCGTCGTAGGACTGTAAGTCGAGATGTCTTTCCAACTGGGCTTCGTGCTAGAAGATTCTAATAATTCCAAGATTGGTTTGATGTCAGAGTCTGCCATTTGATCTTCTCGAATCTTCTCATCACTCCAGGGATCTGGTGGCGTTGATAGTGAAGTCTTCGTCTGGCGTATGACATATTCGGGATTATACTTGCTCTCCGCTCTGGAACAATAGCGACAACTTTCAGGACACGGTCTTCTTGATAGGGCATCGGCATTTCCGTGCGATGAGCCTTTGCGATGCCTGATGTCAAAGTCGTATTCCTGGAGTCGTTGCATCCATCTAGCTAATTGGCCCTCTGAGTTCTTAAAATTCATCAGCCATGTTAGGGATGCGTGATCAGTACGAAGGAGAAATTTCCTGCCATAGAGATAGTGATGGAAGTGTTCTATGGCTTTCACTATAGCTAATAACTCCTAACGAGTGACGCAATAATTCCGCTCTGGTTTCGATAAACATTTGCTCCAGTATGCTACGACTCGTTCTTGGCCATCTATTTCTTGGTAAAGTACAGCGCCGACACTTTCATGACTGGCATCCGTGTCCACAATGAATTGTTTGTCGGGGTGGGGATAGGTAAGGACTGGAGAGGATGTGAGAGCTTCTTTCAGCCGCTGGAAGGAATTCTCACATTCTTGTGTCCATAGACATTTCTGCTTGCTTTCAGTGAACCTATGCAAGGGTCTTGCGATGTTGGAGAGCCCCTGTACAAACTTTCTGTAATAAGTGCATAGTCCCAGAAAGCTTCGCAACTGATGGACATTTTCCGGACGCTTCCAGTTCTTTACTGCGGACACTTTTTCAGGGTCTGTTCGAACACCTTCAGCTCAGATGATGTGTCCTAAATAATTTACTTCGCGTTGGAAGAACTTGCATTTCAGAGGCTTCAGCTTTAAATTCGCCGCTCTTAGCTTCGTTAACACTTTTCGAATATTTCCTAGATGTTCTTCAAACGTGCGGCCACCAATGATGACGTCATCTAGGTAGATGAGACAAGCTTCAAAAGTCAGGCCTTTTAACACTGTCTCCATGAGGCGCTCGAACGTTGCTGGTGCATTGCAGAGCCCGAACGGCATAACTTTAAATTGCCAAAGTCCTTGTCCAGTAGTAAATGCGGTCTTCTCTTTGTCATCAGGATGGATCTCTACTTGCCAATATCCACTCTTCAAATCCAGTGTGGAAAACCATTTATGTCCTGAAAGAGTATCTAGCGTGTCGTCTATTCTTGGTAGAGGATAGCTGTCCTTCTTCGTGATATCGTTAAGTTTACGATAATCCACACAAAATCTTGTGGAGCCATCTTTCTTTCGGACCAACACGATGGGAGAAGCCCACGGACTTGATGACGGTTCGATGATGTCACTATCCTGCATCTCTTGTAAGAGCTTAGAAACCTCTTCTTGTTTTGCGAACGGCAAGCGTCTTGGGTGCTGTTTAATCGGTGGATGGTCGGCAATATCAATTCTATGGCGTGTCAGAGAAGTGCGACCTATATCACTCTCGTTTTGTGAAAACACATCCTTAAACTCCTGGAACAGTCTTTCTGCGGCATGTCTCTGCTCAGGAGATAAAATCTCATTTCGTCCAATTTCAGGTGTTAAACTTGTAGGCGGCTCCGACAACGTCAAGCTCGGGTCCTTGCAAACACAGGTTGCAAGCACTTCATCTTTCTGGATAATTCTAGACTTTTCACTTACGTTTGCAATCCTCACGGGTATCAACGACCTCCGACCTTCCGACATCTTTCGACAGATCTACCAGCGCTGATGCTATTAGCACTCCTTTTGGGCTCTTCTCAGGATATTCAACCAAGCCACACTGAAAACTTCTTTCGTTCTCAGTTAATCCGGCTATCATCATTTCGGTCCGAGGAGGGATGATAACATCTGCCCTGGCTGTGATCCGTTGAATAGACCCGGACTCATTTCCAAGTTTAAACACAGTGACATCTTCTTGAGCAGAGCGTAACTCATTATTCTTAAAGTCCAGTGTAAATCCATGCTCTTTTAAAAGTCCAGTCCGAGTATGAAAGGGTCTGAAATGTCGGCCACATAGACTGTATGGCGGTAAGCGGCGTTCCCAAACTTTATTTCCAGTGTCATTCTTCCAAATATGTCGATCTTATCTCCGGTCACAGTTTGAAGGATAACACGTGGCGGGGTCCAGGAGAGTTTTACTTTCAGCCGCTGAGCTAGATCTTTCCGAATGATGGTCACATAGGCTCCTGTATCGATGATCATATTACAGGGCAAATCATTCACACTTCCGACTAGAAAACTCTGTTCTCGCCGCAACTTCTTGCAGAAATTTCACATACTTGAAAATGAGGCTTCTTAAGATCTGGAAACCTCCGCCCCGCAAGATGGCCATTAATCAGTTTTCCTGCTCCACCGTTAGCGGGTGAGCTGTTACCTTCGGTGCTGGGTCGTCTTGGGCAGTCGATTTGGATATGGCCTTCTCCACCACATTTCCAGCACTTGATCTTTCTGTAAGGTTTGTTGGCCATTAAGGAGTTCATCTGTCTCATTATGTTCTTTATCTGCTGCTGCAAGCGCTCCACAGCTTTATCCGACGTCTCAGGCAGGTTGGCTGCTCGCACAAAGTATCGATCTTTCCTAGTAGCTTGCTGGTCTGCCTCGAATTTCAGGGCATAAACTAAAGCCCCTTTTAAGACATTGAGATCTGCAATAGACGCTTTCAGTCGTGACGTCAATCATGACGTTTTGCTTGGAAACTGACTCCAAACAAACGGTTGCTATGTTGTATTTTCTATTATATTTTATATATGTAGCTATATCTTATAGCTATATCTCACGGTAAAGTGCTTCAATACATTATATGCAGCGGTAGCATTTTTTACGATTTATATTTAATAAGAAATGAAACATAGCAACCGTTTGTTTGGAGTCAGTATCCAACCAAAACGTCATCACTGACGTCACACTGAAAGCGTCTATACGGAGTTGTTTCTGGATCTCAGAGTCACGCACACCATCGATAAAATGTTGCAGAGCTAAACTTTCTCTAATTTCAGTCGGACAGTCAGGATCACTGAGCTCTAATATAATACGGAGGGCCAACTCTGCGATCGACTACGTCTGCTAAAACCGCATCACATCATTTTAAACGTGGCTACTCCGCTGGTGGTATATAGTGCCGCTGGCAGAACATTTGTCGAAAGAATAGGCTTGCTTTATTTAGCAAGAATAATTAAGCTCAGTGAACTAAATAACGAAAATTATCTCGATTTACATGTCTTTAAAAAATGAATTTTAAAAAAAAGAGAGAGAGAGAAATAAACTTATTGTGTTACCATTGTATTTAAATATTGAATTGATATTAAAATAATTTCTCCGCTACCAGTACGATGTTTTTTAATTATATATTTTTTAATGATTTATTATTTTTTTTTTCTATAGTAAACAAATAAAAGCTTGCATTAATATAATATCGACTTTTAAAAAAAGAAAAAAGGGGGAGGGGGAGGGAGAGAAAGAAATCCATAGTGTTTTAACATTGTATTTAAATATTGATTTATGACAATTATTTATATATAAAAATGATTTATTGTCTTTTTTTTCTGTAGTAAACAATAAACGTTTGCATTATTTAAAAAAATAAATACAGAAAAAAAAGAAGGAGAAGTGAGAAAGAAAGCCATACTGTTAGTATTGCATTTAAATATTTATATTAAAATAATTTCTCTGCAATCAACAGGATTTTTTTAAAGAGTTGATTCTTTATATATAAATAAAAAGATTTATTCTTTTTTTTATTTTTCATAAACAAATAAAAGCTAGTTTACATTACTTTGAAATACTGAATATAATATCAACATATTGTGCAAAAAAAAAAATTGAAATTTTCTCTATATAAAGTCTAATATAGAATTTATAAAAAAAAATTAAACATGGCTAAATTTTTACAGCTTGTTCTAAGATTTTAATGTTGAGCTTTTTTTAATTTTATCACATTATTACAAAATGGCAGCTAATTATGCGAGAATTTTGTAAACCCCACCCTGTCAGAAAAAAAAAAAAAAAAAAAAAAAAAAAAAAGACACACACCTGACATAATCAGCTGAAAATGAAGCATTTTTTTACATATTAATGGTTTAACATAGAAAAAATATATATATGTAGATCATTCTAAAATTCTATTATAACAAGATAATCTGTAAAAATGAAGCTCATGTTTTGCCAGAATTCTGCAATTGTTAATTTAAATTATTTTAAAACTAAATAAGCACTCCTTAGGTATTTTTAACCATTTTTATTATTTTAAATGGTGCATAAAAACAGAACAAAACAAAAAAATTGACTTTAGTGAAATATTTAATGTAGTATTATGGTGGTTTTTTTTTTTCTTTAAGACAGCACAATACTTCATTAGATAATAAAGTGTATATATCCAATATATTATTTCTCTGTTGTCAACATCTTCTTTTTCTCAACTAGTAGCACAGTAGAATTAGATATCAATGGATAGGAATTTTTCTCGCATCTCAAGTTCACTGAATTTAATATGTAGTGCAAACCAATGAATGAGGTATTATTGTACATGATTTTTTCTGCCGCATCTGAAGTTGCATACTAAATTTTCATTAAAAGCCTGTTTAAAATTTCACTTAAATTCTATTATTTCAATAGGTGAAATAAAAATAAAAACTTTAACTGTCAATAGTTTTACTTTGAAGTATATTAAAGTACATGTTAATGTTTTCTTTTTCTTTCTCTTAAAAAAAACAAAAAAAATACTGATTGTTCATGTAACTGATAAAAATTTCTTTAAGCTGCACAATGTTTTGAATTAACACTGAACATGTGAAATTCAATATAAGTTATGAGTGATTACTTATGATAATAAATTTTCAGGCCTAGCAGGTGGCAGCGTTCCTATATTTCCTATAAATTTTTAAAAGTTTTGATCATTCCTATTTTTTCCTGTCATTTTTGAAAGAATTATATAGGTGTCTGAAAATTTTAGACGTTTAAAGGATTTAGATTTTGGAATTTGAACAAGGAGAGTCATTTTGAAATTAATAAAATCTGAAAGGATACTCATGAGAGTAGAACTACAAAAATGGTGAAGTCAACTGATAAGTTTTCTGAAATAGCTTTATTAATTTAACTAATTAGTTTTTCCTCCAAGGCATTATTTAACTGCACAGCACCCTGTCAATTCTAAAAAAGATATGCAAAATGCACACTTGCCCTTTTTTAAAATAATGAAGTTCATCCTTAGTTTTATCCAAATATATCTTGTAAAAATCTTCTCCAATATCAGAGTATTTCTAATCAATATGCCCGAAAACTGTAAAAAATCATAGACCTACCTTATTTCTTTAAGAAAAACACAGAAAATTATTCATCACTTCAATGGCAGCCCTGATATAAGTCGGGAGTAAAGGCTGTTTAACTATCTCTGTAGCCGTTGAAGTGGTTAGATCTTGTACTATTTTTTTTATCAATATTTAATATAATAATTTTTTTTTTCTTGAAACCTTTTTTTCCCCTTGAGCCTTTTTTTACTGAACTAGTGACCTTTTTCTGCTTTAGCGTTGTCTTTATTAGTGATTACTACCTTACCTTTTTTGTTTCTAAAGTGAATACTACTAATTAGATTACTTTGTAAAAACTCTGCATTAGGTTGGGTAACTTGATTTTACACATACCCATTAGCTTTATTTTATTATTTATTTTCCTGTGGAAACAGTAAAGTTGACAATTATTATTATAATATTTTTTTAATTTTCGGTTTGGTTCTTGTACTGGTCAGGTTCAGACATACTGGAGTTTTCAAAAGAAAGATGAAAGTATTCTTTTGAATGTTAAAGTTATATTTATACTTTTACATAAATAAACCTATACGGGAGCACTTTCGTTTACTATATCCCCTGCTATCTTGGATATTTTTTTTTGTTCTCTCAGCCCGCATTGGCTTAAGAGGCTACTTCATTCACGTGAAAACACTCACTCGCTAATGTTAATCCTATGGGAGAAATATTTCAAGATATCTCGTTCGCATTTTAATATTTTTAAATGTTTTTTTTTTTTTTGCATTAGATGGCTGAGGACAATCTCTATGCAGGTCATTTGTACTTTTTTGATTTTGATTACAAGTTTTTTTTTTATTGAGGATTCTGTCACTTTCAGAAGTGAAAGTAGTCTCCATAATAACAAAACTGCTACCAAAATCGAAAAAGTACAAAAGGGCCTGCATAGATATCAACCTCAGCTATCCAAGAAAACAAAATCATTTAAAAATATTGAAATGCAAATGAGGTATCTTAAGCTATTTTCTCCATAGGATTAGGCGAGTGGGTGTTTTTAAGTGAGTGAAGTAGCCTCTTAACTGTTTGAAATATGAAGAAACAAAAAATACAGAACCATATCTACATGGATTTTCCTTTCTAACAGTTTCTTGTCACAAAAAAGTATTAACACTTACCATCGGTGCAAGAGGTCCATCCAAGCCAAGACTGAAAACCAGTGTAGAATTCAGGGGGTGGCATTCCACCCCCGGAAGATTTGAGATCTTTATGCTTTTAATGGTTAAAAAGTGCAACCACCCCCCGGAGCCACACAAATTCCTCCGCAAAAAAGTGTCTGAAATCAACACTGCTGAAAACGTTTTAGAGTAATAGGTATAACCAAATGGAAGATGCAGATTCTCAATCAGCTGACAAGCTGATTGCTGAAAAATTATTTTTTTTTTACTAATGGATGTCTAGAATACTCAACGTATTTCTCTTAAATTCAGTGAAGTTTACCTATAAAGTGGCATATTTCTGAACATAGAAAGCTATATTTCAATTACAATAATAATTGGTAACATTAGGCATTTTATTTTATGATGTGTTATCATACAAAATCTTAGATTAAGTAACTCTTACAAACGAGTTTTTGTTCATTTTATGGTGATTTTAAAGAAGTCACTGGACAAATAATTTTTTATGAAATATTCTTAAAATATTTTTGGTCATGTCTAGCACATATAAAATATTATATTTTATGCACATAAAAGTTATCAGACTAAAATAAAACTGATTTCTTGGGACGCTAGGTATAAACAATTATGTAGCAATACAAAAAAATACTACTCACTTTTTATTCATTGATAATAAATTCACACACATTTCAATTTGTACAATTCAGTATAATTAAATCACTCAGCAAAAAGTAAAAAATCTTTTATTTACATTTACATATTTAAAAACATTATATAACATTTAACAATTAAAAATATGTAAGTTTCGAAGCCAATTTTAAACATTAACACTTAGCACAATATGAAAACACTACATATATATATATATATATATATATATATATATATATATATATATATTACATCTACTTTGATGTAATAGTCTTTAATAATTTTGATGCTACTCCTTCCATACTGCCTATAGATTCAGCTACTCCTTCCATGCTGCCAATAGATTCAGTTACTCCTTCCATGCTGCGTATTGATTTAGCTACTTCTTCATCTATGCATTTACCCATCCCTTCAACATCAAAGGAGGAAAGTCTTACTAAAAAAATGTTAAGGCGCAAAATAAAAATTTTGCAGCAACAGCTGAAATGTCGCAATAAAAAATTAATAATTTAGAATCATTACCCAATAAGGCTAAAAAGTTGGGAGATTCGAGTGAAAAAACTTTTTCTATGATGAAAAAATCATATGGAAAAGTTCCTTTTGAACTATTTGTTCATCAGTCACAAAACAGTAAAAGAAAACCTCAGGGTCATCGATATACAACGTCTATGAAAGAATATGCATTAACTTCATATTTTTATTCGCAACGATCCTATCAATATTTAAGAAAGAAGATTCATCTCCCCAACGTTTCAAGTATAAAATCTTGGGTCAGTTCAATTGATTGTCATCCTGGCTTTCTAATTTTTAAAAGGATTCACTCTTAAAGGAACTAAATTTGAAGACTGTGCACTTATAATTGATAGCATGTCAATTAGAAACCAGGTAATTTGGGACAAAAAGCGAAATAAGTATTCTGGATATGTTGAGTGTGTAGGTCTCCTTGATGGCAAGGAAGAATGTTTAGCATCAGAGGCCTTAGTTTTCCTGATTGTTTCTCTAACGCACAAATTCAAATGTCCCGTTGCCTATTTTTTAGTTGATAAATTGAATACAAGTGTGCTATCACAGTTGATTAACATTTGCATTACAAAATTGTATGATATCAGTATAAGAGTATGGTCTATTACCTCAGATGGATTAGCCACAAATATGAGTGCATTTGAATGATTAGGCTGTAAAATAAGTGGACGTAAACCGGAAGATATGCAGACCTGTTTTATGTATCCATCTACAAATTTTCCAGTTTATATAATTGAACCATATCAAATGATCAAATTGACGAGATATGTTTTGGCTGAGAAATATTTGTCATCTAATTCAGGGAGAATTTGTTTACAATATTTAAAAGAATTAAACATATTGATGCTTTAGAGGTCTTGTGTAAATTGAAAGAACCAAAATTTTTAGAAGCTGAGGCTACAATAGAATACATTAGATATATTGATAGAGTATTTGATCTATTAAATTCCAGCAATCCTTTTGGAAAAGGAAGGATTTTTTAAAAATAATATTTTAATATTAATATATTATTATTATTTATTAATAGTATTATTTTTTTATAATATTTTAATATTAATATATTATTATTAATACATTAATTTTTTTTATAATATTTTAATATTAATATATTATTATTAATACATTAATTTTTTTATAATATTTTAATATTAATATATTATTATTATTATTATTATTAATACATTATTTTTTTTTTATAATATTTTAATATTATTATTATTAATACATTATTTTTTTTATAATATTTTAATATTATTATTAATATATTATTATTTTTTTAAATATACCTACACCCTTAAATTTAAGAAATATAGACTGGGTAACAAAAGTCTTTGAAGAGACAAAATCATATCTGGAAAAGTAGATAATTTGCCTGCTTTGAAAGCTCATAGGAAAATGTTTGCTCAAGGACTTATTATTACTATGAAGTCCATTCAATTGATGGCCATGGAATTATTGACTAGGAATGAGAATCCCCTTAAATAATTTTTGGCTTACAAAGTCTTTCAAGACCCCTTAAAATTATTTTTCAATAGCATTCGGACTTCTGGTGGATATAATAATCCAAATTCCTGTCAGTTCAGATGGGCTCTTAGGAAATTATTACTGGTTCACAGTACAGCTGCTGTAAATTCAAACTGCATTAAAAATGATGTTGAGTTACCTTCATCTATTTGTGAATTCAGATCAAGAAAACGGGCTCTTGTGGATGAAATTGAAAACACTAATGAAAATTTAGCAGTGTACACATTATTAGATTCAGTAAATTTATCTCGCTATCATTGTAACAATCTGAATGATATAGGAGGGTACACATACACAGTAAAAATTATTCTGAAAAAATGTACATGCACAAGTTGTTTTAAGATGTTGATTGATAATACAGAAATTTGCATAATTATTCTCAATTAAATCCTAAGAATCCTAAAAGCTTCGCAAATTTCAGATCAAGAGGCTGATTAACATTTTGTTCGCCTATTGTATATAACATAATATGCTCTGCTGAGAAAGCATTTAAACTTCTTGTTTTAAAAGGAGTGTAAATGTTAACTATGAAATTATTAACATTAGAAATGAATATCTTCACAGAGAGTTTACAGGGTGCATAAAAAGTTTTGGATGGGCATAAAATCCATTATTTTCGAGAAAACTATAAATGTCAACAATTTATTAATTAATGGGTCTTGAAATGATATATTTGGCAGAAGACCAGGCTCTTCCAACATGCCAGGAGATTTCACCTATAATAAAAACATCTATATAAATATACATACTTTTAAGTTAACTTTTACAATACAAAATATAACTTTTTTTCCAGCTTGAAAAGAAATTCATTCATAAAATGTATATATATATATACATATATTTAATGAAGTTAATAAATTATAAAATGAAGTTATCTCCGATTGCTGCAGCGTAAGGGACTACAATAGGTCTGAGGATCTCATCCCTATATCGGCGACCAGTCAGAGCTCCATCTCGAATGATGTAGAGGTCAGTGCGCCCGTCAATGGAGATGCCACCATACACCAACACTCCTCCACCGCCAAATCTGACACTTTCGTGCACGAACGCAGGATTATTCCTACTGCCACGGTCCCTCCAGATGAAAATACGCCTATTATCCGGATGCACAGAAAAACGGGACTCGTCAGAAAACAGAATATTGCTCCATTCATTTCTTCTCCAGATGACATGCACGGTTGCCCACTCCCTGCGGTCGCGACGATGCCTTGATGTTAATCTAACACATACCCTCGGTCGGCGAGCATACAGACCTACAGCATGGAGCCGGTTTTGGACAGTCTGAGTTGAAATCGTGGTGCCTGTAGCCGAGCGAAGGTGTTGTTGGAGAAGAGTAGCGTTCATGTTCCGGTGTCTCCGAGCTGTTAACGCTAAATACCGATCTTCATTGGGCGTTGTTGCCCGTCTACGACCTTGCCCTGGTCTTCGGCCTGCACATCCACTCTCCAAAAAAACGGTTCCAGATCCTGGAAATGACACTTTGTGACACTCCAATGGCTTGCGCTACTTCGGCTTGAGTTTGGCCCCCTTCTAACCTACCAACAATTCTCCAAGCTTCTGAATCTGTCAAATGACTTCGCTGAGACATCGTACTCATCGAAACAAAGCAATCACTGAATGCCGATCATCCTTGTCTTCATTCTCTTTTATCCAGTTGAAAGTCAAATTTCATTCGCTGCCGCTGAAGCGACGTTTTTGACGTCGAACTCAAAATTTGCACACTCCACAGTTTGAAAACCAGAAAAATTTGCATTTGTGATTCTCTTCTTCTATTTTCGGCAAAAAAAATTTCGTTTATATCTTTATTTTATATAAAACTTCAAATATCCTTTAATTGTTTTGAGCAGTGTATTTTTCATCCTCCCTATGGAGAGTGCTGCAGTACTGTAGTTATTGTTTGCATAAGCAAAGTTGCCAAAAACCCAGGGTTTCTTTTTAGGGATGTGACAAATAGTAATTTGGACGCCAAATACTAACTTTTTTGTCTAAAAAAGAAAATAACTTTTGTTTATATATACAGTTTTAACATTTTAAAATGGAAAAAGAACTAAACCGAAATTGGTGTTTTATTATTTATGTGATTAAAATTTTTAATAGCTTGATTTATTTCTTGTAACATTTCAAACATCTCGGTGCTAATAATAAGACAACTTTTACTATATCTAAATTATAATTAGGGATGCACCGGATATCCGTCTCCTGCCAGATATCCTGCTTATTCGGCACTCAAACCGGATATCTGGCCCGGCCAAATACTTCAATATCCGGTTACCGAATAGTGACTCATTTTCTAAATCATTTTTTAACATTATCAGAAAAAGTTAGTGCAAAATTAATTTGCTTCTTACCAACATTATCCTGTTAAAACAATGTTAGTAGAAATAAACATTCATATTTTCACAAAAATGATTTTATAGGATTTATATATAAATCAAAGTATAATATTTAAAATATGACAACAAATTATTTATAATTAAAGGCAAGTTATGGTGCTCAGCATTTTCGGACTCTTTTATGTTTTTGATCACAAACATTTTCCTTCTTCTGGGAATAAGCGTTCACATCTCTGGTATCTCTTTTTCTTGTGTTTTCAACAATTCTAAAGTAAAAATGATTTTATTGAATATTTTGTCAATATTTTGTATATGGATGGAAGACCAGCTGTGGTAAAATAATGCTGATCATGAAAAGAATTGTGCCACTTTCTTGAATAGTTCACTATCCCCTTTCTACTACAAAACAAGATACTTGCAATGAGTAGTTTCTCTATTTAAATTTTGTTAGAAAACATCCGTCATAGAAAAAGTAAGTAATAATATGCACGAATATGTAAGAAAAGAAAAAGACGCTTCAATAGGATGTTTAGTATTTATAAATAACAAAGATTTATAAGTATGAAAAACAGAGAAATTACTTAATTGTTTATCTTTTTATGTTCAATGACCCTGAATAAAAGAAAAGAAACTACTAATATGTATATTGAATAGGCAAAAGACAAAACATGATTAAATATCAATACTTAATTAGTAAAAAGCATTTGTTTTTAAGTAACTTTAACTTAATAAATGAGTTTAAATCTATTATTAACATTTGAATGACATAAAATTATAATAATTTAAAGTTTTTCTTTCTTAAACAAGTATAAAATAGAAATATTACTATTGAAATTAAAAACAAGAAAGTATTCGGCCGGATACCATATATTCGGTAAAATTTTACACAGCTGCAATTAGGTACTGATTTATGTTAGCTGGGTACAGGTGATAAATTACTAAATATTGTTGCCATTGCCATCATTTGTATTGCATTAATTTCATTTATCATACTTCACTTATCAATTCACTTTAATTCAAAACACATACATTTAAAGCACATGTATTTCACTCACTTCATTTTATATACAAAGTTGAAATTAAAAAAAATAATAATCACATAAACCAATACATTTTATTTCAACATCAAAGCAATGTTTCTTGTTTCTAATTTACACACACAACAAATAAAAGCTGCTACTGGCAAGGGGGGGGGGGGGGGGGAGAGTACTATTAGTAAGATTTGTGCCTGGCTAAACATAATTAGTCTTAAAAATAAAACATTTGAAAGTATAATAAAAGTGTACATTGACATTTAAGAAAAGAGTTTAAAAAATATTCTTACAGGTAAAGGGTGTTTTATTATTGTTCTTCTCTCCTGTATAGGCTCTTGAAAATTCCGTGGGAAATTAAAAATAGTTGGTATAGCATCCTTTTTCAAATGACATTTGGCTGGGGGTTTGTATGCATCTTCAGCAAAATGATCACTGCAGATAAATGAGTATTTTGTTGTATGAAAAGAGTCTCTTCTCACAGCTTTTATCCATAATTTTAGACGCTTTGGATGATTTAAGGGGAACCTTAAATAAAAAAATATCTTTCAATATTACAAACATTTAAAGAAACTAGTGCCACATGTATGAAGATAAGTTTCATATACATCATTTCAACAACAACAACAACAAAAATAAATACACAACTTTTCAGTAACTTATACTGTTTAAATTACTTTCTTTTCAAGAGTCAATATCATAACATTCTTTTTTTCTTTTAATGGCTATGAAAAGGAACATCAAAACTGAAAATAAGGCTGGAATTTTTCTCCTCCTCTCTTAGTGAAAGTTAAAAAAAAAAAAAAAAAAAAAAAAAAACCTATAAGGGGATCTTTGCTTATATATAGGATAGTACAAAGACAGTAACTTTGGGAACGGGGAGGGCAGAGATATAATGAAATGACATAAAAATTTGCCCCCCTGTTTAACCTCTTTAGTTGTCGAATTTCTAAAATCGCTGAAATAAGTGTTTAAACTTTTTTTTTTTTTTTTTTTTTTTTTTTGTAGATTTGTTATTTTGAAATTCAAGCTTCTACTGCCTAAAACTGCTGGTGAGATATGGCACAACTAAAATTTTCAACCACTCCACATTTAATCCCCTAGGAAGGGGGGGGGGGGTGAGTCAATCAGGACAAGCTTTTACATAAGTATAGATGAATATAGCAAAAAAAAAATCTATAGACTTATATTATCATTTCTAGAGCCATACCGAGTACCCGGCCAATTTGCCAAGTATTCGGTACTCGGCCAAATTTCAGCCGAGTAGTTGCAAGAATTTCATTTTTTAAGCATATTTAAAGACAAATTAATTTATAAGTGATCTATAAAAAGTTATTTGAATACAACTGTATGATATATGCCATAATTCATAAAAACTATTTACTTGGTACATAAAAATTTATCTATAAAACATAGAAAAAGGTAAGAAAAAAACACCATGCAAAATTAATATAAATTAAAGTTTAGTTTTATATTTATATTTTTAAAAAAAAAAGTCATTTTTAAAACTGTAGGAAAAGACTGTGATTTTGGATAAAGAAGCAGTGTGTAGAAACAGAAAATACAATAAATACAATTAAAATAATTATTAAATTTGCTGTATGGCAAATTATGATACAAAAACTCTATAATCATTCTATATTTTCAGGAGATGGGGCATTTTTTTTATTGTTTTAAATTTAGCCTGCTTCAGAAAAAATGTGTTCACTGTGAGCTTTGATAAAATAGCATTTTAGCTGTACATTACACACACACACACACACCAAAAAAAAAAAAAAAAAAAAAAAAAAAAAAGAAAAGAAACTGTAAAGCCCCCCCCCCCCTTTTTTTTTGGTGCTTTCGTGTTATAGCGGCTTCCACAATTACAATTACTAAAAGTTCTCAATAAAATGTCAAAAGCACATTGTAAATTTAAAGGCGTAACAGTGACTAAGAACTCAGAATCCATGCTGTTTGAATTTTATTTATTGTGCTGTCCCCTAAAAAAAAACCCATTTTTTGAAATATTCTCTATATAAAAGTCTAATAAAGAATTTAAAAAAAAAAAAAAAAAAAAAAAAAAAAAAAAAAAAAAAAACATGGCTAAATTTTCACAGCTTGTTTTGACCGAGATTTTAATGTTGAGCATTTTTCATTGTATCACTTTATTACAAAATGGCGCCAATTAAGCGATAATTTAAAAAAAAAAAATCCACTTTTCAAAAAAATAACTTATGTTACCTGAAAAACACCCACACCCAACATAATCAGCTGAAAATGAAGCATTTTATTACAAATTAATGGTTTAACATAAAAAAAAAAAAAATATATGTAGATAATTCTAAATTTCTATTATAACAAGAAAATCTGTAAAAATGAAGCTCGTGTTTGCCAGAATTCTGAAATTGTTAGTTTAAATTATTTTAAATTCATATTAGCACTCCTTAACTATTTTTATTATCCTAATTGGTGCATAAAAACAGAACAAAATAAGAAAAAATGACTTTAGTGAAATATTTGATGTAGTACTAGAGTGTTTTTTTTTTTAAAGGAAATATTTCACTGTGGGTTTTTTTTTTAGGACAGCACATTATATCAAATATCACACTTTAAATTTAAAATAGAAAATAGCAGCTAAAAAGTATTAAAAGGTTAAATGCATATAATTACCATGCATGCATTACCATAATGCATTACCATTGATTAATAATTATTAGAAAATATTTAAATTTATGTGAATTTTCTAACAAAATATGGACACTTTTTGCGAGTATATGTAAAATTTTAGAATAAATAAATCTAGGTCATTCAAGAGTATTAATATTGATATTTATATGTAGAGATCTTATTACGTCCTTGTACACATGTAAATAACAATAACAAATCGATCAATTACCAATTTAGTTTATTTATGGAAAGATTTGGAAAAAAAAATTGATTTCATAGGTAGGAATAGTCTATATATTTATTTTTTAATATAATTTCAATTTCAATTACTTATGAATGTAAGGTAATTAATAAATAAAATTTTCAAATCTTAAAAAAAAAAAAAATCTGATTTTTTCCCCTTTTAAAATTAAATAAATGCAACTTTGATTCACCTTAAACTCTGTAATCGCTTAGGAACTTATAAAACTGAAAAAAAAAGTGCTTCTTTGCAAATATATTTTAGTAACAAATAATATATTTATTCAGATCCATTGAAATTTATAACATATAACCATGATCATCTTTATGTGTGTGTGTAATACATGCTCCAAATGTTTTAAATGAATATTGCATGTATCCCAGAATATTATATATATATTTACCAATAAACAATATAATAAAGGTTTCGAACAAGTATGCAAATTCTTATAAAAGTTTTAAAAGCTGCCGTCTAATTTTCAGAGAGTATTGTAAAAAGAAAGAAAAAAGCTCTCGACAGTTAAGAGTTAAACATTCAGAATCTAGCAATATTACATTCAAAAAATAATCTAATGCATTTAATATCACATTTAAGTAAGACAAAAAAAATGTACAAGAAACTATCTTAAATATCGAACAAAACTGAGGTTCTAGAACGATTAATGATTTCAGAAACAATAAAGATAAGCAAAATAACTAATATTTCAAACATATTTTGAAATATAAAGCACTTTAGTTATACACAAGATTATTTTAAACATAAAGTAATCACTAGTATATAAACAAACTTCAAAACATCATTGAAAATAACATGCCTACTTTATCCTAAGCACGTGCATAATATTCATTTTAACGAAAAAGATAAATAAATTACAAATACTCACCCATGAAAACGTCGCTTTTTGTTCTTTGCAAACCTGTTTGTGCACCTATAAGCTGAAAAAGATACTACCATTGTTAAATAATTTAAAATTTGAAATAAAAAAAATCCTTACATGTTAAGTCAATGGGAGAAATCAATGTTTTGCCAAAGATTTCTTTGAAATCGAAACTGACTCGGCAAAAATTTTTGGCAAAATTGTATTCCTACGCGGACCGCTAGTTGCAATGTTAAAGTATAGGAGGATAGCTCTCCGGTTTATTCTATATAGCTCAGTGGTCAGGATAAGCAAGATGGGAAAGTCTCTCGACATCCGTAGCAAGTTCTTGCAGGGATTCAGTGGATTTCTGCTGTCGAGATTTGAGCTGGAGTCTGCTATATTCTTTCATGCATTTCTAGCCAAAGCGCAATTCTAAGGCACTGACAAGCGTTTCAAAATCCAGCGGTTCATTTGCAGGCAACGTCTGTAGAACGTCGGCAGCATCAGCTCGTAGAGAAGCAGCTAACTGGCAAGCCTTGGTCTGGGAATCCCATCCATTGGCGTCCGCTAAGATCCCAAATTGTGTCTTGAAAACTGACCATGAGGATTTTCCATCATAGGTCGAGAGTTAAATAGAGGCCCGAGGAAGCATGATACTTGACGGCAGTAAAGTAGTATACTGACTTAGTTTTCGGCAGTTATCTTTTGTTTCTTCACATTTTCCAATTCCTTTTCTACACTCACTATCCTTTCTTCTACGGTATTGGCTGTCTTTTGAACTTTTTCTTCTATTTCCTGAAATCCTCCTTCAAATTTGTTTTCCACGCTGTCAATTCTTTCATTTAAAAATGTTATTTTATTATCTATTAATTCTTTCAACTCACCAAGGTTGGTTGACATATCCTTCTTCATTTCTTCCGACATCTCCTTCATTTCAGCCTGGTTTGCGGTCATTTTCTCATCTATCGCTGACATTTCCTTCTTCATTTCTTCCGACATTTCCTTCATTTCAGCCTGGTTTGCAGTCATTTTCTCATCCATCTCTCCTAATTTCTCCAATAATTTAGTTGTGCCTCCATTGCTCTGGTAATCGGCATTCAATCCCACTTCTGACACCAAATTGTTGTGAGTTCGGGGTTTGAAAGGATTGATGCCAATATATAAGAACAATCAACAGGCTTTATTTACTCCAAACAGTTCGATAAGAATACCAATATCTTCTCAAAGACACAAATATTCAGTAATCTTCAAATCTAATAACAGCACAGCAGAATTTCACACAGAACAATATAGCGTATTGTTCAATACGGCGAATCAAATACAAAATCGCTCAGAGAACCACCGTCTCAATGCAAAGCCTCTCGTGCGTATTCAATCGCAGTTGACAGAGAACTAACTGAACTGAACTGGTGGAGGTCCAAGCTGGCCCTTATATAGGCTTCAGAGTTCATTCTAGAATTTTCGAGAGCTTCGGATGTCCAGAATTTATGAGAAATTACTTCAACTTTCGATAGAGAACCCAAGCGAGAAAGGATCCCAATGTATAGGTATAAGGGGGGGGGGGGGTTGCACAAAAAATCGCCAAATCCGTCGCCAACTTGGCGACATTTGGCGATATATTGCCAAATTTGGCGACAAAAATAAGTCGCCAAAACCATCGCCAACTTGGCGATAAACCCATTCCTTGGCAATTTTAACATACAACTCCATTATAAAAACGATGCTGTAAGGTTGTTTTTCTTGCAAAGCACGCGAGACCTTTTGCATTGAGTTACATAATTTTCGACAGGAAAAACATTAAATAATGCTGCAATTTCACAATAAAAAAAATTGGGATATGTACAAAATTCATAACAATATGTTAAAGAAAAACTCGGGTTTTTTAAGTATAGCTCAAACAGTGATTTTTTGTTTTGGATGATACACCTTGTAGATGCCGAAACATTACATGAACGTATGTGTAAAATTAAACTAAACTTTTTTTGAATAAATATTATCTGTTATTAAAAATGCATAATAGAAACGTATGCTTTTTGGTTCTTATTAAAATCTAGAAGTTTTGACTTTTTTTTTTCCTTTAATTGTATATGTCGGATACATCAATAATATAATAGAATATCATTGTGATCTCAAGAAATTTTTGAAAACTGGAGTAAATAATATCTAAATCATATACTATCTTCAACTATGTTAGAAACACAGACATACATATATAAAAATTATGCAGACATGTATAGTACATATTCATATAATTATATATTACATATATTTATATACATATATATAAATATATGTAAATATACATATATAAATATACATACGTATATAAATGTACATATTCATATATTTATATACATATATATATTTATTACATACATATATGCATATGTGCATTATTGTATATGTTTTCACTTTTACGAGAAAAAAATTATGTCAGATTTATTGGCTTGCAACGTAGTGTAAGAGTAAGAAAATGTTAAAACTACAGCAAAAATACCTAATATTATACTGATTATAAAAAACTTTAATTGATTAATCTTTGTATATTACTATACTATCAAATTGGTAAGAAACAATAAAAGTTTTATCTAGGGGGCCTCTATAAAATCTATATTTTCTTAATAAAATTTTTAATAAATTTTAAGTAAAAATGTATTAAACAAAATATAATTTATTTTTTGGTATCACTTTATAAACTATTCGAATTAATAAGATCTCTCTTTAATTTTGTCTTCTTTTTTAATTAATTATATTATTGTTATTATTATTGCAGAATTTAACCTGTCATGATTTCATGACCATTTTTCAAGAATTAAAAATATCACCATGGGAAATATTTTTATAAATATTTAATTTAAATTATTTTACAAAAATTATAATAATAATAAATAATTATCATGGTTTATAAATTATAAATAATAATAAATTATTATTATGGATTATAAATTATAATGTAAGAAATGTAAAGAAATATGCATTAAATTTTACAAATTAATATTATACAATTTGTTAAAACAATTCTCATACATAATTAATTAGTATTTCATAGTAATCAAATATCAATAAATTACGTGAAAAAAAATCTGATTAAATGCATTTTATTTCATATAAAATGTATTTAATGGAAATTAAATATATTTAATGTATACATTAAATGAACTTAGTTATTTGTATAATAAATTTATTTTATCTCAAAATTTATTTTGGGATAAAACACAAGTTAATTTACACAGTTTAATTATTTAGTACGAAGCATTAGGGCATAATTGTGTTTTATTATCTTGTCCATAGATGGTAGCAGTACAAAACGATATTATGTTAGCTACAAAGATACGAAGAGCGGGAACATTTAGAAAGAATATCATGTGACTTCCGGTTTTTTGTCAACCAATTGGAGAATGGAACGTTTCACGTTTGAGTCGCACCCAACACCTGTGGTCATTTCACGAATCGATAAATCGCAGCCGTCCAAAACACGAATCGATAAATCGCAGCCGTCCAAAACTCCAAAAGTTCAGTTTTCTCAAACATAGTGTAAAATAAATGTGGTGGCGCCATCTAGCGAGCATTCGTCATGTTTAAGCTGATATTTTTCTACAGTTATTAGCAATTTTAATTTAAACTGCTTTGAAACAAAAAGGGAAGGGGGGGGATACTCTATATGTAGGGTTGATATAAAAAATGTTTTGTGAAAAATAAAATTTTGCAATTAAAGACAATTTAAATTAAGAATTTATTAATAATAGATTTTTTTTTCAAGGGTCCCTTTTGATTAAATTAAATTTTGTGAAAGGCCCTTTTTAGTAAATAGAATTTTGTAAACAGGTCCCAATTTTTCCGTATATTGACTTTAGATATAACCTGTATTTATCATTATATATAAATATAAATTATATTTTCCAGCTTTTATTGGTAATATTTATAATTATTAATAAAATATTTATAATGAGATATTTTAAAACCAAAATCTTGTTAAACATTTAAACTGTAATTACGTAGATTTTATCTTTAATTAGTACAATCTTTTTGGGCCTTTTTTTTTTCAAAAATACATGTAGATTTTTTTTTCTTGTAAAAATACTGCTATTGTATCGAAATTGAGATTTTATTTTAAGAAAATATTCAAATGTTGTAGTGTCTTCAGTGGTGCAGCCCAGATTTCCGTTTGGGAGCAGTTTTGAATCATTGTTATTGAACCAGGTGTCGATCCAGGCAAAACTTGGGGCATATTTAGGGCCACGTCACAAAATTCCATTTAATACAATAGAGATCTTCTCAAAATTTCTCTTAATAAAACGACTTATTTATAAAATTCCTTTTATTTAAAGCAGACTTCTTTGTGAAATTTTTCTTCATAAAATAGACCCCTTCACAAAATTCCAGTTCATAAAAAACATACTCTTCATTAATTATTTTTATTTTGTTAGGTTTTATAAATATGTAATTTGCAAATAATATGAGTTCATCAGAAAGGTAAATTTTAGCAGAAGTACTTAACAAAGTTATTAATAAATACTTGTTTCGAATTTGAGTAACTGGATTTCATCTTTCTTTACTTAATGTTAATATTCACAAAAATATAATAAATTTCACAAAATCCCCCCCCCCCCATGCAAATAAGAAAAGAAAAAAATCTTCCATCGACCCTTATGAACAATTTCATTGTTTTATATGTGTATGACTTTTTTATTTCCTTTAAAAAAATGTGTTATAACCGAAGTAAAGCAAACCACATAGTCATCTAGATATGAGTTGAAAGCTATTTCAAGGCTTTATAAAATAGCCCCTTTTAAAACGAAACGAAGAGTAGTGGCGTCAAAATGCACGTGTTGCTGCTATTTCTAATTATTTCTCTCTATCTTTCTTTTCCTCTCCCATTTTGCTCTTAAATTGCTTCTTTTTATGAAGTTTTGAAACAATTTAATGCTAATATTTTAGCTATTTTGTGTTTCAGTTACTTTTTACACATTATTTATTCACCATAACGGTCCTTGTACTCATCTTATATGCTTTCAATTGGTCTGGGAGGAGTTTTAAAAACCGTAAATCCAGTTTTCTTCTGTGGCAGTGCTAGCTCAAATATTGACTGCAAAATTTTTACTGCTTTTAACAAAATTCTGATTTTTAGTAAAAGGCTCCTTATAGTTATTTCTTATTAATAAGTAAAAAAGAAATTTATAAGTATAAAATTTAATCTTAATAATAAGGTTAAATTTTATACTTATAAATTTCTCCTGAGTATCATTCTAGTGCTATACAATCATGTTGGGTGGGGGGGGGGGGGTCATTATCTTTTACCTAAAAAAAGTCAAGTGATTTCTGAACTGTGAGCACATTAGATATAAACCCATATAAATAGAAATAAATTATTTTTAAATGTTACGGTTTTATATGAAATTTAAGATAAAAAATATTACATAATCATAAGGGGGGGGGGGGGAAGAGCCAAAAATTAGCTAATTTTAATTTATAAGGACTTGTAAAAAGGCCAAAATTTTTATATCTGGAATAACCCTCCTTAAGTAAGCCTTTAAATAATGACTTAAATTTTGTACAAACACAAATTTATTTATTTGGTACATTCTCTTTTTCCTGCATCAAAACAGGTATTTTTAAAGAATAAAAGTGATCAACAGATTCAAATTCAGTAGAATCATTTAAATTTTCTTCTTGTAGATCAATTATTTTTCCTTTGTACATAATTTTTGCAAATTTTGTTTTGTTTTGTTTTATATTTTTCTGGATTCGTTGAATAAAACTAGCATTGTTTTTCTACATTTTTATTTCGTGGAACTCTCCTGAAATTTAATTTCACGTTTCGTACGTCCACAACGACCTAACATTAACAAAACACAATTGAAACAAACCACAAATAAATCCCAACTCCATGCGCATGCGCGGAACAGTGCTTGAGAAAACTGAACTTTTGGAGTTTTGGACGGCTGTGATTTATCTATTCGTGTCATTTCATTTTCTTTCTGTAAAAGGAAATTTGTCCTTGCTTTGTAGGGAACATTTATTGAATCTGTGAAACTGAAACTTCTGATCGTTTTTCCTAATGCGAAGCAGATATTTAGCAGCTTTCACTAGTACCATTTATTGTGCACTGATATGTCTTAAAATATGCCCAGTATTTGTGCTATGCATGCAACATGTACTAATCGTTCGGATAAAATGCACAATGTTTTACCCTATATATTGCAAGGATTGTATTCAATTGAATTGCAATTGATTGTATGTATTGCATGCAAACGAACATATAATAACTTTAATACTGAAAAAGCCCAAATTTGTTCCGATCATTTTTCAATTCCTACTATTAGCTCACACTCTCTATATATTTATATATCTTGTTCAAATTTCCAATCGTTAATAAAATATTTTTTATTCATCCACTCAAGTTCAAATACATTTTTTTAAACTTGTAGTGGATGACACTTGATATTAATTCAGTTTTTTCAAATATTACTTCATTAATTAAATTAAATTAATTAATTTTAGTTTTATATGGGAAAAAAAATTCTCCCATTGTTTTCATAAATGAAATGAAAGATTTTCCTCAAATTAGTGATGCCACAAAAAAAAATACCGCAACGATGATTATAAAAAAAATGTTCAATAAAGATAACGTGGGACATTAATGCTGCACGGGTTTATTTTATATATTTATGATTAAAAAGTAGGAATTGACTTAAAAAAGGTTTTTTTATATTACTTGTTATCCTTGTGATTACATGAGAAATTCGGTATCAGCATTTTTGGGTTCCGTTCCTGCTAAGAAAAATTGTCAATTCTAGAAAGACATTGGTATCGTCTACCAATGTAAAAAAAAAAAAAAAAAGGTACATTGCTTATGCATGGAATAATTTATTTATTATTATTATGAACTAACTCAACTATCAAGTTTTCAAGAAACACCTACACTTACTAGATTTTATAAGAAAGATGTGAGAAAATGTGAGCATCATAAGATATAAGGAAAGGGCATGTTTACAAACAAACAGTTCCATCAACCAATCTACCACTGCATTTTTGTCTCAGCTATCAGTGCAGGAATCGTCATGGCGACGTAGGCCAATCATATCATAGATCAGTTTAACGTAGACCAATCAAATCGCTCTATCTCATGTGTATCGTAGGAGTCGTAAAGAACGAACAGGTTTTTCTCCCAAACCAACAGTAATTTAACCAACAGTGACGTCAGTTGCCCTTTCCTTATTCAAAAATATTTCGCCTAGAATTAAAAAAATATATATACGTTGCAGAAGAATTCGCAGAAATTTCGAATATTTTTAGTGTTAATAATTTTAGTAATACATTTTTACTAGTGTTAAAAAGTCTCAAATATCAGCTAACATAACAGGAAGATTAAGATAAAAAGGCCGAGAAAAAAATTAAAGGAGTAAAAAGTTATTTTCAGGTTAATGAAATTGTAAAAATATACTCTTACATAGCTGCCAACTTTTACGCTTTTTTGTTACCACTAAACTATAATAGTAAATTTTGTTCCTATTTTTACGAACAGGACTTTCTCACAAGTAAACTTCATACTAAAAAGAGAAGAAAAAAAATCTATGTTTTGAATTATTAAATAAGATTATAATTTTAATACTTGTAAATAATACTTTTAACTTTGGCTTTCTCTGTGAATTAAAATAAATTAATATAAATTTCGTAAACTCTAAAACAAACATTCTAAAATCGATTTTTGTTTTTGTAAAACCATAATTGGTTCTTATGAACTAATTCCCTCTTCCCTTTTCTCTAACCTCAATATAACTGACTGAAAAGAAATATTTACAGTCATGTAGTTTTTATTTGTCAAGAAAGGACAATATATATATATATATATATATATATATATATATATATTTAAATGATGGCAAATGCACAAGAATAATTTACCTGCTTCTAGTTGATTCAGCAAAGAAGTATAGCAAGTTCCCTAGCAAGAAGAGTCTGGATTGAACGATTTTTTTTAGAAATTAGTTATAGAGAATGTTTCTAAACTATTAGAACTAACTTTTAGGAGCAATAATGCTTGAAAAACAATTTTTGTGCGCAAACCACTTATTTAATGAATAATACAGGGTGTCTCGCTAGAATCTGAATCCTCGTTCACAACTGCAGTAATATTGAAAATATTTAAAGAAATTTTTTATCAGATTAACTTTGTTTTATATAAATATGATAACTTCCTTGGAAGTACATCAAATTTTGATCAGTGACAGCATGTGCTGTCAGCTGCACACGAAATTATGGAGCATCTACATTAGTGTTGTTTGGATGAGAATGGTGCTAATTTCTACCACTTTTCGTAATATTTCATATAAAGCAGTGCAAGTCTGATAAAAATATCGTAAATCTTTATTATAATTAAAGTTAAGAACAAAAATTAAAGTTCGGCTTGAAGAGAAATACTCTGTATTTGAATAAATGGATTGGAACCTGGTTTCCTATACAAAAACTCTCTGTCTTGATACATATTATCAAACTTAAAAGTGTTTTCCATTAGTTTAGAAACACTCTGTACATGAAAACGCAAGATACAGATTAAACTTACATTTATTTCTTGAATTATTGCTTATAAGAAAAAAAGAAAAGAAAAAAAAAACCTTTCTTAAAAAAATCAGTAATTCATGTGAATATCGTCATTTTATCAATATCGTCATTTTATGAATATCGTCATAATCTATTAATTACTATCTTCAATTATAATATCTCTATTAGGGATGCACCGAATAGTGTTTTTGGCCGAATACCGAATATTCGGCCTCAGGTAAACCGAATACCAAATATTCGGTGCTCAGGTAAACAGAATACCGAATATTCGACTAGCCGAATAGTAACAGTGGGGCCGAATACCGAATATTCGGCCACCCGAATAGTAACTATTCACCTGAATATCGAATATTCGGCTGGCAGAATATTTTTATATTTTACATTTTAAAAGTATTAAAAGCTAAATTATAAAACAATTTTACATAATATTTAACATAGATACTACCATTTTATGGATTAGACCTTTTTGCAAAAAACCTTTACACACACACACACACACACAAAAAAAAAAAAAACTGTGCTTGGAATTGTAACTTAAAACAAGCGGGTAAGTGTGATCGAAGATCGCTCAAAGGGTTTCGTTTAATATTCCTTTCAAAACACTTTATCCTTTCTTTAATAAATCCAAATAAATTTCATTTAGCAACAACAACAACAAAAAAAATGTTTTTTATAAAGTAAAATTCTGTCATAATAATATTTGTCATGCGGACTAAATGCGATATTTAAAAAAATAATTTCAAAATGAAACATGTTATACACCTTCAAAATGTTAAAATATGCGAATATTTCCATAATCGGAATTTTATCATGATTCAATATGTTTCCCAAACTCATATATTTACTATTCTCTATTACTCATATTGATACTCGCTTTGTATTATTCTCAAACATTTGAAAAATTCGTTAAACTTCCAATAGGACGTCAGATTTTCTTTTTAAATCTCTAATGACGTGATATTAATCTGTTTTGCGTACATACACATACTCCTTGTACTATTGAGAAATCTTTGAAAATTTCCGTTTTATTACCACTATGACGTCAATCAGTTTTATTTCATATTAATATTTTTTTCAATTGGTGAAACTTTTTATTTCATTTTCATTTTTCACGTGGGAATCGTTCAATATAAAATTAATTATTGTAGAAAGAATTTCATTGTGGATTTTTAATTTTTGGCAACTGCTATAACGAAAAATGTTTAAATTTAATAGGAAAAGGCTGTTAGAACTTTGTTTTTTTTATCTCTATTTAATAAAAGAATACGTTTTTTTTTTCAAATTTTAATATTTTGAGCTTCATAGCTGGTATTCAGCTAGACATACACAAAGTTTCAACTCTGTAAGTTACATAGTTTCTGAGAATGGCTCTGTGACGGACAGACAACGGAGCGGGAGTAATAGGGTTTCGTGAGATGAACGAAATCCTAAAAAGGATAGTCTTAAAACTTTTTTAATTAATAAAGCTTTAAACTTTATAGCTTCTTTTGTGATTTAAAATAAATTTATAAAATGTTCTTATATTCTAAAACAAATACTTTAAAATCAATGAAAATTTTTGAATGAATTAGAAGAAACATTTTACAGTGATATGGTGTTTGTCAGGAAAATATTAAAGTAAAACAATACAATATATTAAAAAAATCCCTGACGGCTCGGTCTACAGGCACAGGTAGGTATCAAAGACGCAGACCGTGGGGGACCTGTTTATTGAGAATTGCAATAGAAATGACCTTTTTGCCATGATGCGGCAGTTGGGACCGCTCACTTTGAAATCTACCTGTGTCTGTAGGTGGAGCGAGCAGGGATTTTTTTTTTTTTTTTTTTTTTTTTTTTTTTTTTTTGCTTTAAGGGTTGATTTTATAAAAAACTTGTCAGTATAAAAGTTGTAGATAATATTAAGAGGATTTATAATAAATTTAAGTGGATTTGATATCTTGTGAATGGACGAAGTTATGAATGTTTTTCTTCTTAAACCCCTATCACCCCCCCCCCCTTGAGATCATTTTTAATTATAAAAAAAAACTGTCATACATAAATTTTCAGCCCTTTTCCTAGAAGTAATAATAACTTTAAACGGATTCGATACGTATCATAATTAAGAAGTTATGGGTTTTTATTGTTTTCACAAAAGCACCCCCTCCCCCTTGGTTCGATTTTGCTCTTTAACGAACTTGGCGGAGATTTTATGTGTCAGTTTGGAAGAGATTTGTGCAAAATTATTGAAGTTATCGTGTCCTTAAAAAAGTGATATAGAGAGATAGATAAAGTTTTGAACTGGTGGTTTTGGGTTCCGGGAGTCATGATCGCTGTAGATCTGCAAACATTTTTGCAAGAAATTTCAACATAGGGGAGAATGTAACAGATAGTATTTCTTACGAAATCTACCTAATGGTTTGCAAATCAGTAAGAATAACTTTCCTGCTGCTTTTGATTTGGCAAACAAGTTTTTAAATGAACCAGAGAGCATGTGTCTGGAATGGGCGATCATATTCAGAGGTTGTAAATATACAGAGTGTTCATACATCTTGGAACAAACTTTCTGCGTAGATAATGTGGTCAAAGCAAACATTTTTTGAGCAAGAAACATTATCCCAATCCACTTATTCCATCAAAAATACAATACATTCGATCCAAAAACACAGGGTGTGTTACCACAAGCTGAAACTGAATTTTCGTTCACAACTTTAGCAACAATGAAGATATTTTAGCGAGATTTGCATCATATTCATTTTGCTTGTAGCAAATATGATGATATTATTGGAAGTTGCTGGATTTTAGCCAGTGACACAGTCAGTGGCGTATCCAGGATTTAATTTCGGGGGGGGGGGGGGGGGTGAGTTAAATTTTGATAATGTTCTGAGTCTTACGAAATTTGAACTGCGTTATAAACAGAAATCATGTTTGACAATAAGGCCGTAGGGCAGAGAAAAACGGGGGGGGGGGTGTTACGGGGCCGAACTCCAGCACCCTCTCCCCCCTCGCCATAATAAGTTGAAAAGTGATAATGGTTTGTTTCATATTCTTTCATTTAAAAGAAAGTCATTGTAACTTATAATCTATAAAGTTGTCTCCTTCTCCCCTAAATTCTAGTTACGATTCTTGTTTGACAATAAATTAATATTGCTTGGGACAATCTCAAACAATTTTTTTTCATTTTTTTTTTTCTATTTTAGGATCAATTCCCTATTATTGCCAAGGCACGTGGGTCACTTTCCCAGAACCCACATATTCAAGGGGCCCAAAAATTTATGATGTTTCAAATCAATTTTATTGTAAACAATCTTAATAGATTAAGAAATTAAAATTTCTAGATTCACTACACAACTTATGTAAGCTAAAATTGTCAGCGATATCATAAGTATATTTATAATTTTTCTTCTCATTTGAAGATTTAAGTTTCTCATAGTGCGCCCAATTTATTTCAGATTCTTCATATGTATTTTAAACTTGTTTAAATTTTTTTTTAATTTTATGACTATCTTATTTATAAAATATCATTTTCTTTGGGTTGCGTATGTTTTTAAAGTTCGTGCAACATTAGTTCATGTTTATTTAACATGATATTTGAGTCTGTCAAGTTAATTTTTACGAAGAAATTTCAATAATAATAATAATAATCATCCAACTTCAGTTCACATTTATTCTCAGTCTTTCATTTAAATGGGTGCATTACATCATAGTTATGTTCATAGACTTCTCATTCACAGTATTTGTAAAAATGTGATAATCTACGATTAGGGCCAAAAATATTTTCTGTTGCCATGGCCCAAAATTTTGATGGTCAGGGTCTGTTCAGTATAAACAAACTTTCTTTGCAAAATCTCTTTTTTTAATACCAACAAAAATTTAATTCACAATCTTAGGGGTAGCAAGCATTCCTTCTCTATATCTACCCCTTCCCTTCGTATACATGTTCCTGGGATTTTGATCAAACGTATGGCTATTAACCTTCAAGAAATATATGTTTAAAAAAAGACTCATCAAATTTGTGAAGGGAGGGACAAATTAAGAATTAATTGGAAACTAAACATTAGATTTCCCTTTTTTAAAAAAGAGTTAAAGTTATTGAATTATGGCTAACAATATTACTGGACTTTTTTTTTTAAAATGGTAAGTAAAATTGTATGAAAATTTATTTTTAACCTGTGAATTTATTTAATGCTATGCTTCTTTTGTTAAATATTCCAAATAGTAAAAATGCCGATACTAAAGTGTGTCGTGTCAAAATAAGAGCGATTAGAAAAGAACACTATTCGTAATATTGTAGTTTCATAGAAGAGTAATTAAGAATTTTTATCTTTTGCTGGATCACTCGTACACTGAAATATTGAAAAAGGCATCTTCCTCCCTGCTCATCAACGGGAAACTTTCTGACACATTTTTAAACGCAAAGGCATTAGACTGGCAGGGCTGACTATGGAAAAGATTTGGAATCGAGAAGAGTTTTCCATTTTTTGGTAAATAGATTACTTATCGAGTTATAACTGATTCTGGTAATGTATTAACGACTCGTTTTTCGCGTTTCTCAGGCTGCCGCGTCGGGAATCCGATTCAAAACGCCAACTTGGATAGTGCTTTCTGAAAGATTTTCTACCTTTACAAAAAAAAAGGGGAAAACGTGTTTTGATTGCAAAGTTTCTGAATAAAAAGACCTGTGACTTTCATGCGCTTCCGAGTAAAAATGAATTAAAAAATAAGTCATAAAGTAGACAGTTTATATTTGAGAACAGTCTTACATCTGGAAAAGCACGTAACGTAAATAAAACTTGTTCGCTAGTAAAAAGACCAGAAACAAACAAATCAACAGGAGATTATTTTTTTAGTTTTACTACTGGTCATCTTTAAAAGACTCTTCCAAAACCGAAAATCAATAATCTTGCTTGACATTGCCATTCACAAAAAAAAAATTTCAGTTCGTACATTTGCTGATTTGGCGATAATGTTTAATGTCACTGCGCACTAATATACCTCCTTAGTCTTGGCATCATTTGTGGAAGAGAGTTAAATATCCTTTAAATTAATTAAACTACTTCTAGATCTTGCCAATTCAGCATATTATACGTATTCAATTATCCACTAAAACATGTGTGGAACTGATTTTCAGTCATTTGAAAATAGATTTTGTGGTCTCAAGTAATTTTGATTGCAGGACTGAGAGACATATGGGGCTAACGAGAAAACAAATTCGTTGCGCGCCAGAAAATAAAACAAATTTATCTCAAAAAGAAAGAAACAAAGTCGTTTTTTTTTAATTTCACTGCGACCACTTCGGAAGGGGAATAAAGCTGTTACTCCATAACCCCTACCCCTTGTGTACTAATATGGGACAAAAGAAAAAAGATTGGGTTGTCCATTGCATGACAGAAAAAATCATTCTAATTTTATCTCAAACATAAAGAGAAATATCGGCACTTTTTTCATTCCATTTTTGACCATTTTGAAGGTGGGGGGGGGGGGGGAGGGTCTGTGCCCCATCAGCCTTCCCCCTCTTTGGATATACTGGGGTGTTACTCTGTACTAATGTGGGAGTAAAGATAAGAAAGTGGGTAGTCTGTTGTATAACAAAAAAAAAAAAAAATACAAATTTATCTCAAAGAAGAAAAAAACAGCATTATTTTCATGAGATGCTCGACTATTTCGGCAAGAGGGGGCCCTCTGCAACCCCATCAGCCCCTTCCCCTTTTTAGATACGCTCTGGTGTCAATGTGAACTGGGGCTAAAAAGAAGAGAGTAGGTAGTCTGTTATTTAACAAAAAAAATTTACAAATTCATCTCAAAGAAGAAAACAGCATTTTTTTCATGAGATTTTCGACTGTTTCGGGAAGGGGGGCTGTAACCCATCAGACCCCTTCTATGCTCTGATGTCATTGTGGACTAATATGGGGTTAAAAAGAAGAGAGTGGGTAGTCTATTGTATGACAAAAAAATAATACAAATTTATCTCAAAGAAGAAAAAAACAGCACTATTTTCATGAGTTGTTCAACTATTTGTGGAGGGGGGGGGTTCTGTAACCCCATCAGCCCCCTTTTACTTTTTAGGTATGCTCTGATGGCAATGTGGACTAATATGGGACTAAAAAGAAGAGAGTGGATAGTCTGTTCTCTGACAAAAAAAAAAAATAAAATTTATCGCAAAGAAGAAAAAAAAACAGCACTATTTTCATGAGATGTTCAACTATTTCGGGAAGGGGGGCTGTAACACGAACAGCCCCCTTCCCCTTTTTAGGTATGCTCTGATGTCAATGTGGACTCATGTGGGACTAAAAAGAAGAGAGTGGATAGTCTGTTGTATAACAAAAAAAAGTACAAATTTATCTCAAAGAAGAAAAAAACAGCACTATTTTCATGAGATGTTCAACTATTTCGGGAAGAGGGTGGGGGGGCTGCAACCCCATCAAGAAAAATATAGCACTATTTTCATGAGATGTTCGACTATTTCGGGAAGAGGGGGGCTGTAACCCCATCAGCCCCCTTCTCCTTTTTAGGTATGTTCTGATGTCAATGTGGACTAATATGGGTTTAAAAAGAAGAGAGTGGGTAGTCTATTCTATGACAAAAATATATATATACAAATTTATCTCAAAGAAGGAAAAAACAGCACTTTTTTAATGAGATATTCGACTATTTCGGGAAGGGGGGCTGTAAACCCATCAGCCCCCTTCCTCTTTTTAGATATGCTCTGATGTCAATGTAAACTAATATGGGGTTAAAAAAAGAGAGAGGGTAGTCTGTTGTATAACCATTAAAAAATTAAAAATTTATCTGAAAAAAGAAGAAAACATTACTTTTTCATGAGATTTTCGACTATTTTGGGCGGGGAGGAGGGGGGGCTATAACCCCATCAGCCACCTTACCATGTTTATGCTGTGATGTCAATGCGGACTAATATGGACTAACGAGAATGGCTAATCCGCTGTATAACAGAAAAAAAAATAGAAATTTATCTAAAAAAGAAAGAAAGAAGCACTTTTTTCATTTTACTCTTGACAATTTCGGGGGGGGGGGGCTGTAGCCCCATCATCCCACCCCCTGGATACGCCACTGAACACAGTATAAGTAGCACTGTCAGCTGCCCTCTGAATAAAGGAATATCTAGCTCAGCGTTGTTTAGATATGAATGGTGGCAATTTCCAGTACTTCTCGTGATTCACAGAAATCAAAATAACTAAGTTGAAAATATATTTACAATATTATTAAAGTAAAAAATGGAAATTCAAATTTGACCTGGAGTTAGATGCACTTTATTTTTGACTGAATAAGTGTATTTGCGATTCTGGTTTCCTGGACAAAATTTGTCTATCTTTATGTTTATTATCATTTGTGAAAGTTTTTTTTTTTCGTTTTGTTTAACATGATGTTTGCGAAAAAACAAGAAACAGATTATTTACTAGAAGACAATATTCAGGAATTTGCATTTATTTGTACATCATAAATGGCTATGAAGGTCATCATTAATGGTTTATTTTCTTAAGTGACACTTTTCAAACAGCGAATAAATAATGTAAAAGCATTATCTTTCATTGAAATATGATTCTGTTTCTAATTATTTTGAATATCTTTATTAATTGACAGTTAAAAGTAGAAATTGTGGGTTTTAAAAAATATTTAAAAAGTTATTTTGGGTATTTTCGGTTTCGCCGAATATTTCAATGTTCGGCCAAACCGAATATTCGGCAGACCGAACAATTTGATATTCGGCCAAGCCGAATATTTGGCAAACCGAATAGTTTGATATTCGGCCTAACCGAATGTTCTGTAATATGGCCGAATAACGAATAGATACCGAATATTCAGTGCATCCCTAATTTCTATGAATATTGTAATTAATATCGTCTTAAGCGTCACTTTTCCTACAAAATAAATTATAATAAACTTTTATTTTAGTATGATATTATTCCTTAATTATCTGAATAAACATTTTTATTTATTGACACTTGGGTTAATCATTAAATTTAGGAATGTTGAAAAGAGATAATAGTTTGAATTTTATATGATACTTATCCTGTGTGTAAAGAATATATTTTTATGTTTTTTATATTTTTCTTTTCACAGAAAAATTACTGCTGATATTTATCAATTAAAAATGGCGCATCTCATACAAAACCTATTGAAAAACAGAACTGAGAATCAAACATCGCGCGTAGTGACATAAAACAGCATGTCGCTCCCTATTAGCTTAGGAGTGAAATGATTCAACCTTATAGTTGTAACCTCTAATCTTCTATTCTAACTTTCCGGTTTATAATTTTTAATGAATCTACTTGTGTTTGCGAATATTTTCTCTAAGACCTCTAATAGCACAGTCACAATCTTCACAAATAATCATAGTCACAACGGTGACCAAAAGGTAGCATCACTATTTCGTTACATTATGGTTCACAGGTGACACCAATATGAAGGTACAGTGACCGATTTTTGAGTCATTTCATTTGCACCTTGTCTCAAAATAGGACATATTGACTTCACATTGAAGTGGAAGGCTGCGGACATTGCACATCCTTCCAGATGGATGCATATCCAGTCCATCCAAACTCATAAATCTTATCGGAGTATCGGAAAGGAGGGTGGCTATCTTTGGCATTAATCGCCAACGTAAAGCGGGCAGTTTTTTCTACTTTCTGTGAAAGTCGTAAGATTTTTTTTTATGTTGTTGTTATTTTTTCTAATTATCTCTACTGGTTACTGAACAAATGCAACTGAAAAATTATTTCAACAGAGACATGTTATATTACAAACAATGGTGTTAAATTAAGCAAGAAAAGCTACTGTGAAAATTCTGAAACTGAAAGGCTAAACTTTTAAAAGCTGACTTATATATATATATATATATATATATATATATATATATATATACTCATGTAAAGTGAAAAAATATATATTTTTTTCTTTAGTATGCATTCACTTAAAATATGTTTATTATTTGAATTTAAAAAAAAATGTAACTTATTTTTGAGAAACATTGGTAAAAATTGAATTTTTCCAGAAAAAACCCGAAAAAAAAAACAGGTTTTTATTTTCCGCCACTTCAAAATTTCCGGAAATTTTACATCTCTACAGGTGTCTAAATTTTACGAAACATTAATAATCGTTATAATTAAGATAATTTTTTACAGTCTTGCTTTGCCGCAAAAAACTAATCAAAGCAATGAAAAATTTAAAATGTACTGTTTTGATTAAGCATACAATCTGACAAGTTATTATAATGGCATTAACTTGCTATAGTTACAGAAAGTAATATATTCTCCTGTGTCATTCATTGTATGTTATCTATTTTTATTTTTAAAAATGAAACACACAAAACTATAAATTTAATAATACCTTACTAGTCAAAATGAAATAAACAGTTTAATGTTTCATTAACTACTTAGTCCAATAATTCAGGAATTTAAAATAGCAACAAAACTAATAATTGACTCAACAATTTTTCAATATATCAATAATGACAAATTATTATACATTATAAGAAATATAAGAAATATTTCTCATGTCGTCACGTGACAACAATCGCTTATAACTCGATAAGTAATTTATTTATCGAAAAAGAGAAAGCAACATTCGATTCCAAAACTCTTCCAAAATCTAATAATGTATAAATAATCTAACATTATTATTTTATTAGAGGTTAATTTTTAAAATGACTACGTAAAATAAATACATATTTGAATATGAATGAATATATATTCAATTTACTGCATGATAAAAAATAAAATGTATGTAAGAAATGTAATCATAGATTATTCTTTTTTTCCGTGCAGTTAAGAACCATTTTATCTTTTGTCAGAATATGAAAAATATTACCAACATTTCGTTTATGATGCACCATGTATCATTTCAGTACACATTTCAGTCTGAAATATTAGCTGCAAACAACTGAACTGTTTGTATTAAGTGAAAATGGGTTACTCTTCCATAATCGAGCTCATGGGAATACTTTTGCTTTATAATAGATATATAAATATAACAATAAAATACAATAAAAAGTATTTATATATTGCTTACATGGATTTCAAGGAAAATAAATAAACCTGCAATAAGAGTTAATTTTAATTTAATGCTAATCTTACTTATAATAAAATCCAAAGTCGAGAAAGTGTCTGTAACGGTACCGGACTGAACCACTCTGATCTTCGAATTGACCGTAGTTAAACGCCATGTTAGGCTTAATGAAGAATCTATTCTAACATATAACAACTAAACGATAATTTATCCTACTTGAAATCATGATTTTCAAAATAAATTAATGTCTGTGAGATGACTTACACTAAATTTTATGTTTATATTCTGAGATAACTTCAGTTGAAATTAGGTTTATTGCTCCATGAAAGTAAACAAACAAATGAATCATTCGTCGTGAACGTTTAAAATATTAAACCATAAATGCCACCATTAGGAAAGCGATCGCAAACAGATAAAGTTACTTTCCTCCGTGATACTAGCGTCGCTAAACTACTTCGTTCATTCGTTGTGAGCCTTTATCGCCATCTATCGGTGAATGAAGATAATGTTTTGAAGATTTGAAGATTTTATCGTTCTTAATCTTTACAGAATCTTTCTATAGTGAAATCTTTAAACTATTGAAGTTCAATCAAAACAGTTTATTTCCTTCGGGACTGTCGTTGTTTATATCAAAGGATTGAATATTATTTCATAACATCTTAATGAATTTAAATTTGTATACATTCGGGTTTATCTGTTTAATTATGCTATATTATAAAGAGGGGAAAGAAACTTATAGGCCCCCGAAATCGTACGACGCGTTTTGATAACAATCATATCAAGCAATACTACAACTCAACTTTGCCTTCGGGTCGGTATAAATAGATGGGGGAAAATTATGATTTTCATCATTTGATGATTCATATCGCTAGTGGTTAAACGTGTTTTAAATTGCTCCCGCTTTTTATCCGTGCGAATCGTTTCAGAAGATTGTTGTTTGCTTTTAAGAGTTAAAGTTTTTTATTGATTTTATATTATGGATGTTGATATGCCTATTGATGGAGTCATCATCTCTCTTGCCACTTAGACAAGGCACGTCCAAAGAGGTCTTTTTTGGCTTGGCGGCGCGTGACTGGAATCACTACATCGACGTCTTGTCGAGCAGTGGCTTCTTTTGCCAATTTGTCCGCCCTCTCGTTAAAGACGTGACCAACATGGGCCCGGACCCAATGCAGATGAACCTCAATTCCTGTAGTTTTAATCAGGTCCCTAATCTCGGCAATGGCCTTGTGCTGAGGCACAAGTCCGTGAAGCGCTTGGAGCGCCGATCTCGAGTCTGAGAAGACGTCGAGCTCCCCGATACCTCTCCTGTGGGCATGGGTGATTGCTTCTTTGATCGCATGGACCTCCGCCGCAAACACTTCCGCCCCATCGGAGAGACGGAACTGGCTCTCCGCAAGTACTTGGTTCTCTGACACAGTAAGGAACGCGCAGCCTACTGTAGCGTTCTCTTGCTTGGATCCATCCGTGTAGTACGAACACGAAGTCCGCGGAGCCAAATCCGCGGTCCAACGGACTCTCCAGAGATCCTCAAGTCTGGGAGTGGGCCTCCAGAGGTCGACCGACCCGGAGTCTAGTCCGGTACCGTCAACACTCTTCTTCCATCGGACAAGGGCCGTGTAGTCCCTTTCCAGCCCTGCACGCAAGTCGAGGGGGAGTATCCCTGACAAGACGTGGAGAGCATCCGTGGAGGTTGTCGCGTAACATCTTGTTACGCAAAGGAGTAGGCTCCTTTGCATGCTAAGCAACCTATTTGCAACCACTACCTTCTTTGAGTAAAACCAAATAGATGCCGCGTAAAGAATGATTCTTTCCGCTATGCGCGAGAGGTCGCAACGCTGTCCTCTCAGTAGACGAAGTTTCGTTTCAGCGCTTGAAAGGGCTGCGTTCACTGCAAGTTGGCTGGGGTCAGGCGGTGTTCCGACCACACCGACGTCCGTTGGTTTGCTATCATTGTTGGAGATACGGCCACACACGTTCAGTTTGTCACAGAGCGTCCCTCTGCGGGAGATGTGGGGCCAAAGGACATGAGACTATAGGTTGCACTCTTCCACCGAAGTGCCCAAACTGTAGCTTTAGGAACTTGCGCAGAACGGAAGACGAGAAATTGTCGACCACTCACGCGGCAGGTTCCAAAGAGTGCCACATCCACCAGATGGAGTTCGAGCGAATCAAAAGAATCCAAGATGGAGAGTAAAATTCATTTTGCCCATCTGAATTGTCACAAGGCAATTGCTTGTATGGATCAACTGGGTCGTGATACGATCTCCCTGGGTTTGGATGTGGTCTCGTTGAACGAACCGCATGTCGCCGAAGGTTCTGTTAGCGGGACTCCTGAGGGCTACGTGCAAGTTCACTCGGCAGGCAAGCGCTTTCGGGCGGCCCTCTGGGTAAACAAGCGCATTCACTTCGTCTCCATCCTAAGGCGTTCTGACGTGGTGGCTATCCGCTGCAGATGGTCAGGGAAAGATGTGCTAGTAATAACTTGTTACTGCGCTCCTTCCCAAGACATTGACCTTGTGTTCGTACCGTTGACGACCCTTTTAGGAACCTACCCGAGTGAGAATGTCATTCTAGTGGGTGATTTTAACGCTAAGTCAACTATCTGGGGGCAACGGCCGACAGATCCGCGAGGGCGAGATGTCATCGCACTCGCTATGAACGCAAACCTGGAGTTTGTCAACGACCCGGATAGTTTGTCCTCCTTCCTTGGTCCTCAAGGTGAGGGGTGGATCGACATCCTGTTGGTCCGGTATTGCGCAAACCGCATTACCGACTGGGAGATATCCGAGGTCCCGTCGCTGAGCGACCACCGAATCATGATGTGGGATTATCACGGCAAACCAGCCAATCGCCTCCCGAGAGATGTCAGCCGTCGCTGGTATAAAAGGGACTTGGACTGGGGCGCATTCTTCCGCGATCTGCAAGCTGCGGATCTGATTCGGTACGAGTTTGCAACCCCTGATGAGGGAGTCGAATACTTGATGTCGACTTTGAGTCGGCTATGTCAAAACCAATACTTACAAAAAAAACTTGGACAAAAATCTAATCTATTGAAATAAAGCAGATGAAGGGAAATAAAAGTGTTGTTTTTAAACCTTATCTTTAACAGTATTAAGAAACACATAGAAATTAAACTTATACTTACGAAAAACACGGTAGGTTAGCGGCTACTTTACCGGTAAACAAGCAAAAAAGTACACAGCAGATAATCCAATCTTTATGCAGCTTTGGTTGTCTTCATGCATTATAATTGGTTTTTCTTGAGTTAATCCTAAATATTCTAATAATTTTATTATCCATAAAGTTTCTGGACAAGCGTTTGCTGAAGCTATATATTCTGCTTCAGCAGATGATAAGGTGATGCATGTCTGCCTTTTTGTGATCCACTGTATTGGATTGTCTCCCAACATGTAAATACTGCCAGAAGTTGATTTTCTCGTTTTTGTATCTCTCGCCCAATCTGAGTCTGTATAAACTTCTAATTTTGGTTTCTTTTTTGTATTTAAAACTAAATTGAGATTTTTGGTACAGTGCAAATATTTGATTATTCTCTTAACTGCATTCCAGTCCTTGTTTCGCGGTGCTTCATTACGTCTACTAAGGATGTTGACTGGTGCTGATATGTCTGGTCTAGTAACTGTCGCGATGCAAAGAAGTGAGCCTATAGCTTTTCGGTATTCTGTGTTGTTTGGTAATAAATTTTCGTCATCTTCTATTTTATTAAAACCGAGTTCCATCGGTGTTCCGTATGGTTTTGAATTTTCAAGATTAAATTTCTTAGCTAATTCTTCAATTTTTGAGTTTTGGTTTAGTGCGTAACCGTCCGGTATTTTTTCTATTTCGGTTCCTAAGTATTTCTTTATTTGTCCTAAGTTTTTCAATTCATATTCTTCGTTTAGTGTTTTTACGTTTTCTTTTATTATTTCCGGTTTACTTGCTATAAGTATGTCGTCGACATAAATTATTACATATGTGAAATTATCTTTTTCTTTTCTTATGAATAAGCATGTATCGGCTGTGCTTTGCGTGAAATTAAGTGCTTTTAATGAATTTTCTATCTTTGAGTGCTCTTGAGCAGACTCTTGCTGCCTATGTTTGAGACCATATATGGTCTTGTTTAGTTTACAAACTTTATAATTAGAGTTTGTTTCTATGTAACCCTCTGGTTGTTGCATATAAATTTCTTCTTGTAAATTTCCGTGAAGGAATTCCGCATTTATGTCAATATGGTGTACATCAAGTTTTTTATAAGCGGCTGCGGATAAAAATGCACGAATAGTGGTGTGTTGCACTACTGGTGCAAATGTTTCATCATAATCTTCACCAAATTTTTGGCTAAATCCTTTAGCAACTAATTTTGCTTTATATATGGGTGATTTTCCTGAACTATCGACTTTTCTTTTAAAGATCCATTTTTATCCTATTATTTTTCTATTTGGCGGTGGTTCTACCAGTTCCCATGTTTTATTTTTCATCAGCGCTTCTATTTCCGCATCTGTGGCTTTGAGCCAATTTTCTTTTTCTCTAGGATTTTTTATTTCGTTGATTTCTTTCCAATTTTTCGGTTCGATTATTTCATCGTTTTTTACTATACAGATATAACTGTCGGATGTATATCTATTAGGTGGAACTCCCCTGTTTGTCCTTTCTGACCTTCTTAATGTAGGAATGTTTTGATCGGGTTCTGCTTGTGTTTGTTCTGTATTGTTTATTTCCGTTTCAATATAATTTTTGTTATCAAGCAGGCATTCTGGTTCATTATTTTCTTCATTCAGAATGTGTGTGTTATTCTCTAAGAATTTTATAGTTCTCCCGATTATGATTTCATTATTTTTAGTAAATACTCTATAACCCTTTGAGTGGATATCATATCCCATAAATATTCCTTCCCTGGCTGTGTCTTCTAAGTTTCCTCTATGTATCTTGTTTATGTATATATAAGCTTTACAGTCAAATACTCGAAGGTAATGTAAGTTTGGTTTTCTCTTGAACCAAATTTCGTACGGAGTTTTATTTGTAGCCTTTATTGGTAGTCTGTTTTGGAGATGTGTTGCTGTCAGAGGTGGGCAAAATACATCGAAAAACCATTTTCGATACAAAATACAAAATACATTGGTTTTAGAACCTAAAATACAAAATACTTTTCAAATTCTAAAATTTCAAATTACAAAATACAGCATTTTCAAAATACGTTCAAAATACATTAATTTTAATTTTAATTTTAATTATTCTGCATTGTCTTGCACTACGGAAAAATGTTTTAATTGCAATATCATGGTATATATATATATAAAATGGTATAAATAAAAAAAATGGTATAAATAAATGTAATAAATTTTTATCTACTCATATCCGTATGGACAAGTCCGTAAACAAACAAACAAACAAAAAAGAGGTCTGCACTGACCGAAATTTCCAGGCACTGTCTCAGCCCGACCTGTAGAAAAAATTTTGGGGCCCGGTATAAAAGTTAAAAGTTCGACCCAAGCCTGACCGTGTCCCTACAAAAATTTATTTGCACGACCCCGTATAAAAGCTAAAAATTCGGTCCGAGCCTGGCCCGGCTTGTACAAAAAATTTATTGGCCCGTATAAATGCTAAAAGTTCGGCCTGAGCTTGGCTCGTACAAAAACTTAATTGGCCCGAGTGAATTTCTACAAAATATAATTTTTTACGCTGATGAGGTTAAAAATTCTTTTGTACGAGGTATTCTGAAAAATATATTTATTTTAGCTACTTTTCATATTTATATTCATTTTTAAAAAAGCGCCCATAGCTGCGAAGTACAGGTTCAGCAGTTCCAAAATACTGCACTCCCTAGATTTATTTCTGCCTTTGCCCATGTAAACTACATTAATTTTTTTATGAGTCTCTATTCGTACGCAACTGTTTGAGTTATCATTAATATCATTAATCCATATTATATGGTTTGGAAGCTTACAAATGTGAAAAAAGCTATACAGAAAAATCTTAATACGGAATCGCGTAGAAGCGAAAATAATCCGTTTCAGACAAGTTGCCACCTTAGCTGGTAGATCACCTGTTGTAAATGCACTATATTCTTTTCACACGTATTATTGCATTCATTTTGCAGGAATGAACACATTTTCTCGTTTAAGACAATGAATTCATCATAGACAGGTTTATTTTCACAGGTTTTCGTGTACTGCAATTTTATTGCCTAGAAATATATGTACTATTCTTCAAAAATTATAAATTTTAAATTTTAATTGTAGAATAATAGCGATTTAAAAAATATACACTTTTTGCAAAAATTGTTGGACCGGCCCAAAATTTACTAATTTTTGCAAGGGCCAGGCCGGGTTAAGGATTTTTATATGATCTGTGTCGAGACCAGACCTGAAAATTTCTTCCCATCTGGACCTCTAGGAAGAATGTACAGGTCTGGCTCGGTCCGGAAAAAAAGAAATCTGCCCCGGCCCGATTCTTCAGGAAAAAGTAAAGCCCAAGCCTGGTCCAGTCCGAAAAGAGTGATGAACAGCCTCTGTCGGTATCGACCTGAAAATAGTGTTTTGGTCTTACACCAATTATTACAAAAAATATTATTTCGAAATATTTCGAGTATACTTATATTTATATCTATCGCGTAGCGGGATGTATCACAATTAATTATTTTCCTTTCAGTAGGAGTTCTCAAGTATGTATTATCTATCCATCTTTTCACGAGTCTAGGCAATAACTAACCGCATTGCTCTCCTAAAATATTTTTAGAATGCAATACTCGGGAAAACTCTGGGCGATTCTATTTGTGTATCACACCATCACACGACAATATTTTATAATTCACATAACAACATTAAGAATTATAAAATCATTTACTAAAAGCATTCAGCAAAAATGTTTCAGCAGAAGATAAAAATCCTTATCGTACAAAATTTGGAAAAAAAAATGCTTATATTCACATATTCATATGCTTCTAGAAACAAATTCAAAGACTAGACAAAACAGACAAGCATGTATTTTCTTGTTGTGAATCAGTAATTTGCAGTTTAAACACAAGTTGTGGTTTAAATCAGCTTCAAGTCTGGTACGAACAGTTTGAAAAATAGAGAATTGTATTTTGAGTATTTTGAAAATACAAAATACATAGAAAAATAATTTCAAAATACATTACCAAAATACTTTGGTTTTATCTGTTTAAAATACAAAATACAAAATACAAATGTATTTTGAAAATGTATTTCAAATACATGTATTTTCGATACTGCCCAGCTCTGGTTGCTGTATTTATTGCTTCACCCCAGAATCTGTGGGGTAACCCAGCTTCTGAGAGCATAGCTCGGGTCATTTCTATCAAGCTCCTATTCTTTCTTTCAGCAATCTGGCTCGGGCAGTGTGGAACAGTAAATTGGTGTTTTATACCTCTTTTTCTAAGAAAGTCCTCCGTATTTTTACCTATATATTCGCCCCCGTTATCCGATCTGAATGCTTTGGGATATCTCCCGAATTGTGTGTGAACCATTTGTGTATAGTCCTTTATTTTGTCTGAGACCTCATCTTTGTGAGATAGTAAATAAATTACAGTAAATCTAGAGTGGTCGTCAATATAAGTGACGAAATACCTTTTCCCCCCCTAAAGAGTTTCAGATAATTTCGGATATGGTGCATCAGTAGTTTTTGTCTTGATGTATGTTTCACAGTGTGTAGTATGACTGCAGTTGTTTATTTTTATGCCATTGGCCAAGTTGTTTTTCATCATTTGTTTTATACTTTCGTAATTTCTATGATCTAGGCGTTTGTGCCAAAGTTCTAGACATTCTTTATTTTTGCAGTCGTTTGCGATATTTGCTGTGTTTGGGGGTATCTTTATCTGAGAGAATTACCTCATATAAATTATTTTTCTTTTTCGCTTCCAGATACGTTTTGCCGTTACAGGATAGCATTGCATTTTTCGTCTTCAAATATTAATTTGTAACCGTGTTGAGTTGCTTTACTCACAGAAATTAAGTTTGTTTCCAAATCTGGAACATATAACACGTTTTTTAATTTTATTTTATTTGAGTCCCCGTTTGATGTTTTTGTTGTAATCATAACTTCACCGGATCTGTAGGAATTGAGTGTGTTTCCGTTCGCGATTATTACGGATGTTTGTTCGGTGTTGTTTATTTCAGTAAATATTTCTTTGCTGTTCGCAAAATGGGAAGATGCTCCGGAATCAATAATCCAGGTTGGTTTTCCGTGCTTTTCGATTATAAATGCTGCATCTTGATTTTTGTTATGATTTATTTGTACGTTTTTATTTTTTTTTTCTTTCGTTTCATACCTATCATTTTCACTATCACCGATTGTGTTTTCGAAGCAGAGCGACGATGTAAACTTTTTTGGTTTAAATGATTGTTTATTCGGTGTAGCTTTTTGTGAATTTCTGCTTTTTAAGTGCCAGCATTCTTTATAGTTATGATTATTTTGCTTACAGTACGTGCAATATTTATTATCATTTTTGTAATCATTATTTACGAACTTTTTCTGTGTTTTAAACGCTTTTGTCGAATTTTGGTTTGTTCCGAGTTTTCTACTCGTTTATTATATTCGTCAACAAGTTTATTTTTTATATATTCTGGTGTTAACTCATTTTCCGGCCTGGCTTCCAGAGACGTTATTAGTGTGTTGTAACTAGGTGGAAGTGAGCACAGTAATAGTGCTGAAATGTGTGAGTCACTAATATTTTCTCCAATTGCAGAGAGTTTGTCGATGGTTTCAAGAATATGTGTTATGTGACCTTGCATGTTACCGTTTTCTTGTAATTTGGCTTCATATAATTTTTTAAGTAAGTAAAGTTTGCTTGAAAGATTTGCTCTTTCATGAATATTCTTTAACGTGTCCCACGTTTGCTTTGACGTGTTTAAATTTCTTATATGGACGATTTGAGAGTCCTCAAGACTTAAATTTATTATCGCCCTTGCTTTCTTGTCCTTCTTTTGCCAATCAGGTGTTATTGGGTTTGGCGGTTCTTCTGTTATTAATTCAGATAAATCTTCTTTTATTAATAACATTTGGACCTTGAATTTCCATATGGAATAATTATTTGGATTTAATTTTTCAATTATCTGTGTTTCTTTTGAGAACGCCATTTCTTCGATTGATTTTTCTGTATTGTTTTTTATTAAGTTTTATTTAATTAGTTCTGTAAAGATGCTTATATTTGTTTTCGTTCTTTCGAACTAGTTCTAATTGATTTCTATATGCTTTGTAAATGTTTTCAGTTCTTAAGTTTAAAAATCACACCTTCCTTCTGAGACAATTTTTCAGTCTCAATAATCTTTGAAGGAGGGGTTCGTTCAAACGCGATAATGTCTCAAGAAGATTAAAAAAGGATAAGATAAAATTATCTTACCTTTTCTGAAGGTGCATCTTACTTCTGAATATAATCCAATTGTAGTTAATCCAAGGTGTTAGTAAATTGATCGCACAGAACACATCACTGTTGTTTTCAACATCACTATCACACTGAAAAACTAATTATTTAATTAGGCTTTGACTGCAAATAATTAAACGTCTTTTAAAACACATTCTTGATTATTTAATTACGCGGATAATAAAGACAATTACATGTTACATACATATTTAGGTTTAGATTATAAAGTAATATACAATTTGTTGACATCTTTGAGCTTATTCGCTATACGTGCTTACGCGTTTACATTTTTATTCAGGACTGAAGAATTAAAGTCATAATAAAGAGTTCAGAGTTTATCATTACATCATTCTTACGTCAGAGGAAATTACACATATTGCGAGGTTTGAGCGTAAGAACGTAATTGGAATAATAAAGTTTCATTTGCTGCTATAATTATTGTTCTAATGTCTTTAATCTATTTCATATAATAATAGTTCATCAATTTAAAAAAGCTTTTGAACATTTATTTGAAGTTGAGTGGTCATAAATATTACTTTGCTATTCATTATGCGTTGAAAGAAATGTTGATTATTTAGAAGCTATTTCTTTTCTTTATCAAGGTCTTTCCATCTTTCCCCTTTGCAAGAGGAAATGAAAAAGTGGTTTTTTTGTAAGTTAATTTCTCGGATGAGGTTAATATTTATAACAATATGTTTGAAAACTGTATCTAAATTTGCTGAGTTTTTATGATTTTTAAAATAATTTCTAAGCATGATTTCGTTGTAAACCATCCGAATACGGAAGATTAACATGTTTAAACTTGAAATAATGTAAATAGCATTTGTTTCTATCTAATATTCCATAACAAAATTAAAACTTAATTCCTATAAAATTTCTTTTTGAACTAATTGGTAGGCAATCTAAAAACATATGTATGAAGTATTTATTACTCTTTAATTACGAATTATTTCACCTATATGTTCTATACCCCGGGTAGTATGCTCTATAACCCGGGAAGGGTTCCCTGGTATTTTTTAAAAAACATTATGATTTTTATATTTCTTTTTCCTTTCTGCTGGTAAAGAGTATGTTTAATACCAAATTGCAGTGTAAAAATAACTGTTCAGCTTTTTTAGATATTTTTTTTTGCAAATAAATATTGCATTTGACTGTAAATATTAAAGTGAAAAAACAAAATTCTGATTTTTATTTAAATCATAGTATTTGTGATTTTTTTAATGTATTAAATATTGAATGGCGACCAAGAATTATAAGTTTCTAAAATAAACTTCAATTTAGTGGATATTAAAGAACATAATTTAATTTTATAATTAATCAACATTTTATTATTTCTGTAATTACGAATTATAAACTGCAAATAAGTAATTTCATTAGTTAATAGCACAAATGACAAATATTATAGTTCTTTTTGTCCTTGTATTTCATAAAATACCTGGCATCACATAAATCTAAACTTACACTCTATGTACGTGAACAACAACAAAAAAAAAGAAATTAATTACATTTATTAATTCATGCATATACAGATAGAGTAAATATAATCATACTAATGATCAGTCACATCTACAAATAACATTAACTTATCAAAATAATAAATATCAACGTTATTACGTTCACAGTGGGTATTGTTGGCATTTTGTGCTTTGAATTGAAAAAAAAAGTTTTACTTTCCTGTTTATCCCTAACGGAATTCTTTATTTGCTGTGTATGATCCCAAAAGTAGAAAATGTGTCTGTTGTAGTTCTTGCTATGAAGGATTTTAAAACAGAGAGGGGCAATTTAGATAACATTAAATAAAAAATAGAAGTCCACAAAAACATAGATGATTCTCTGTCTTCTGTCTTGCAAATTTACAATTCCTTACATCGATAGGCAAGATATCTTATCGATACAATTAGAAAACTTGAATAATCCATTTTAAAATTTATATAACAATCGACAAATGAATATAAAAAATTGCAAAAACAAAGAATAATAAAATTACACAAATGGAACAGTTATCGCTTAAATCTTACAACGTTGACACATTTCTGCGTAAGTAAGAGGAGAAAATCTGTCCCACTTTAACTTTACTATTAAGCATTTCAATTACAAGTGAGAGAGAGCAAAAAGTTTTGGCATTTCGAGAAAACTTTGTTTTGAATATTAACGTTATAATGTATATTAAGGTTATAACATTAACGTTATAATGCATATTATGGTTATAACATTAACGTTATAGTGTTATAACATTAACGTTATAATATCAACATTATAACGTTTTGAATATAACATTATTTTATTTTTATATTGAAATAAAAAATCACATGCTATTAGTAACTAATATTCAAAAACAAAGTTTCGACAAATTGGCGGGGGAAAAAATCGCGCCAATGTCGTTCGTATATGACTTCTGTGCCATAGCATGCAATAATAGCACGTGATTTTTTTAATTTCAATATAAAAATAAAATAACGTAATAAACGAAATATCTTCTTTCATTTTTAAAAAGGAAATAAAAATAAATAAATGATAGCTTGATATAAATAAATATTGATAATACATAATAAAAATAATTTATAGAGTTAAAATAAAAAATAACCGGGTTAGCATGTGAGGCACAAAATTGCCATTTTGTTGCAATCGCACCAATGTGGTGCGTATATGACATCTGTGTTCAAACACAGAACTTTAACATTAGCTTCATTATTTTCTATTATAAATAATCCCCCCCCCCCTCCGTTCTAATCCAAAATAAGTAGAATATCTACATTTAAAAAGTAAATTCTGAGGGATATGATATACAATTTTTGGTACTTTTCGGTTAGCCGGGCGCCAGTGATATATGTACATATATGAATATATATGTATACACACACACACACACATATATATATATATATATATATATATATATATATTCCTACATATATGTGTATATATATATGTATGTATATATGGATATGTGTAGATATATGTGTGTATATATACATGTACTTATAATAAAATCCGACAGCAAGAAAGTGTCGGTAACGACCATGGCGCGACCACTCTGGTCTGCGAATCGACCATAGTAATATTTATAATACTGCGACCATTTATAATACTACATTTAGGTTGACAGCATGCAACCTTTCCACAATGAATTTCAATGTACGATAATTAGACAATTATAAATTAATATATTTCAGACACTAGAGTAAAAAACATCAAAACGCAAAAAGTAAACAGGAGCTAAATATACGGAAAGTACAGTCGAAAAATGAATATTATGGTGAAATGTTATATAAGGAAAGAATCTACTACTCGTTTATTCCATTTAGCACAGTAAACAATAAAATCAAGCACCAAACATACTAGTACAATATTTTATTTCATTTCACACATTAAAGCGTGTTATGAGTACATTAATATAGAAGCAATACTCACATCAGCGTTCAAAACTTTACTTTAATGCAGCTTATATGTCATTGAAGCACACGCAAAAAAATTTTCCCCATCCCCCCGTTTATCTATCGTCTTCGTCAGTGTCTATCGCTTGCATCGAATCCCATTTCTTGTCATTTGATTGGTTAAAGCTACAGATCACGTGATTTCGCAAGTTATTTTCGCTCTTTGTGGATGGGTTGGACTTCAACTTTGATTTAACTTGGCGAAACCCCACCTACTGCAAACTGTTCGCAAACAGCGCAAAATCTATCTGGATCACGGCCATGATTTCACGATACAAGAAAAATAGTATGTGAATATATCACACATTTAAAAAATTCACCACTATTTTAAAATAGTAATATTAGCTTTATATTACTATTCAGAAATAGTTGTGAAATTCTCTTAATTTATCCTGTTAAATTGACAACACTTTTAGGGACACATTATTTTAAAAAATGAAAAAAATATAAATTAAACATTATTTATTCAAAAATATACTTTAGTAAATTACGAATTAATTTAATAAACATGTGGATGTAATTTATGGCTCGCTTTGTATTGCTATAATTTTGTTTTACTGACCATTGCTAATGATTTCATTGTCAATTTTTATGGTTCGTGTCATTAGCCATAAAGATGAGCACAGTTTGTGTGTGCGTCTATAAGTTTCATATAAAACAAAACATAAATAATACCATTTTTCTATTTTATTACTTTATAACAACCAAAAATCATAGGCATTTATCAATAATAAATTAATGTAACTAAAAAATGAAGAATAAATTGAATAATGAATATGTAATTTTTAACTATACACAGATTTTCCGGTTTTTAATATTTTGCATTTAAATTATTTGAAATAAACTATTTAACTTTTTCAACGAAACAACATTTTCATTGATGAATATCCAATTTACACACATACATATGAAAATCAACTTTTGATAATACTATGCATCAAATTAATGAAAAAATATCTACATCAGTAAAAAAATATACAAATTAGTAAAAATTTTAAACAAAATTACAAAAATTAAAACATATTTCCAAATTATCAAAAAAAATTAAGGTTTTCGAAAAATATTTACACATGAACAAAAATTTACAAAAAAGTCAGGACTTTCGAAATTAATAATAATAAAAAAATGACAAAAAAATTTACAAATGAGCAAAAAATTTCATGGTTTTTGGAAAATATTTACATATCAACAAAAATTTATACACAAGTCAGGACCAGATCTATGTCTAACATCGCATTTTTTTGACTTCAATTGTTAAAATCATCGTGGTAGCACTGTGAAATACAAAATAGTACCTTCAAATGATAATCTTTGTTTCAAATTGGAACCAATATATGGTATACTAGGAATCATTTGTGATTTGAACAAATTAAATATGTGTGAGAAAACCATTAACGTATCAGCGACTGATGGGACTCATTTTGCTGATGTAATGTCAATCAATCAAAAACTAACAGATGGACGTGCTTTGAGGGTGTTGACATTACAAACAGATACAAGAAACAAATCTGATTAAAGCAAATAATTGAAATAATGATATAACTGAACCAACCCCAATAAGTTTTTCTGATAATAAATATGCTTCAGAGTTTCCTTTAGGCTTACCTACTGAAGTGTGGATAAATTAAAACTGACCCGTCAGTTCAGAAGTGGCCCATACAAAAGCAAAGGATATAGATAAAGGGTATAGCAAATTTTTAGTTTATTATCAGTTCAGGAGGATGAGTATAGTTCATTTCGGATAGGTATGCATAGAGGTAAATTGTATGTTGAATCGCAATTGGACCGAGAATTCATATCAAAGTATAATTTAAACATATCTGCTTATGACCTGAGAAATCCACAACATTCGACAATGAGTGATTTCGAATTACGCAACCAATAGAATATTTACCTTAAAGGAAAGAAAAATGAAACCCCATTCAGCTGTTTCAGATATCCAAGTTGATCACGTGATCGATGATGAACAGCAGGACCAGACCTAAGTCTAACATCGCACTTTTTTTTCTCGACTTCGGTTGTTTAAAGTGTTATTTTAAAGGGTAGTATAAGGGTTGGACAACCATTATATAATTCAAAAAACTATTTGGAAGGTATCATTATTATATTTCGCATCAATTATTTATGTATATGATAGCAACACCCAAGTTTATTTTCAATGTGTTGTTTCCTACCACTCCATAATTTTATGCAGATTTTTAGTTGTAACCCATTATTTATTAATCTTAGGTCACCTTGATGCGTAAATAGCACCTGTCTAAGGGAACATATACAGGGTGGGTAAAATGAAACTGGCCGGAAAATATTTATAAGACTGACACGGCATTGACCATTGTTAACGAACAGGAGAACTGCCCATCGCAGAAAATGCTGGAAAAGGGCACCGTCCTTGTCGATGCAACGCTGTGCTCGATTTATCAAACTGTGAAACAGTTGTGGCAGCAATAGCGTTTTTAATGTTCTGCTGTAGCTCTTCCAATATGTGGGGATTATTTGAGTAGACCTGACCCATCAATTTGTCCGACAGTTAAAAAACACAGGGAGAGAGACCAGGTGATTGAGGTGGCCAGGAAATTGCACTGCCTCTGCTGATTGTCCTCTCCTCACCGAACACCTCATGCACTCGTGAGAACGTTGTCAAGGCAGTGTGTGCTGTAGTTCCGTCTTGCCGAAAATATCCATACACCATCTTCTGTGAGTTGATCCACAAGTAGATTAATTCTTATAAATATTTTACGGGCCAGTTTTATTTTGCCCATCCTATATATTCAGTATGCCCACTAAAGTCCCTTGCCACCCTCTTAACTTCGGAACGGCTGCTGCTATATTCATAAAAGTGGTGTCTAGGTATAGTAAAGTAGCCATGCGCTACTGAATGAAACTTGGTGGAAAACTGCGGAGTTAGAATTTCTATCTCGAAAACGGAAAGAGATAGGGAAAACAAGTGATTTACAAAGTTGTAGAGCATCACCGATTTAGTGCAAAATACATCTTGTGGATTAATGCGAAGAATAGAACGGTTAAAACGCGCATTTGTTTTTCTGTGACGTGACAAAACGATCTTAGAAAGAAAGAAAGAACCACTTATGAAACAGCAGGTGTATGCGACTCCTACACAAAGAATGCAGGACCTTAAACGACGCATTACGGACGCTTGTGCCAACGTGTCGCCATCTATGCTCCAACATGTGCAACGTGAAATTCAAACAAGGTTCCAAATATACATTGCAGCTGACAGTGAGAAGTTTGAACATCTAAAATAAAGGTATATTATTATAACTAGTTGTTTTTTCTTTCTAAGATCGTTTTGTCACGTCACAGTGTAGAAAATCCCGAAAAAACAAATGCGCGTTTTAACCGTTCTATTCTTCGCATCAATGTCCACACGGTGTCTTTTCGTACTAAATCGATGATGCTCTACAACTTTCTAAATCACTTTTTTTTCCTATCTCTTTCCGTTTTCGAGATAGGAATGCTAACTCCGCAGCAATACACCAGGTGGTATCGTAGGCTGTTTCATTGAGTAGCGCATGGCCACTTTACTATACCTAGACACTACTTTTATGAATATAGCAGCAGCCGTTCCGAAGTTAAGCGGGTGACAAGGGACTTTAGTGGGCACACTGTATATAAAGCTTTTATTTTGGGAGGGGACGTAGAGGTATGCGTACTTCTAAACATTTTGCAAATCTACTAGAGGAAATGAACAATTCTAAATTTTGGAATTTATTAAGTTTTCTACACCGTTTGTTGACAACAAAGATGTTCATATTTAAATTCACTATCAGCTTTGTATGTTCTTAAAAACAAATAACAATCTGCTAGTAACAACAAGAACAAAAAAAACACGGCAAAAAATTACATATGGCATTACATAAGTTGCTTCAAATTGAACGAAAACAAAATAAAACAGATATTACACTTTTATGATATAACTAAAAAATTTGAATACTATTTAGACCTGAACTATTTCATGTTTTTTCTGTTACAACAGAACCTTCTCTGTTCGAGGTCAGAACCTTCCGTTTGGAAGCGGTAGACGATACTGCTGAGCGGCAGAGGACTGGTGATAACGTGGAAACAGACTTTTAAATAGAACAATCATTTATAAGCATTATATATATATCCGGTTGTTCTGGGAAATACAGACCGTGGAGTATATTATGGACTATCATAGGTTACTCGTGGATTGAAGACAAATATTTTGGTACCCCATTTATTAAAATTCATACACCCGCTCCCATTTTCTCTGGTAATAACGAATCGTACATTGTCCACTGTAAAAAGCATTACCCTCTTTTCCTGCGAGCAGTCGCGTAAAAATAGATCGTGTTTGAGCATTGAAATTTCCACTGAGATCACTTGCATAATGTATGATTGTTTGAGTGCAGACTCAAAGACAAATAAGATTACAGTTATATTGGGTTGAAATCACTCAAAGACAGATCACACAAATGAACAATTTCTGGAGTTAAATTGAGAGAACCCCTAAACATTTAAAACGCTCTCTCTCTGTATATATATATATATATATATATGTTTTGAAAAACATTAGTGTCAAAGAACAAATAATTGAGCCAATTCGGAAACATGAAAATTTCAGTCTCGATATTACGCAACTATTGACTTCTTTTCCTCTGTAAACCACTCACAAGAGGGAAAAATTGGGGCTTTTTCGAACTGCTTTCCCCTCTACTGTTAACCTTGGAAGGATGATAATGTAGTAAAAATTGATTTTGTAATTAGAGTAACATAAAACCTCTTTAGTAGTAGAGTTATGAATCCACATAAAAGCCTTCTGTAATTTATACATCTAGTTATAAATAATCATTATCATCCTTAGAAATTTCAAATAAGCAGCGGGTTTCTTCGACTTTATAGATAACTAGTTGACCCGCCCGGCATTGCGTGCCCTTAAATAAACCTCAAATTGGTATGATTTTATATCTTTAACCCGATTTTGTATGAATTTATATTTTTAAATGTAAAAATCCCGAAAAAATATTGATATTCATGATATATTGATTTTATATCTTTAACCCGATTTTGTATGAATTTATATTTTTAAATGTAAAAATCACGAAAAAAATATTGATATTTGTGGTTAAAGCGCTCGTAAAAAACATTTTCTTGTTTTGTTTTTAGGGTCGTTTCATAGTTTAAAAAAATAGTTCTTTTTGTCCGAACTCTTTGAAAATTTTAGAAGTAATAAATATAACGGTTTTGTAACCCGTGTAAAAATGTCGTGAAAAAATATTGATATCTAGTTATAAAAGAAATATATTTTCTTCTCGCATGTTTTGTTTTCGCGTTGGGTTCTTTAACCTTTAAAAATAATAGTTCTTATAGTCCGAACTCTCTGAAATTTCGATCGATTATAAATATAACTGTATCCAAGCACTCTTTAAAATTTCGTGAAAAAATATGCATACACTATATTTCCAATGATGACCGGTCACTTGCGATTTTAGACGTTTTGTTAGATATCTGGAAAGATACATGAGGAATTATCCTGAAACTTCAGGAGTGTAAACAACATGATAGATGTCATATATCTCCGCGAAGATTTTTTTCCGAAACCCCATAAGGGGCCGTCAACAAATTGAAGAAAAACGAATATATTTTGGATAACCCTGTAAAAACTAATATTGCAAAAGCATTCAAATTGTAGATTGTGATTAAGTGGCTTATTGTAATAATTTGGGTCCATTTTTATGAAGATAGCATGTATACTCGAAGAGAAATTCAGGTTTTTATAAAAACAGTGCTAAATTTTACCAAGTTTTTTGCTTATAATTTGCAGAGTTTTTAATATAAAAACATGTTATTTTCAGGAAATATGACAAACAAAATTATACACAATACCTTGCAATCAGAATTAAAAAATAATAAAAATTGTATGAAAAATGAGCAGGTTTACTAAATATTGGTTCACTGCGCATGCGCGAATTCAATCAAAATATACTGTGCACAATATACGAGGGTCGATCCAGAATTAAGTTTCCCAAAGAGCTCCAGCGGCAAGGGAAGGTGCGAGGCGAAATACGGCAACAGGGCTGTGCGCGGCTGTTCCCGCACTCGCGATTCCCCCGGCCACGCTTCGCTGTGCCGCTTATTCTTGGCTCAGCAGCCGTCCGAGATGGAGGTTCCCATTGTTGATCCCGCCAAGTGCAAGTTATTGTGCAACACTAAGAAAACTCAGGCGAGCTATCCAGAACCGCCGGAGAGGACGATTGACAGCAGGTGTAACCTTGCTTCACGACAACGCCCGACCTCTCGTCTCCCGTCAAACCCAGGAACTTTTAACACAATTTGGGTGGATTGTCATGCCCCACCCACTTTACAGTCCGGACCTCGTACCTAGTGATTATCACTTGTTCCCCAAGATCAAGAAACATTTGGGTGTCCAACGCTTCCGGAGCGACTATAACGTCAAAGAAGAGGTGAAACGCTCCCTCAACGGGTTGGCGGCGGAGGTCTACGACATTGGGATACAAAAATTGGAGCACCGTCTACAAAAATGCGTAGAAAAAGATGGTGATTGTGTAGAGAAATAGAGCAAACATTCTTCTTTTCAACAATGTAAATTTCTATGAGAATAAACATTGTTGTCAATGTGTAAATTTGATGGGAACCTTATTTCTGGATCGACCCTCGTATTAGCTAAATGTATAGACCAACTTTTATGAAAATCTCAAAAACATAGCTTGAAAATTCTGATAGTAATTGTCGATAGAATAAGCTCGAATTTCGCTGTTCCCAAAAGGAAGCAAAAAGATGAGGGGTTGTATCCAAATATACTAGCTTATGAAAGTTGACATAATAAGAATGAAGTGTCTCTCATTCTATATTTGATACAACCCCTCATCTTTTTGCTTCCTTTGGGAACAGCGAATTTCGAGCTTATTCTATCGACGATTACTATCAGTTTCAAGCTATGTTTTTGAGACTTTCATAAAAGTTGGTCTATATATTTAGCTAATATATTATACACAGTATATTTTGATTGAATTTGCGCATGCGCAGTGAAACAATATTTAGTGAACCTGCTCATTTTTCATATAATTTTTATTATTTTTTAATTCTGATTGCAGGGTGTTGTGTACAATTTTGTTTGTCATATTTTCTGAAAATAACCTGTTTTTATATTAAATTCTCTGCAAATTATAAGCAAAAAACTTGATAAAATTTGGGACTGTTTTTATAAAAACCTGAATTTCTCTTCGAGTATACATGCTATCTTCATAAAAATGAACCCAAATTATTACAATAATCCACTTAATCATAATCTACAGTTTTAATGCTTTTGCAATATTAGTTTTTACAGGGTTATCCAAAATATATTCGTTTTTCTTCAATTTGTTGACGGCCCCTTATGGGGTTTCGGGAAAAAATCTTCGCGGAAATATATGACGTCTATCATGTTGTTTACACTCCTAAAGTTTCAGGATAATTCCTCATGTATCTTTCCAGATATTTAACAAAACGTCTAAAATCGCAAGTGACCGGTCATCATTGGAAATATAGTGTATTTAGTAATGAAAACATGAGTAGAAACCGAGCAAAGCCGCGCCGAAACAGTCTGCATTTTCATTGAAAATTTATCAGATTTTTTTTTTTCGTCCAAATGTTTCAAAATTTTCATGATGTAAATCGGGTCTGCCGAGATTCTCCAAAAAGATTGTGCCGAAATACCGACGTTTAGTTACTTTTAGCGTAAAAAGTCGTCTCTAGGAGGCGTGAAGTGACCAGTGGTCGAGAATTTTTTAAAAGGGTTAAAATTCGTATTTTTGAAAGCCGATTACACCGTGCGTCGCAGAGAAGACGGTTTCAGCTTTAAAAACGTATGTTTTATTTATCGCTACCTTTGAAATTGAGCTCTGGGGCAGAGGCGCTGATAGGGGGGAAAATCAAAAGCGAAAGGTTTGGAAGGGCAGCAAAAAAAAAAAAAAAAAAAAAAAAAAAAAAAATCGGCATTAGGTTCTACGCTCTGCAGAAAGCAGAGACTGAGCATGTGCGCGCCCGTCTGTCGAACCTGCCTTGGTCTATCCTCATCCAAAGGTTCAGACTTCTATATCCACTAAGATTTCGCTAGCCATCGCACACGCACACACAGAGACAGACAAACTCTCTTCTTTTATTAGTATAGATACTTTTTAATGCTAGCAAGTACTTTTTTGTTAATTTCTTTGTTTGGCAAGCACTGGAGTTGCAGTGATATTGATCACTTTCAATAATGAGATCAATAACGAGAAATCGGTAAAATATTTCGCTGTACATATATACAGAGTGTCCCAAAATGATTGAAACGTGCTTTAACTTTTTACATGTGAGAGATATACAGACATTGTAAATTTCAACAGTGTTTAAAATAAGTGTAACTTTTTGAAAATTGATGGTTAGGCCATTTCATGAACATAATCTTATTCGCTATCTTATTTTGAATCATTTTGCTATTTACATTGCCTCCAACAGGTACAAAAATTAAAGAACGTTTCAATTCTTTTGTGACAGCCTGTATTTAGACAGAGTTATCCTGCTCGTTTTTGCCTCAAATAATTGGTGAACCAAGCTAGTTACAGTCATGAATAAGGTGTCTATAAGTATAGTAAAACAGGTATACGCTAAAGGCTACATGATGGAGTACCCACTAGCATCTTTTGGCGGTATTGGAGATCGTATCTCGAAAACTATGGAATACGACCGAAAGTTAAACGACAAAGTTAAAGCAAAATCGATTTACTAAGAAAGGACATATTGTGCACTCACATATACGATAAGCAGTCTCTTACAGAAACAAGTATCCGAAACCAATGACAGATGTATTGTTTGAGAAAAATAAATAATGGCAAATGATAAATTCATTTTACAGTTATAAACAGATAAAAAAAGCCTAAGCTCTAAAAAATAACTTTTATACAAAAATGTCAGACAGTTTCCGTTTTCTTCCGTTGCTTGTACTACCTCACAGTTTTGCTTTACATTTGCGTAGGTCGTATTTTTATTTGATAAAATTGAATTTGCATGCATTTAAAAAAATTCTCATTTCACTTTCGGAGAAAATTCGTTTTTGTCATTAAAAAAAAAAAAAAAAAAAGTCTCATATCAGTGTCAGGTATTTTGGTCTGTACAGGCAATTCAGGCGTTTTTATCTGCAAACGTGAGTAATTTGAATAGTAATGCGAATTTATTTTCTGTCATTACTTATATGTTTCTCAAACAAAATATCTAAAATATCTCTCATCGGTTTTGGATATTTTCGTCTGTACAGTTCTCTAGACAAAACTGATTAGCTAGAAAATTTTACATCGGATCGGGTTGTTTCCTTTTTTTTTCGGGTTAAGGATGACTCTATTTTTTTTCTGCGTGTCGGATTCACACTAAGAGTAGTTATTCTGGGTCATATTTAAGTTTTTTGCAAGTCGGATTGTTGGGATTTTTCCAAAAAATTCGAACAGAAGTGTTTTCAGATGAAAATAAATACGTATTTGAATATGAATGATTTTATATTTTCAATTTACTGCATGAGAAAAAATGTATATAAGAAATGAATCATATAGATTATTCTTTCATTACTATGCATTAAGAACCATTTTGTCTGTTCTCAGAATATGAAAAACGGTACCAACATTTCGTTTATGAAAACACACAAAAATACATATATCGCATTTGTGATAGTTTATGCACACATACACATGCTACGTGTGCGTAGATTTGGAGGTGCCCTGCCCACTATTCCAAGGTATAAGCGTACAAATATATAAGTGTTAGGAATTGAAAAAGTGCTCGCTAAATAGAGGTGTCCGTTTTTCGGGAGTGTCCATTATGGAGGTCTTATTGAATACATACTTTTAATTTGAGAAATATTGTGGACTTTCTTTTGAAAAAGCGGGTCGACCCGCAAGAGTGAAAACCCAACCCGAAACCGACCCGAACCGCAGCAAAAAAGTTGTAGTCAACCCGACCCGACCCCGAACAGCAACGAAAAAATGTAGCGCCAACCTGACCCGAACCGCGGGTAACCCGACCCGATGCAGGACTCTAGCCTGATCCACCCTGTCCAAGTCTGCTTAAAAAATGAAGTCCGAACTCAGACACGATGTAACTGTCCGATGCCAATTTCTATGCTGAACATGTTGTATTTCTATATTGATGCTGTCAAGCTAACTTCAGCTCGTGCAGCACATTTATACTTATTCTTGTTCTAGGTGGTTCTATTGAAAATTGTTCACATTTTATTTGCATAGTTTGATCATTTTAAATTTGTTATAACGGGCTGGTTGGCCCGCTAACTTTTTTTGTCGGCCTGGCTTGCCCGTTTAATTTTTATTATCGGCCCGGCTTGCCCGTTTAATTTTTCTTACCGGCACAGCCTGTTTGAAAATTTCCCTTCATTGTGCCGGCCTGGCCCCGTACAGACCTCTACTAGCAATTGTCCATCCACTTGTCTAATAGTTAGGGCACTGGATACCGGACAAACGGTGTTGGTTTCAAATCCCAATTCTCGCTTGGACGTTTGTAGTGGGTCGGATTTCATTTTAACTATTTGAAGAGCGGTGGGTTGTAATATATCCCACTTAATTTGAATTCCTAAATGCCACATTGGCATCAGAATGATGGAGTAAAATTTTGCTTTTATAATGTAGATAAACAAAGGCTTTTACTTATTTCCAAATAAATTTGTTCATTTCAACATTTTAACAACAGAAGTACTTTGAACCTGAAAGGGTTAAATAACTTGCTATACAGTAGAATCTCGTTACAATGAATGTCAGTTTAACGAATTTTCCATTTTAACGATTATTTTTTGCCGAAACGTCAGTGAAGGCTTACTGTTGAGACCCGAAAAGTTTTTGGTTTCTGTCTGTCTGTCTGTCTGTTTGTCTGTCTGTCTGTTCCGCGATAACTGCCGTAAAAATGATCCGATTAGGTTGATTTTTGCTGGGTATGTTGGTGAGATACTCGGAATTAGCTGTATAGTTTTTGGTTAAATTTGGTTCATTCGTTCGAAAAATATAGAACATTTCTTTTTAAATTATAATGCTTTCCTATGGGACTGCAGACGATTTTCAAATTTAATTTTTAACTGAAATGGAAATCGCATATTTGAATAATGGATTTCAACGTAAAATTATGGATGTTGATTTTCGATATGGAGGTTTTAAATATATCCAATAATTTTGAAAAATTGACGATACATTTATTAGAATTGAGATATTAATTGTTTAAATGATTGGAAATTTTTTTGCATCTGTTCCGGAAATATAAAACTTTTATTTTTATGTTTTTTACAAATTTTAAAATGCATTTCTTTTTACTTTGCTCTTTAATTTATCAGTTGCCTAGCAACGATATTTCAAAGAAGATATAATAAAAGCAACACGCACAATTTTGTTCCAATAATTTATTAGCAAAATAAATTTTTGTATTCTATTGACATAAATGAAGAATTTATTTTAATAAAAGTTTTTTTTTTTTTTTTTTTTTTTTTTAATCTAAAAAGTTACAAGAATAAGAAGTTCATAAGAATTTCAGAATATCATTGCACAAACAGTGTTTAATTTAACGTTTCTAATTTCTGAAACCTCCGAAGAATTATATGCCTGTAAATATGTATGCAATAGAAAAAAATTAAATTGCGGATTGTAAGGTGCTAAATAATATGAAAAGTGAGATTAAAAAACAGTGACTTGAGCTGACGTTGAGGCTCCTGATCTGCAGATTTACTAGTTTTAGTTGTCAAAACGTCAGTGAAGGCTCACTGTGGAGACGCGAAACGTTTTTGGTTTCTGTCTGTCTGTTCCGCGATAACTGTCGTAAAAAACGACCGATTAGGTTGATTTTTGGTAGGCATGTTGGCGAGATATCAGGAATTAGCTGTATAGTTTTTGGTTAAATTTGGTTCATTCCTTCGAAAAATATAGAACATTTCTTTTTAGGTCATAATGCTTTCCTATATATGAATGCAGACGATTTTCAAATTGCTTTTCTAACTGAAATAAAAATCGCTGATTTGAATAATGGATTTAATCGTAAAATTATGGATTTTAAATTTTATATGGAGGTCTTAAATATATCCAATAAATCTATATTTTAATGCCTGGAAATTTTTCCATAGAAAATTTCTCACGCCTTGCATTCATAATATTCAAATTTTAATTGCTTAAAAAGGCGTAAAGCCAACATAGTGAAAAAGTACCCAAGCTTTACGCCTTCTTAATCAATTAAAATTTGTATATCCAATAGCTTTGAAAATTTGCCGATGCATCTATTAGAATTTAGAAATTATTGGAAAAAATTTTGCAATTGTTCGGGAAATATTAAACATTTTATTTTCCTATTTTTTACAAATTTTAAAATGCATTTCTTTTTCTTTCCTCTTTATTTTATTAGTTGCTTAGCAGCCCTATTTCAAAGAATATCAAAATAATAAAATTCAAGTAACTCGCACTATTTCGCTGCAATATTTTATTAGCAAAATAGCTTATTTTCGGGTGATTAATATTCTATTGACATAAAGGAGAATTTATTTTGATACAAGTTTACCTGTTAACTACTATATTGATTACCGAAATATTTTTTGAAAACGAAAATTACAAAAATATTGAATGTAGTTTACATTTGTATATTTCTTACGTGAAATATTATTTATTTTCTGATACATAAATGGATGTTTCGTCGTTGAAAAGTTAATATTCTTTTAAAAAATAGGATAAAATCATTCGTACAACGAGGTGGTTAAACTAAAGAAATTAGAATAGTAACACGCTTACGTACATATCGTCAAATACTGAAATATTACAATTACTGGAAATTGAGAACAAAGACGCTATCACAAAACATACTTAATAGCGCCAAATCATGTTTGCTATTTAGTGAATTGGCAGTGGGCACGATTATGAATGATTACCCAATAGGTTTAAACGTTTCCAAATAGGCCTGCCTATTTTGGGGAGATTTTAGTATGCTATTGCCATCGAGTTAGATCAGGATGTACTTAGATAACATAAATATTATAGAATGATCATTAAAACTGTTTTTACGAAACAAAAATTGTAATAACACCAGATTTCTAAAATAGATATAAGTGAAATATAGTAGATTTAGTTTACATTTCCATGCGTTGCTTTTTAACATGAGATATTATTCAACTTATTCGTCAGATGCAGCTGTTTCGTGGTTGGCAGGTAAGTAAATATTGCTATTTGGGTATTGGAATAATATTAAATTATTTTAAAAATTGTTGCTTATCCTAATAAAACCACTGTGTAAAACGAAATCCAAGATATATTAGAATCATTTACACAATCAGTAGGAAATATTGAATATAAATTTAATAAGATTATGGGAGTTCAGGGGGGCTTTGCCCTCCTGACGAAATGTACTTTTTAATCTAAATATTACAAAAATAAGAAGTTCATAAGAATTTCAGAATATCATTGCATAAACCGTGTTTAATTTAATTATTCTAATTTCTGACACCTCCGAAGTATTTTATATGCCTATAAATATGTATGTAATATAAAAAAATTAAATTGCAGATTGTAAGATGCTAAATAATATCAAAAGTGGGATTAAAAAACAATGACTTTCAGAGCTGACGTTGAGGCTCCTAATCTGCAGATTTACTAGTTGTTAAAAAATGTCCCATGCTTTCACATTATAAAAATATTCAGTTTAACGAATTTCATATTAACGAAACTTTCAAATTAACGAATACATTGAAAGCTTAAGAGGCTACTTCACTCGGACGAAAACACCCGCTCGCTAATGTTAATCCTATGGGGGAAATAATTTACGATATCTCGTTCACATTTCAATATTTTTAAATGATTTTTTTTTCTGCATTGGATAGCTGAGATCAATCTCTATGCACGCTGTTTTGTACTTTTTCGATTTTGATTATAGGTTTTTCTTTTATTAAGATACTTTCACTTTCGAAACCGGTTCCGAAAGTGAAAGTATCCCCAGTAAAAAAAAAAAAAAAAACTGCAACAAAAATCGAAAAAGTACAAAGGAGCGTGCATAGAGATTAACATCAGCTATCCAATGCAAAAAAAAAAAAAAAAAAAAAAAAAAAAAAAAAAAACATTTAAAAATATTGAAATGCGAACGAGACATCGTAAATTATTTTCCCCATAGGATTAACATTAGAATATTTCAAAGAATATTTCAGTGTTACGAATGTTGAGTTGACAAGAAGAAAAACAGCTCTATTTGAAAAACTAGAATTTGGAAGAAAACTTTCGTCGGAAACTCAATGAAGGGGGGGGGGGGGGGGCAGACGACAATGAAAATGAAGCTGATGGTGATTGTTCATCAAGTACCGAAGATTGTGTTGTACGACCAAAAAGGGCTTTATAGAACATTGAAACTCTTAAAAAGTAATTATCACAACAAAATAATGTTCCGAAAACATTTCATACAATTTTCTTTGAAATAGGCATTATCGACTTTAGTGCAGAAAACAAACTTCTGTTTCTTTTTACTTTCTTCTATCTTTACAAGAAGAAAGTACTTGGATTTATGAAAATTTTCGACTTCCGGTTTTCGACGGATTTATACGTGTTAGAAGATCCTGAATACGATTTGACTATTTTTAGAAAATGTCTGTCTGTGACTCTGTCTGGTCTGTATGTGACAAAAATTTTGTGGGCGCTCTGTCTCAAGAACTAATGCTCGGAATTTAATAAAACTTTATATTCAGTTAGTCCCTGATATAAATTGGTGCTGATTAGTTTTTGGTAAAAATCGCCCATCAGGTGGCGCTGCTATGCAGCATTTTTCGCGATTTCCGCAATAGCTCTATCTCAAGAACTAATGCTCGGAATTTAATACAACTTTATATTCAGTTAGTCTCTGATATAAATTGGTGCTGATTAGTTTCTGGTAAAAATCGCCCAGCAGGTGACGCTGCTATGCAGCATTTTGCAGGATTTACACGATTTTAGCGATAGTCATATCTCAAGCGAAATAATGCACGGAATTTAATAAAACTTGAGTTTCAGTTAGACCTTGATATAAATTGGTTCTGATTCTTTTTAGTGTATGCGAAACCTGTGTGAGATAGAAGAAAGTTTTGGGATTGACACATCCGACTAGTTTTTGTAAAGAAATAAAGTTACACTAACGTCAGGTATCTAAGATAATTCCTTTATAATAGTTACGATTAAAATCTTGAAACTTAATGAGCTTAATAATTACCTTATTTCCAACAAATAAGCTCACAATTCATTAATACTGTGTATTTATTATTTACTAACATGTTTGGGTGTTAACAGAAATATAATATAAGTGTAGTAATAATATATACTTTTATTCAGTGTGCATGCAAAATTTCCTTTTTTAAAAAACGTCATATTGGAATTTCATATTAACGAAATTTCCAGTATAAAGAATTCAATCGGTGGTCTCAAGAATTTTGTTATAACGAGATTTTACTGTATATGGGAAAAAAATGTAGTTACTTTTTCTTTTGTAAGAAATTCTACTATTGAAAGTATCTTATTTATATCAAATTCTGAATACATTTCCTCTTAAAAATCAGCATGCTACCAGAAATGACATTGAACTCAACTAAGAATAAAATTAGAGCTTCCGTTTCGAAATTATCTGTAGGTGGTATGTCCATGAAAATCAGATAAGTAGAATGATTCCAAGAGTTCAAGTAGTAAAACATGTATGCTTTTTATTAGCCACACGTTTCTTTTCAGATAATAATGAGATTGTAGTTGCTTAGTTGGGAGAGGGAGGGGGGCATACCATTAGTGCTAGGGGAATGGATTTACTTATTGCCTTTCCAAAGGGGAGAAAACGTCCGTTTTATTTAAATAAAACTGAAATAGAATTCAGCCAAGAACGGTCAGTATTTAAAGAATTAATTCTGTCCAGCGCTTAAGAGGGCAACAACACTTGTGAAATTCCGTGGAAAACTGCTAATACTGATGTACCTTTTTCGTGGGAACAACTGATGCGATTTAAATATATTTTTTTAATGATTTTGGCAGTAATTAAATAATAAATTGGTCATTTGGAAGGAAATAAAAATAAGGAAACGCAATACAGGCAGATAAAGCAGCATTTTAATCACAAGAACCTTCATAATTTTTTTAGACTAGTTTCGGTAGAATTCAGCGTACCGTCATCAATGCAAAGAATGATGGAATTTTGCCTATATAGAGAGATAGAGAGGAGAAGCGGACTCGAGGGATAGCTTTATTGACTAATGTAATTGGGGGAAATTAACAGGGGACAACCAATAGGAAATTATTTAGGAAAGGGAAGTGATAATATAATTTTTTTTAGTAAATTTAAGAAAAGAGGGTTTTTATTTAAATTTTCCAATAATCTGACAATGGAGAAATAGAGAAGTTGTGAGTGGGAATGCGAACAAACGTGTATGGCACGGCTTATAAAGGTACAAAAAGGGGCTTGACGGATGGCATGAGCGCGGGCACGGTAGAAAGACAGCGAAGCTTTTTCAGTGAGCGTGATAAGGGTATCCAGGAAAGGAAGTGAACCATTGTTTTCTGTGCCATGTAGTAAGTAAATTGAATATTGCTGTCAGTCGAGTTCATAATTTTAACGATGTTATCACTATTGTTAAGAGGGGTGTCCAAACTCGGACATCGGCCCAAGGGTCGCTTCGCCCTCGCCCAAGTTAGCGTGGCTAGGTGTCCCAATTTTCAGCAGTTAAAAAAAAAAGTCAGGAGCGACCACTGCGCGGGACACCAAATGTACCGATTTTCCAAATCGCAAGCATTTTTAAATTTTCAATTGTGCCATGCTATTCAATGGTCTGTGGGAAACTCTAGAGAATCTATAAAAATATAGGAAATATTTTAATACGATTCTCTATTTAAAAAATAATTTTCTTTGATTTTAGTGTAGAATTTTTATAACAGATAACATCAAGGGTATTCATCTATTATTAATTTGCCTTGAAAACACATAATTGTTTGACACTAATTAAAAATCATTTCCCCTCCTAGCAGGGTATACATCAACTGCACTCGCCGATGGGAGAAAATCATCAACTGCACCCAAAGCTTCGAATCTCACCTGTACAAACTTTAAACTGAATAATTCTTAAACCTTTTGACCAAGTTACTTCCCGTTTGGTATCCTTGAGTAAAAGTTACCGAAAAAGGCAAATAGAATGTCAAAGTTAGCTGTACATATTGAAAAGTTTGGAGTTTTGTGCAACTTAAGAATGAAGACGACCCCAAAATCTTGTTTTTTTTTAAGGCGTAAATTAAAAGAAGATCTAGTTTTTTAAGGAGGGGCTGTCCCTATTGTGATTAAAAAATGTTTTGTATGTCCTTTGTTTTGGATATACAGCAATAGAAAGTCTTTCCAGCACCAATAAAACTTCAATGTTAGTTGCATACACTTCATACGCATGCAACATGTCATATATACTTGTGCTACACCCAATGACATAAGTGTGGGTTTTAAATATCCAGTCCAAATTGAAAATATTTTGTTCCGTTTTTAATATCTTATTTAACAGTTTTTGGGCATCACCTAAATATTTAATGCCTGGGGCAATCATCTCCCACACACACTTCACCACTGGCTACACCTATGTATATTCTGGCACCAATAAGCTGGCATCTCTGTACAGTCCACTTTGTTATACAGACAACAGATGAAAAGGGTTTGCTTTGGACACTATTTTGATTTCCGTTCATATCGCTTAAACTATATTTTATTTTTTATTTATTTATTTTTTATTTTTCTTTTCCAGGATACATATACACACATTCATGATTATAAAGAAAATAAAAGTATATTATGTATTTTATGAACATAAAATCCATTTCATTGTGTACTTTTTATTATATTTATACACTTTTTTTACGAGAATTGCTTCTCCTTGTTTATAAAAATACTTCCCTATAACATTCCTTGTATAAAATACTTATTTAAAAAAAAATGTAAATACCCATGAGCTAAACTTATCAGTATACTTGTAACAAATAAATAAAATTTCAAGCTGTTTCTATATTGTAAAGAAACTTTTCTTATAAAGAGTAGGAACAATAACAGATGAAAGTATTGCTTTTGGACACTGCTTTGATTTCCTTTTATCTCAATTAAATATTATTAAGAACTTTTTTGAATACATACACACATTTTAAGTATTTTGTTATCATAAAATGCATTACATTGGTAATGAATTTTATGATAACAAAATACTTAAAATGTGTGTATGTATTCAAAAAAGTCCTTAATAATATTTAATTGAGATAAAAGGAAATCAAAACAGTGTCCAAAAGCAATATTTTCATCTGTTATTGTTCCTTCTCGTTATAAAAGAGTTTCTTTATAATACAGAAAATTTTCCAATTATAATGAAAAAAAAAATCCATAAAGAAAAGAAAAAGTTTCTATTCTACACAGGATTTTTTACTTTTTTAAAGATTAGTTTACTGACTGATTCGGAAAAGTTTCCTTTTTAAAACGGAATACTTTCTATCTATTCTTCCATTCTTCCAAAACGTTTCTTTATGTGAATGGAAAGTTTTCCTTATTTTATAGGAATTTATTCTGTCATTAAAGATTAGTTTACTTACTGATACAGAAAAGTTTTATTTTTAAAAAGGATAGTTTTCTTATTCTTCAGAAACTTTTCTTTGCATATAAGGAAAGATTTCCGTAAGACCCAGGAATTTATTCTGTGTCTAAAGATTAGTTTCTAAATCAAACAAGAAAAGTTTCCTGACGGAAAGAAAAAACTTTCGCTTGTTTTCGTATTTTATTCCGTGTTGGTTCGGAAAAGTTTCTTTACCGATAAGGGCAACTGGAATTCCGTTTCCTACCGGAAACTTTTCCGAATTTTTTTTTGTAGTGAACTTTGAGCTTGTGTAAATTATATAAATCCAAACAAAATGCAAAAACTATTGCTGAAATCGTACAGGTTAAACCTTCTAAAATTAAAAAGGGAAATAATTAAGTAAGTATAACAAAATAGAGTTTTTGTCTTATTTCATGGGCCATAAACACGGCTTATGGACCCTGATCCTTTCTAACTCAAAAAATCAGTTCACTTTTCTGTTATAACAGATAGTTTCTCCAAGTCGATATGAATGAAATTTAATTTTAAATGATTTTTCAATTCAGTGTTCCAAATTGCAAGGAACATTGGCTTGTAAAAGGTAAAGATTGTTCTCAAATCCAAACTGACTACTTTCTGGAACATTTCTGCATTTATTTTCATGAGTTAACGCATGAAATGGACGGGTATTTTTATTACGAAACTATACTTGAATAGCGTTTTCCATTTGTCGATGAAGGTAGAGTAAGTTTAAGAAAATCCTGTAAAGTTATGCGTTTTGAACCAAATTTCCGGATGGTAGAACCCGATAAAGGTTCAACACTGGGACACATGGGACACATTCACTGGGACACATCATGGATGAGACAATAATCGCTAACAACACCATATATATATATATTCCTTTTACCAAAAACGAAAAATGCTATTCGATTTCAAATCATTTAAATGTCTGCTAGTTTCATGCTTTTACATTTAACTAGTCGAGTGTGCCAATTTTAAAACTCCCCTCTCTCTCATACATGTTAATACTTCAAAATTCGCTATCGCAGCTCCAATAAAATCAATATTTTTCGTTTATCTGTTGTACGTCAGCTGCTTGTGAATCGCCGGGTTACTTGGATGCGAAGCACCTTCGTTGTACAAGCAGCTAATGTACAACACAACTACGAAAAATCGAGATCATAGCGCCCCCTTCCAGTATAGAATAGCCCCAAATTCAAGTAGGACCTGCAAGCAATAGTCAAAAACATATACATAAAATTTTATTCAATTATATGCATAACTTCATACACTTTTCGATGCTACAATAATGAAAATGGAGCAAAAATCGCACAATTATGCCATTATTACAACGCTCTCTTCAGGTGGAATAGCCCCAAATTCCACTGGGACCTGCTGGCCATAGTCAAAAACCTATAAATGCAATTTGGTTCAATTCTATTCATATCATAATATACTTTTTTGAAGATACAATGAGGACGAACAGACAAACATTTTGTAAAAATGTTTTTCGGGATCTCTGACCCCTAAAACGTGTAAATCCGTCGAAAAAAAATTTCGATTACAATACTTTCTTCTATTATACACTGTTAAAAATTTGCATCAAACTGTCCAGTCATTCGACCGTTTTTATGGAAAGCAGTTACATAACCGTAATTTAACGCCATTTCGACCTTATTATTGGCCATATTATGGTCAGAAGAGCGTTAAATTACGGTTATGTAACCGTTTTCTATAAAAACGGTGGAATGACTGGACAGTATGCTGCAAATTTTCAACAGTCTAGGACAGAAGAAAGTAAAAATGAGTCTGTGAATGCATCAGAAAGTTTCATGTTTTTGAGTGAGGAAAAATATTCTTTTTAAAACAACCTTAAGCTTTTCAAAATGTTAAGAGCTTATTGTTTCAACCACAAAACATAGTTTAATATTGCATTTTCCCAGTCAGAAACTGTAGCGGATATTATATAGCATTTCTCTGAACTAATAATTCACACAGGAAAAGTAGCGGTTTGTGTCCGGTATCAGCAGTTGAAGGATTGATAGTAATCGTTCAACTCTTTCATAGCAAACAGCTATTTTTTTCAGACTAGATCAAGGTTTCTTAATATCATAAGGACATCAATACCTATTGAAGGTAATTTCGATATGGATATTTTATTAACATTTTTATAAATTTCTTTCTCATATTTCATACTGTTAATTAGAAATATCCCTATTTCATTTACTTTTAAACAAATTTTCCTTGAAATTCAAAAATTATGGATGTTATGACAGTCTTTATTTTGAAGAAAAGTGGTGTTTCTTTCGATAATTTTAAATAAAGTGATTTGGAAATATTTGAACGGTAAGGTGTGTCGGATCCAAAAATCTTCAAAAAATGCCAATTTGATTTCATTGTATTTTTAAATTCTATGGTTAATTACTTTCTAAAAATATATTTTTTAATACGATAATAGCATTGAAATTGTATTTTAACTTCATCTGAATCTGTCCTATATTTTTAAATTTCAGTCTCCGTTCCTTTAAAAGTACAGGAAAAGGCATTTTTTTTCCAAAATGTGGTTTTTAACCCCTTGGGGACGAGCGACACGTATACGTGACGCAAAAGATGCTCAGAATCCTCGATTATTCCCACCAGTAACTTTTTATTATAAACTTTGCCTTATTTAATGACAGCATTTCTGCGATTCAATTAGTCAAAAATTTCTGTTTTCAGAAACCGGTGGTAAAAGATTAAAAATTCTGTAAAGGACGCTCATCGTGAAGGGGTTAAGGATTTGGCATATATTTCCAGAAGCTGGTGCATAACTGCACAATTGAGCAAAAATTATATGCAAATTTTTTTAGTTAATCTTTGTCGTACATGTATTCCGTGCAGCAGTTATAGAATTTATTATAACTTTATTTATTTATTTAAACTATATTTATTATAGCTTTACAAAGAATTTCTTACAAATTAGGAGAATATGGTTTACATCTTCAGTGACAATCCTACATAAAACCCTCGTTTGTCTATCGTATGACTGAATAATCTTTATCAACAGTTCTTACAACTGCTTACGAAATTTACTTAAATTATTCAATAATTATGATTAACTAAGTATTTAGTAATTAATAATTTAAACTGCATTTTGTAATTTCATTTTCCCCAAGTATTAAGATATCTATAAAAATTTTGTTACTGTGAATTCTGTGTATTTGAAACATAATGGAATTTATATGCAAGATTGAGGTGCACTATAAGAAGGTTAATTTAGAATGTTATGTGTAGCACTTACAGTTCATTTTCAAGGGCCCTCAAAAAATTCCGTTATATTATGGTTTATGGGGGGGGGGGGAATCTTCTGCGATCTCTTTTAATAAAGTTACAATGTTGCAAACGTAATGAAATTTATATGAATTTCTGAGGTGCATTAAAACATGTTTTCTGTACAATATGGAGTGCAAACCAATTACCACTCATTTACAGGGTCACACAAAATAAATCGATTATATAATGGTCTACGGGAAATAGGTGTTTGCAGAATATTTTAAATTTATGCTGCAGAATTTCGAACATGATAAAAATGATATACATTAGCAAGTTTTACATGATTCTTTCTGAAGAATATGATGATATGTGTAATAGGCGTAGGCTTTTGAAAATTATTGGTGGGGCTCAACTCAATATATAACTCTTTTCCTCACAAATACATGTATATGAGTGTAAAACAGGTCGATTACCAATTTAATTTTGCTTTTTTAACTCTATTAAAGAAATTAAAAAGAATCATATGGTGATAAATAACTCGCAAATTAAATAAAATGTTAAGACAATGTAAACATTCGACTGTACAGACCCATTTATAAAATGATATATTCATTCTTATTCGCGAATCGTTTATAATAAAATTACAGTGAAAGTTATCTTTGAGTACCATGTTTTTTTTTTCCTTCTGAATATGGATTTTTTTTCCTATATTTTTTATATCAAAATTCAAACTTTTAGAAGTTTAGTTTAATTAAAAAATAATGCATAACGGGGAAAAGTTTACCTGATGTTATCTCTGTAACTAATGAAAAATAGGAAAAAATGGCAAAACTCTAGAAAACAAAATTATCTGTTAAAAAATAGCACATAACATAAAATATTAGCAATTCAAAAAACTAAATTCTTTTTATATTAGAGGAAGTGGAGGGAAGAGTCCATTTTAGAAATTATTAATGGGTCTCGAGCCCAACGAGCCCACATAATTCTACGCCTATGAATGTACATAGCATTTATCGTTCATTTACAGAGTCACACACACATGATTTCGGATACAGTGAAGTTTTGTCTATTAAGGATAATGGCTGGCAGTGTATTTTCAGTTATGATATGCGTGCTTAAGTTTAACAAAATTTTTGCATGCTACGTCGTGGTGTATAAATCCTATAGGTCATATACACGGTTACATAAAAATATTAGTAAGCATTACTGAGCATGAGCGTGAATTGCTTAAAGGTGTTTTTAAATTGATCTATGTATTTCCCAGCTCATTTATATTTAGTATACTAAGAGGTGTTTGTATAATATAAATAAAATACATATATTTCATACAAAGAACTGGATACATAATGACCGGATATGACTAGTAATTTCTGGACGTGCAATTTCAGTAGTTTTAGGCGTGTTTTTGCCTGAATTAAGTTTTAGTTTAATACGTGGCGTATATAAAAATCTGTATGTATATAGGGTGAAACCCCCAGTAACTGACACTTTAAGAATTTTTTCTTGTTCAAACCACTATTACAAAAAATTAAATCTATTTTATACTTACCTTTGTTTTTGAAAGGATAGTAGAGATATATTAAAAATTACTGTTGGCAAAATTTTGAAAAATTATACATTTTATTATGAAAAATTAATTTTATTCTTAAATAGGGTAAACAACTCCAGTAGCTGACACCATCCCTATTTTGAAACACCAATAACTGACACAAAGTGAACCAGTGACTGACACTTTATTTTAAAAGATTAAAATGCTTTAAAAAAACTTTATTCTTTATTATAAAAACAAAATATATTAATATTTATTACAAAAAGTGGGATTTAGTAAGGTGTACTGCATTATTAGTAATGCAGAGTATATACTAAGAGTATATAGCAGTAATATTTAGTACTGCATTATTAGTATGCAGATATCCAATAACTGACATTTATGAACCAGTAACTGACATCTGGAGTCAGACACTGGTAAAACAACTTAAATTTTAATGGTGTTTACATAAAGATATTATGAATTTTTAAACAGTTCAAATAATATATTTCAATTTTCTTTAATATAACCAATAACTAACACCTCTGTCAGAGATTGGTAAAATGAAATTCTAGGAACGAATAACTGACCCCCCCCCCCTCCCATTAAGCTAAATTAAATAACTATAATCCCTAAATCATGGTCTTAATATATCATATGCATCTTTAAACTAATTTTTACTAGTATAAGATGCGGATAATTAAGAAAAAGTTTAGAATGGTTGCATTACAAATAGATTAGAAAAACACTTCCTTAAATTTAGAAATAAGATGATGAAATGGTAAAAAAAAATGGTCTTCAAAATGGTCCTTTTGGTATTATCAAAAGTTTTTTCCTAATTGAATTTCCTTAAGTGGTGAATAAATTAATTGATTCTAAAATAAAAATAAGCGTCTCATTTACCACTAGATGACATTACTTTGCAGAATTTTACAACAAAATGCTTATTTGAGTTAGATTTTTGCTCAAGTGTCATTTACTGGTTAGGTGTCAATAACTGGGGGTTTCACCCTATATAATAAAATTCTTACATAATCACATAATAAGATCACCAATAATAATTAAAATATAGATAAAATGCTTAAGTGATACAAAGAGAAACACAAAAAGACTTATAATATAAAGATCGACATATGTTTCAACGCTCCAACGGCGCCATTATCAACATATACGTGCTTTTTTTCATATATGATCTCGTGATTTATGGTTTCAAGTTTATTTTCAAAAATTTGAGAGAATATTTCGTTTATCGTTGTAAATCTTGATAATGGCACCGTTGGAGCGTTGAAACATATGCCGATGTTTATATTAAAACGTATTTTATAAGCCTTTTTGTGTTTCTCTTTGTATCACTTAGTTAAGCATTTTATCTATATTTTAATAAAACTCTTGTTAATAATAACTATTAAATCTCATTAAAATCGACAATGTATATGAAGCGATAATTATAATATAATACAAAAATATATATGCAAGAATGTAAAATTCACAAATTGAAATATATATCTATATATACAGGGTGTCCACGTATAACCTGACCGACCTTTATTTTCGCAACCGTTGGTCCTAGATGCATACTTCCAATTACAAAAATGGTTTAAATAAGGTAAAAAATTATTTTTAAAGCGATTTGTGTCAAGAAAAGTATTTATTAAAAAATTACGAAATTTAAAATTTTTATACGGTCCCCCGGTTCTATAAGTGATATTTAGTAAAAATTTACTGTGACACTAACAAATAAGACAAAAAAAGTTCCATTCATCTAACATTAAAACTGACCGAGTAATAGCTGTTTAAAGTTGGAGTATATTTTTTGCTGCGAAATAGGGGTCATTCACAAATGTAGTAGCGATATAAATAATCGTCAGATATATAAAAAAAAATAGTTGAGAGCAAAATTAACATTGCAATCTAATATAAATGTGAAATCTATAATCATTCTGACATATTAATGCAAAATATACAATTTGTACTGAACATATAACAGGATAAAAATAACAGAATTTTTGTTAAATAAAAGAATGAAAAACAACAGCCTCATTTCTTTACAAAATGATACAGATTTTAAAATGCTGTTAGATTACACTGTCTTTCAAAATTTGGGTTGTGACATGTTTTTTATCTTTTGAAAATTGATTATTATGTATTTTTTAGTGCTGAATCTGAAAATGACCTTCACTTTAAACCATCACGTCAGGATTTTTCTCAAATAGCAAATTTCAAAGTTAAAAATCTCAAAGTTAAAATTGATCCCCCCTCCCCTCTCAACCTCGTCGGACCCCTGAGCTGTTTAGCTGTAAAAAACCCAGTAAAGCCAAAAAATGGAAAAAAAATTATTGAATTAAATAAAATTAAACTGAATAAAAAAAGTCTTGCATCTATTTTATAGTATCAGATTTTTCCCTACTTTTTAACCTTGAAATTTACGATTTGCGAAAAATCCTGACATGATGGTTAAAAGAGAAGGTAATTTTTTTATTCAGCGTTAAAAAATACATAAAACGTAATTATGAAAGTTAAAAAACACAACCACCGCAGGTTTAAGTTATTTAATCTAAAACTCTTTCTTAAACTTGTTGACGGTAATCTATCCGAATTTTTTTGTGTTATCCTCTAATATAATTATGTATAAGATGGTAAGCGTCGAAAATTATAATAATATTACATTGTCATCGGATTTAAGTCAGTATGTAAAATTTAATTTCGATCGGACTTTTGAAAGTGAGTTACAGTTCAAGTACAAATTTTAAACTGGAAAGACGATTGTTGCAAGTTAAATAAAACCTTATGAAAATAACATAATTTTTGTTAAAAGAAATCCTAGCCTCAAATCCTTACAAAACAAAACATACGTTAAAATACAATTATTTTAACTAATCTGAAACTTAACTAATAAAAGTTAATTCAATCGTAATAGTTGTACGATTTCTTTTAAAGCGCAGATACCTTGAAATAAGTTTAAGTACTTTATATGCGACTCCTAAAAGCATAGCCGAACTCATCTGTTTTGAGATGCAAAAAAGTGGTATAAGTCATGCATTTCAAAGTTTCATAACTCGGTCAATTTTAATGTTAGATGAATGGGACTTTTTTTGTCTTACTTGTTAGTATCACAGTAAATTTTTACTAAATATCACTTATAGGATCGGGGGACCGTATAAAAATTTAAATTTCGCAATTTTTAAATAAATACTTTTCTTGACCGAAATCGCTTTAAAAATAATTCTTTACCTTATTTAAACAACTTTTGTAATTGGAAGTATGCATCTAGGACCAACGGTTGCGAAAATAAAGGTCGGTCAGGTTATACGTGGACACCCTGTATATATTTCTCTTACGTGGCGTGGAAATAGGGCTGAATTTCTAGCTTATCGTTGGCAACAACCGTAGTTTCCAGAGCTCAGACCAATGAACAGACTAGACTGTGTTAGATAGATCAGCTTGGCCTCCAATATGGCGGTCAGTGTCAGAGCAGTGAAAATCAAACTAGCAAATATTAAAAATAAAATAACATGTACGTAATCCAAAGCGTCTGAGATGATTCCTCATTTTAATTATGAGTAATATTGTTAGTTTCAAATGAATTCTCAACTCTTATTTAGAATTTATTTACGAATTTAATTTCACTCACATGAAAAATCGGAGATAGTAAAAATATCAACTGTCTAGGTTGCACCTGCTGCCATCTGTTGCTGTCTTAATGAAGTAAAAATAATTTATTTTGCAGAAATCTATAATCAATTAGAATAGTAAAATGTCGAATGAAATTTAAACAGTCATTGATGATAAGCTATCTTCCTATCACGTAGTGGATTTTTTTTTTTTTTTTTTTTTTAATGAATTTAAGCCGTGCTGTACAATATTATAAGTGCAATATGTTTTAAACAAATTATGTTTCCAAGATCCTTTTTTCATATTATTTAAAGGATTTATATGCTCATTAGTAGCTCCAACTAAATGCAATTTTAGTTGTGTTTTCAACGGAGTTTTCAATTACTTTTTTACATAAAAAAAATTGTCAATTTCATATGTTCAAATGATTTATGGTAGTACTTATTCCGGCTAGAATTACTGCAAAAATAAAAAGGGGCGAGCGAGCGAATTGAGATGGGACAGCGTAGCGGTCTCAATGTGAATTGCTTCGCAATTCACTGGGCGATGGCAAGCGGTAGCGAGTAGGGGAGCCCCCTAGTATATATATATTTATATATATAAATGTATGCATGGCTGCTAACTACTTGGTTTTATAATAACTAAAAAGGCGGTATGAAGTTGGCAGCTATGCATATCCATACAGATATATTTAAAATATATATAAAATGTTCTTTTGCTGTAGAAAAATGCCTTAACTTTTGCAAATAATGTATGAAATACAATAATGCGGATGGAGTGGACAGGAGACACGCTGCGTTGTTGTTATTACAGCAGAATATTAGAGCTCCGATGCTTTTTGTTAGAAATTAAGCCCTGCCATAAAATACAGTAATAGTCTGTATATTACCCTGTAGATATGAGATATTTATCTCATGACTATATTAGAACCTTTTATTTTTACCCACAGAACACCTACGAAAATTAAAGATTAAGATGGAATATAGTTTGATTTTTCTTATGAATGAAAATATCAAAATATGTTAGGGGTTTAAAATAAAGAAATATTTTTACTAAATTTATGTCTAACTAATAATATTCATTCTTTGAATTTGTAAGTTTTTAATAAATTAGTTATTGGAATAAGTTATTGCAGGTTATAGGAAGTTCACAATAGCAATGTCATAAGACAAAACTGTCCCCACCTGCTGGAATTTTTTTTTAAAGTGGCGGGATATTACATCTATTATTATAATAGATACATAAACCGCTATATAATAATAGGTCCATAGATCAGACATCCCGGTTTTGGACTTACCGTCCTGCCACCCCGGCATATTTCTTAAAACAGTCCCTGTTTTTAATGAAACCCTACACTATCCCGATTTTCACAAATTCAACTTAAAACAATTGAATAGGCTTCAATTCTTTGAAAGCAATCGTAGGCAGAAACCGAATTCCACTTCTCTGTTGACAAACTGTTGGAAAACTCTAAATTGTTTTAAAAAATACATTCAGCAAAAATGTCCGAATAAATAAAAGTGTAAAATTTAAACTGAATTTTTGTCTTTATTTATACTAGGACATCCAACCAGGGCTTCTCGGGATAGAGAACATATGTGAAAACCATTTTTTATTTTTTGTTATTGAAAACTAACAGATTTTTTACATTTAATAATTTTTGTTAGATTGCCCGCTATAACAACACCAAAGAAATCGCTAAAAATTTCGTTATCTACAGCAGTTGTTTTTATTCTGATAATTTCAGCAGTTTTAAGCGTTTATTTCAATTACATGTTTGTTAAATCTGTGTTTTATTTATACTTTTTATTTTTTCATTAATGAAGTTTTAATTTCGTTATTGTATATTAACTGGAGACAAATGCTGAACTTTTTATATTATTTAAATGCAAACAGGTTAATATTTTGTAATCATCTGCAAGCAATATAAATTAAAAAAAAAATCATGCTTAAAATTTAATTTAAATGCTATAATAAATCAGTCAATTAAGATACAGTTTTCAAACAGATTGCATTTGAAAGTAGATTTTTTTCCCTAAGTAACGATGTAAAAATTAAAAATGTGCGATGTTTAGAAATTAAAAAAATTGCTGTAGCAAAATTCGCAAAACCAAAATTTCATCGTCAACTGTTGCCATTCGCAAAATGACGTCAGCGTTACGCACGGACACGCTTGTCCTTTATAATATAGATAGATAGATAGCCTAAGAATGAATAAGTTGCGAATTTGGAAGGGAAAAAAAGAAGTTTTCAAAAATCTTTAATGTATATTTCAAATTTGTTTCAGCATTCGAAAACTGTTATAAATTAAATAAATAAATGAAAATAAATGCTGTTTTTCTGTGGCGAGAGATTATATAAATGTTTCATTTTGGGGGGGGAGAGTCAACATTTGCACTTTGTGTCTTGGTTTTTGTTTTTTGATATCTGGTTACCTTAACCCCAGGAATCTCACGGTTCCTTCTTTTTAGTACCAATATTTCCGAACAGTAATCTTCGCCTAATTTAATCGCAGACTTTAAAAGACGACTAATATTATTTGGGAAAAATGGTGCTCAAAAAGTACGAACCGTGCGAAGCCATGTTTAACCTTCTGTCTCTCAAGTTTTTTTTCACAAATCATTCTTTGAATTGGCATAATTAAAATGCTATTCAAAATTTTGTTTTAAAAAAGTCCTTCCGGCCTGTACCGGGAGGAAAAGGTAGCTTTCCTATATCTTCGTTTTAAAATTTTAGCTGATGTTACACGAGAACAGCAAATTAAAATGCAAAGAAACGTTTACAAAAGATTCGTTAATACTGAATTTGAATAAGAAATTCGTCAAAATATTGAGCAATAGCCAAATTGGCTTCATTTAGAAGACTTATTTTGATCGCCAAATTTGGCGGTATTTCGCCAAATTTCGTCGATTTTGGCGAGAATTTGGTGCTAACGGATATGAATATATAGTTTTATGCGTATGATTGGGAAAATTATTACAACAATGAAAGAAAATAATTTGCGAGTAATCGCGTTAATGTGCTGTTTTGTTTCAAAATGTCAGCCACCCTAGAATTTCAAACTGCTCTATCTCAGCCATTTTTTAAGATAGAGGTAAACCAAAAAATGTTCTGGAATCCTTGTATCAAGGCCTAAAACGTTTCAAGGCCTAAAATTTGAATTTTTAATTTTTTTGTGTATTTATTTTAGTTTTAAATTTTTAAATGGCCGCCATCTTGAAACAAAATGGCGGACCAAGCTGGCCAACGAACTCGGTCGAGACATTGGTTAGCTTAATACACACAATTAGTTTCATCAAAATTGATTTATAAATACGAGCGTTATCGTATGACATAGGTCAGATATATATATATGGATATATATATATATATATATATATATATATATATAAGCAGTAACCATCCCATCACAAACAAAACAACTATATATATATATATATATATATATATATATATATATATATATATATATATATATATATATATATATATATATATATAAATCAACATTTGAACGGAGGGTGGTTTTGGGGTCTGGGGGTCATGATCGGTGAAAATATATCGAAATTTTCCGGAACTGCTTTCCTCCGAACGGCTGCAATAGGTAGCTTTATACTTTTAGGTAGCTTTCAATACAAAAAAGTATAAAGCTACCTATTGCAGCCGTTCGGAGGAAAGCAGTTCCGGAAAATTTTGATATATTTTCACCGATCATGACCCCCAGACCCCAAAACCACCCTCCGTTCAAATGTTGATTTATATATATAGATATATCCATATATATATATATATATATATCTGACCTATGTCATACGATAACGCCCGTATTTATGAATCGATTTTGATGAAACTAATTGTGTGTATTAAGGTCACTAATGTCTCAACCGAGTTCGTTGGCCAGCTTGGTCCGCCATCTTGTTTCAAGATGACGGCCATTTAAAGATTTAAATTAACTTAAAATCTAAAATAAATATACAAAAAATTTAAAAATTCAAATTTATTTTTTAATTACGTTTTAGGCCTTGATACAAGGATTCCAGAGCATTTTTTGGTTTACCTCTATCTTAAAAAATGGCTGAGATAGAGCAGTTTGAAATTCTAGGTGGCTGACATTTTGAAACAAAACAGCACATTAACGTGATTACTCGCAAATTATTTTCTTTCATTGTTGTAATAATTTTCCCAATCATACGCATAAAACTATATATTCATATCCGTTAGCGCCAAAATTGGCGACATTGGTGACAAATTTGGCAAAATTGGCAAAATTTGTGACATGTGGCGAAATATCGCCAAATTTGGCGACCAAAATAAGTCTTTATAAATGAAGCCAATTTGGCTATTGCTCAATAATTTGGCGAAATTCTTATTCAAATTCAGTATTAACGAATCTTTTGTAAACGTTTCTTTGCATTTTAACTTGCTGTTTTCGTGTAACATTAGCTAAAATTTTAAAACGAAGATATAGGAAAGCTACCTTTTCCTCCCGGTACAGGCCGGAAGGACTTTTTTGTATTGAAAGCTACCTAAAAGTGACCTGTTCCATAAATAAGAGATGGATGTTCAAGTGATGTTACTCAAAATAAAATTTTGTCTAAAGCTGTTTTTAAAACATTGCGTTTTATCATTTAAGGCATGTTATAACTTTTCTTTTTTTTTTTTTTTTTTTTTTTTTTTTTTTGAAAAAAATTAAAAATATTTTTTTTATATTTTTTCACTTCTTAAACCCTTAAAAACTTTGTAGTTAAGCAGTTTTTTTCGAAATTCGTATTTGAAATTGATGTTGCAGTGCATAGGCTCATCTTTAGCGTATTGTGTGCGGGCGCGCATGTAGAAACAAAAGAATTGAGAAAGAGGAAGTCCAGGAGGGTTCATTATATGGGCCTGATATAGATGATTTTATGTATGTTTAAAATTGTCACTGTTATCTATGTTTGTTTAAAAACGTTGTAAAACTTTAAACCTGTTTTTATCGAAACTGTGTTTTACAAATCAGAACAAGCAAAATTCGAGATTGGATCGACAGATTTGTTTGAAATTTTCATGCTTTTCTACTATCTATATATTTAATACAATAAGCGCATTCTGTCAAATTTTCCACACGAATATCGTCTCTTTGCGCTTGCGCCAACGTTTTTTGAAGGCTTCTCCCCTCAGAAAGGGGAAACCTGATAGATTAGCCCTCACCTGTTTAGCCTAGGGGGATTCAAAAGGGTTGATTGAAAACGGATGGAGTCACCATTGCATTGAAAGCATAGACCTTCTAATATATTTTTGCTCTGAGATTGAAAGCTAAAGCTTTTTTTTTTAAGAGCTCATGTTTCCACTACTAAATATGCATATTTTTCGCAAAATTTTAAAGAGAGCTTGGATACAGTTATATATTTATAATGGATTGAAATGTCAGAGAGTTAGGAAGATGAGAACAATTTTTTTATTGCTATGTTAAAGGAGCCGATGCGGAAACAAACAAACAAACAAACAAAAAAGCGAGAAGAAAACATTTTTTTTACAACTAGATAACAATATTTTTTCACGAAATTTTAACACGGGCTGTAAAACCGTTTTGTTTATCACCAATAAAGATTTCAAAGAATTCGGACAAAAATAACTTTTTATTTTATAACTATGAAACGACCCTACGTAAAAAAACAAGAAACTGAGAGCTTTTATCACTAAATATCAATATTTTTTTGCAAATTTTTCATTTAAAAATATAATTTCATACAAAATCTGGTTAAAGATATAAAATAATAAAAACTTGATGTTTCTTTTTAAATTTATTATCAGGGGCCCGGGCAACGCCGGGCGGGGGTCAGCTAAGTTATATTATTTTGTAATCCCTCACGGACGCGTTTTTCAATATGCGAATTGCAAATATTTTTTTGCATGATATAAATCCGAAAATTTTTGTCTAAAATCAACAATTTGAAATTTGAATGACCGCCATTTTCTTCAGGGTCGAAAAATTAATAAACCCATCTGAGAAAGACTACAAAATATCGTAAATTTTAAGGGTTTTTTTTTTGTTTTTTGTTACGGATAAGCAGATTCCGCGATTCCTCTGGTACCGTGGAAAACTTCAATTTTTGCACACCCCTGTATCAAAAACAACCAGAGGACCATTTTTCAACCCCTTTCCAAATAAAAATTTGTTTTTAAAACTTCAAGATATGCTCTTTCGTTTTCAAAAACCTCATTATTATTACTTTGTAATTGCGCTCAAATAAAATCGCAAAAAAGTGGAGAAATTTTAGGTATTTTTTTTAAAGTTATAACATGCCTTAACTTAGAAACTTACTTGTGGGGTTTAGGTGAACCAGAGGGTTAAGAGTCTACACTAATCACGGGATGAAACTCGAACGTTACTGTTAAACCTATGGGAGAAATGTTTACAGATTTCACACTTGTATTTTTATATCTTTAAATGATTTTTTTTTCTTTTTTTGCATAGGATATACCGGAGGTCGATATCTAATGTTCTGCGTTTGTACTTTATCGACGTTGGTTACCGTTTTTTAATATCAAAATAGTTTCATTTTCAGAATCGGTTCCAACTGGTTCCAAAAGTGAAAGTGTCCGCATATAAAAAAAACTGTAACAAAATCGAAGAAGTACAAACGCACAGCATTAGATATCGACCTCAAATATCCTATGCCAAAAATAAATAAATAAATAAATAAATAAATAATAAAAAAAATTAATAATAAAATACAAGCGAGAAATCTGTAAAGATTTCTCCCATAGGTTTAACATTAACATTCGAGTTTCTTCGCGGAACTAGTGTAGGCTTTTAAATATTCGTTTTAACTGTACGTTGACTCATGTGGTGAGTCACTGGCTATTGCAGGAGGATTTTGTATATTAAAACAATATGTTGTACAAGTTTTTTTTTTTTTTTTTTTGTGTGTGTGTGTGTGTAATATGTATCAGCCACCAGTTTGGCTATCTTTCCTGAATTGGGATAGCTTCAGGAACAGCTTGTAAAATTAAGACAATCCGAATTTTTGTTTGCTACAAAAATCCGTGAAAACGTTATACAGCCTGCCCGCTTACGTCGTCGTGAGGATTCAAACGCGTGAACATCGGTACTGAACTCCTCATATTTGTAAGCAAGTGCGCGCTAATACTATAGCTCGAGTAGATCCCTCTTTCTAAACACTTTTAAATCTAGTTCAAAAGTGTTTATGATTTCGCTTTGCCTGCCGTCTGTCCGTATTCTAACTCTCATAAATATACTAAGAATGTCATACAATATTTATATGTTATTGAGGTTTTCTATACGATGTTTGTTATTCGAAATGAAATGTGTGGCAGTTATAAGTCCGTTTACAAGGACACACAAAATAATTCCGTTACATTATCGTCTATAAGGAAAATAGTTTGTGGCACAGTTCAAAGATTTTACGATACTTCAAACATAATGAGAATGTCGTGCATGACTAGGTGGACTAGAACATGCTTTCTGTAAGAGTATAGAATAAGTAGCATTTGGAGTTCGTTTACAGGGACTCACAAAAATAATTCCATTTCATTATGGTCTAATGAGTAAAAATCGTTTGCTGCGCATTTTAGTAATGTTACGATACATCAAACTTAATGAAATTGATTTGGATCTCCGAGGTGCACTTGAACATATACAGGGGGTGGACAAAATGATACGAACACTCATGAAAAATGCTGAAAAGAACAATATCTAGAAAAATACATGATGAATTAACCTGAAACTGCAGGTGTGTAAACAGTATAGTATAAGTTATATATTTCCGTGAAGATGTTTTCCCGAAAGCCCATAGGGGATTGTCAACAAATTGAAAAAGGACGAATATCTTTTGGATAACCCTGTAAAAACTAATGTAGCAAAAGCGTTCAAACTCAAGATTATTAATAAGTTGCTTATTTTAATATACTGTGATCATTTTTATGAGGATAGCATGTATACTCGTAAAGAAATTAAGGTTTTTATAAAAACAGTCCCAAATTTCGATTAGTTTTTTGCTTATAATTTGCAAAGTTTTTAATATAAAAAAAAGTTTTTTTCAGAAAGTATGACAAACAACATTGTACTTAATACTCTGCAATCAGAATTAAAAAAAAATAATAATTGGATGAAAAATGAGCAAGGTTTACTAAAAGATGTTTCACTGCGCATGCGTGAATGCAATCAAAATATAATATGCATAATGTATTAGCTAAGTATATAGAGCAACTTTTGTGAAAGTCTCAAAATCATAGCTTGAAAATTCTGTAAATTATCGTCGATAGAATAAGCTCGAAATCCGTTGTTCCCAAAAAGAAGCAAAAAGATGAGGGGTTGTATCAAATATCTGTTGATTAGTGCCAAGATAGCGTACACAATATTGCACGTAGCACACTATATTTGGATACAACCCCTCATATTTTTGCTTCTTTTTGGGAACAACGGATTTCGAGCTTATTCTATCGACGATAATTTTCAGAATTTTCAAGCTATGATTTTAAGACTTTCACAAAAGTTGCTCTATACACTTAGCTAATACATTATGCATATTATAATGAAAAAATCTTGTGTGGATAAATATACTAAAAATACCAACGTTTGACACACAATAACATCGTGTAATAAACAGACGCACGTTTCATGAGTATCCTGGACTCACTTCCTCAGTGTAAATAAACTTAAACCCTATTGTATCCCCCCAAAGACATGAAAATGAATCTAAAAACCCAAATGAAAAACAACAACACACCGAGAAACTCCTCCAATCTGAATAAGTCGGTTGGTTGGTTGTAGAGGATTCACTATGACAAAGTAACTCAACCCAGAAAGGTGAGATGTGCGGTACACTTGAAAAATCATTAACCAGGGAGTTACCAAATTTATGAATATAAACTGCCTCAAAGAAGTCTAAATCTAATGGAGTGTTACATTTCTTAATAATAGTGGCTGAGTCGAAGTTAAAATTATGTCCCTCACTCCAACAGTGACAGGCAATAGAGGACTTTTGTAATTCTTTTTTCTTAATGTAATTTCTGTGTTCATTGAGTCTGAAACGGAGTTGTCGTTTAGTCTGTCCTATATAGGACAAACCACATTGACATTGGATATTGTAAATGCCCCAAAAGTTTTGATGTGAAATTTTATCCTTTAACTGTGAAAAATTTAGTTTATTAACTGGCTTAAAAACAACCTTAAAATTATATTGCCTTAAAATATTAGCTATTTTATAGCTAATGCTATTGTGAAATGGTAAAATAATGAGGTTAGAAAAAGATTCTGGGACATCAGAAGGAACAAGATTACTATTTTTATTTAGACAACGAAAAATTAAACGGTTGATATAAGTCAAACTAAAACCACGATTAATAGCAACAGATCTAATATAATTCAATTCTGTACCAAGGGAAACATTATCAGAACAAATGGAAATTGCTCTATTAATAAAGAAATGAAAAGCCGAGGCTTTCTGAGAAGGGGGGTGACACGAATTAAAATGAGGGGGGAGTGAGACTGCAAAAGGTTTCCGGTATACACAGGTATCAAATGTATTAGGCTGACGTGTGACTAACACATCAAGAAAGGACAATTTATTATCAACTTCAACTTCATATGTAAACTGAATAACAGGATCTATTGAGTTTAGAATAGTTAAGACGTTACCAACCGACTTAATCAGATTGGAGGAGTTTCTCGGTGTGTTGTTGTTTTTCATTTGGGTTTTTAGATTCATTTTCATGTCTTTGGGGGGATACAATAGGGTTTAAGTTTATTTACACTGAGGAAGTGAGTCCAGGATACTCATGAAACGTGCGTCTGTTTATTACACGATGTTATTGTGTGTCAAACGTTGGTATTTTTAGTATATTTATCCACACAAGATTTTTTCATTATCGTTGGTTTCAACGGACCTTTTGGGGATTTTTTATCATGTCTGATTTTAACCGTTTTTACAAACTTAGATTAAAGCGTGAAAGGCTTTTAAATCATTTGCATTTTTTGTGTAAGTTGTAAACGTCTTGGTGTTGTTCCTGATTTTATTTGTTTGAAGTTTAATCTTCCTTTAACTAAACGTCTGTCTAGGTCTATACACAACTGTAAATTACTTTTGCTTCGTGCCATTATTCAGGATACTCGTGGGAAACTGGCTTTTGTTGAGAGAGAACTCTGCCATTTACATATTTCACTTGGAAACACAATGATAAATTTCGACACACTGGATCGTTCATCATGGTTTCGTGCCATTAAAATGTCTGCTTTTCATAAACTTTCGTTGGTTAAAAAACTGTCAAATTTACTCCCTCATTCTCCTACACCCCCTTCGGGGCTTCCAATGGTTAATAATAATGCTATTGTTAACCTTTCCTCTCACCAATTGACACCATCACAGGAGGAAGCACTTAAGCTTAATTATAATTTTTCTTTTGCTAAACGCCCGGATTTACCTAACCTTATTGCTCCAGTAGAGAGAAGCTTTAAATTTAGCAAACTATCTGTTTCTCAAAAGGATTCTATTAGAGTTCTGATTAAAAATACTATTGAGCATAACGCAGTGAATTTTACACCGAATGTTACCAAGGATCTCAGTAATGCATTACTTACAATAAAGTCCAACGAAGACATTGTTATTTCTAAAGCGGATAAAGGGGGTCAAATAGTGTTGCAGGATAAATCAGATTATTTTAATAAAGTACACGATCTCTTACAATCTGGTCCATATGTTAAATTACACCGGGATCCATCTAACAGTTATCTTCTGAGTACTAGAAAACTCATTAAAACTTCTCCATGTATTGATGAAAATACTATAAATTCTTTAACTCCTTCCATAGCTAACAGCAGTCGTTTTTATGCTCTTCCGAAAGTACACAAAATTGGTGTCCCCCTCCGTCCTATTGTATCAAATATTGGTTCTGCTTCTTACCCACTTGCTAAATATTTGGTTAAACGGTTTTCTTTTCTTTCAGTTTCCAATTTATATACTATTCATAATTCAAGTGCTTTTGTAAACCGTATTAGGAACTTCCCCCCCTCCCCCTCATTACGCATGGTGTCCTTTGATGTTATTTCACTGTTTACCCATGTTCCTGTCCAAGGGGCACTTCAGTGTCTCACTTTGAGATTAAAAGAATTCCATTACCCAGATTATGAGATAAACCACATTATTGAGTTATTCAGTAATTGTTTAACGCAAAATGCATTCCAGTTTTTAAATCAGTTTTATTCTATGTCAGATGGTTTAGCGATGGGTAATCCTTTAAGTCCTTTCCTAGCAGATTTGTATATGCATTATTTTGAGGATAAATTATTTAATTTTATAAATTTTCCATTTTATTGCAGATATGTTGATGATTCTTTTGCACTCTTGGACCTGTCTATTTCATCCATTGATAACGTCTTAACTATTCTAAACTCAATAGATCCTGTTATTCAGTTTACATATGAAGTTGAAGTTGATAATAAATAGTCCTTTCTTGATGTGTTAGTCACACGTCAGCCTAATACATTTGATACCTGTGTATACCGGAAACCTTTTGCAGTCTCACTCCCCCCTCATTTTAATTCGTGTCACCCCCCTTCTCAGAAAGCCTCGGCTTTTCATTTCTTTATTAATAGAGCAATTTCCATTTGTTCTGATAATGTTTCCCTTGGTACAGAATTGAATTATATTAGATCTGTTGCTATTAATCGTGGTTTTAGTTTGACTTATATCAACCGTTTAATTTTTCGTTGTCTAAATAAAAATAGTAATCTTGTTCCTTCTGATGTCCCAGAATCTTTTTCTAACCTCATTATTTTACCATTTCACAATAGCATTAGCTATAAAATAGCTAATATTTTAAGGCAATATGATTTTAAGGTTGTTTTTAAGCCAGTTAATAAACTAAATTTTTCACAGTTAAAGGATAAAATTTCACATCAAAACTTTTGGGGCATTTACAATATCCAATGTCAATGTGGTTTGTCCTATATAGGACAGACTAAACGACAACTCCGTTTCAGACTCAATGAACACAGAAATTACATTAAGAAAAAAGAATTACAAAAGTCCTCTATTGCCTGTCACTGTTGGAGTGAGGGACATAATTTTAACTTCGACTCAGCCACTATTATTAAGAAATGTAACACTCCATTAGATTTAGACTTCTTTGAGGCAGTTTATAATCATAAATTTGGTAACTCCCTGGTTAATGATTTTTCAAGTGTACCGTACATCTCACCTTTCTGGGTTGAGTTACTTTGTCATAGTGAATCTTCTACAACCAACCAACCGACTTAATCTGATTGGAGGAGTTTCTCGGTGTGTTGTTGTTTTTCATTTGGGTTTTTAGATTCATTTTCATGTCTTTGGGGGGTTACAATAGGGTTTAAGTTTATTTACACTGAGGAAGTGAGTCCAGGATACTCATGAAACGTGCGTCTGTTTATTACACGATGTTATTGTGTGTCAAACGTTGGTATTTTTAGTATATGCATATTATATTTTGATCGCATCCACGCATGCGCAGTGAAACATTTTTTAGTAAACTTGCTCATTTTTCATCCAATTTTTTTTTTTTTAATTCTGATTGCAGAGTATTAAGTACAATGTTGTTTGTCATACTTTCTGAAAAGAACTTTTTTTTTATATTAAAAACTTTGCAAATTATAAGCAAAAAACTAATCGAAATTTGGGACTGTTTTTATAAAAACCTTAATTTCTCTACGAGTATACATGCTATCCTCATAAAAATGAACACAGTATATTAAAATAAGCAACTTATTAATAATCTCGAGTTTGAACGCTTTTGCTACATTAGTTTTTACAGGGTTATCCAAAAGATATTCGTCCTTTTTCAATTTGTTGACAGTCCCCTATGGGCTTTCGGGAAAACATCTTCACGGAAATATATAACTTATACTATACTGTTTAAAAACCTGCAGTTTCAGGTTAATTCCTCATGTTTTTTTCTAGATATTGCTCTTTTCATCATTTTTCATGAGTGTTCGTGTTATTTTGTCCACCCCCTGTATATTCTAATACGAGCAAATCTTGTGTGTGTGTGTGTGGTTATATATATATATATACACTGCTCAAAACAATTAAAGGATATTTGAAGTTTTATATAAAATAAAGATATAAACGAAATTTTTTTTGCCGAAAATAGAAGAAGAGAATCACAAATGCAAATTTTTCTGGTTTTCAAACTGTGGAGTATGCAAATTTTGAGTTCGACGTCAAAAACGTCGCTTCAGCGGCAGCGAATGAAATTTGACTTTCAACTGGATAAAAGAGAATGAAGACAAGGATGATCGGCATTCAGTGATTGCTTTGTTTCGATGAGTACGATGTCTCAGCGAAGTCATTTGACAGATTCAGAAGCTTGGAGAATTGTTGGTAGGTTAGAAGGGGGCCAAACTCAAGCCGAAGTAGCGCAAGCCATTGGAGTGTCACAAAGTGTCATTTCCAGGATCTGGAACCGTTTTTTGGAGAGTGGATGTGCAGGCCGAAGATCAGGGCAAGGTCGTAGACGGGCAACAACGCCCAATGAAGATCGGTATTTAGTGTTAACAACTCGGAGACACCGAAACATGAACGCTACTCTTCTCCAACAACACCTTCGCTCGGCTACAGGCACCACGATTTCAACTCAGACTGTCCGAAACCGGCTCCATGCTGTAGGTCTGTATGCTCGCCGACCGATGGTATGTGTTAGATTAACATCAAGGCATCGTCGCGACCGCAGGGAATGGGCAACCGAGCATGTCAACTGGAGGAGAAATGAATGGAGCAATATTCTGTTTTCTGACGAGTCCCGTTTTTCTGTGCATCCGGATAATAGGCGTATTTTCATCTGGAGGGACCGTGGCAGTAGGAATAATCCTGCGTTCGTGCACGAAAGTGTCAGATTAAGCGGTGGAGGAGTGTTGGTGTATGGTGGCATCTCCATTGACGGGCGCACTGACCTCTACATCATTCGAGATGGAGCTCTGACTGGTCGCCGATATAGGGATGAGATCCTCAGACCTATTGTAGTCCCTTACGCTTCAGCAATCGGAGATAACTTCATTTTAATGGACGATAACTGTAGGCCACATCGTGCAAACCTGGTGGAGGATTTCCTTTTCGAGGAAGGAATCGTTCGAATGGAATGGCCAGCGTGTTCTCCAGACATGAATCCAATCGAGCACGTTTGGGACGCTCTAGGAAGACGAGTTTCTGGCCGCCAACAACCCCCACAAACTCTCCAAGAACTGGAAAGAGCTCTTCTGGAAGAGTGGGGCAGAATACCCCAACTCGTCATTAATAGCCTCATTGAGTCCATGCCTCAAAGGTGTTCAACGTTGCTGGCCGCCCGTGGATACCATTTTCCTTTTGTACACAAATGCGCAATAAAATGCATTTTTTTCTGCCAAACATGTGTAATTTATTCTCATATAACCTACTATGTCTGTCGACCATGTATCAATCAGCTAAAAAGTTTCCCAGATACAAAATCCACCTAAAACTGCAATATCCTTTAATCGTTTTGAGCAGTGTATATATATGCAAATTTTATCTTAAAAACGGCTCTAACGGTTTTGACGAAATTTTGTATCCTACCGTTTAGGGGTATCCGAAAAAACCATTGGGCTAGGTCACATGTTTGAGAAAATTCTATTAGTGGGTCATTTTGGGTCACCATGGGTCAGGATCAAGCTAATTGTATCTAAAAAGTGGTTCAAATGATTTTTACTAAATTTTGAATCCTACCATTTTCGGGTACGAGAAGACTATTTGACTGGGTCACATGTTCGAGAACTTTCGATTAGTGGGTCATTTTAGGGTCAACGCGGGTCAAGTTAGTTTTATCTAAAAACGGCTCTAACGATTTTGATTAAAATTTTGTATCCTACGAGTTTAGGGTACGAGAAAATTATTGGGCTAGGTCACATGTTCGAGAAAATTCGATTAGTGGGTCATTTTTGGGTCACTGTGGGGCAAGCTAATTTTATCTAAAAAACGGCTCAGCGTATTTAGACTAAATTTTGCATCCTATGGTTTTCGGGCACGAGAAGACTGTTGGGCTAGGTCACATGTTCGAGAAAATTCGATTAGCGGGTCATTTTGGTCATGGGTCATTATGGGTCAAGCTATTTTTATCTTAAAAACGGCTCAGATAATTTCAACTAAATTTTGTATCCTACGATTTTTGGGCACGAGAAAATCATTGGGCTAGGTCACGTGCTCGAGAAAATCCAATTAGTGGGTCAGTTTTGGGTCACTGTGGGTCAAGCTAATTAGTCTAAAAAACGGCTCTAACGATTTTGATTAAATTTTGTATCCTACGAGTTTCGGGCACGAGAAAATCATTGGTTTGTCACATGTCCGAGAAAATTTGATTAGTGGGTCATTTTGGTCATGGGTCATGATATTTGAACTCAAAGCTAATTTTGACCGAGCATAGCTCGGTCTTCCCTACTCGTATTATCAATAGATTCCAAAGTTCATAGCATTTTATCATTCCTTTACAGAGAGACACAAATTTCGAATACAGGACTTAATATAATCGATACTTTCTGGAAGTGAATTTTGAACAGTGATATTCATTTTAAAATAATTCATTTATAGTGTATTACGTGTTGTGCATAAATTCTATAGAAATAGATCATATACAGGGCTGCAGGAAATAATTTGCACACGTTATCGGATATGGACAGTAATTTCTGGAAATTGATTTTGACTGTTCAATGTGTTTTAAAATTGTTTATTTAGATCTGAAGAGGGCTTGTTGAGCTTAAGTCATTTGGTAAGCCTCCCTGCCTTGCCTGAACCTGTTTATTTAGATATATCATTTCACTGTATAAAAAAATTATATTTCTTAATATTTTTTCTGTTATTGTTAAAACGCGTTTCATAATCTATGCCGATGAATGATTGTCTTTCTTTTTTTTGTTAGATTATGCTTTTCTAGAAAATATTTTTTAGTTTTCTCATATTTTGGAATAGGGTTTTTAACACTTCCTAGCATAGTTAAAATGTGTTTATGAATTCGGGTTGTCTATCTGCCGCCTGTCTGTCTCACTGTCCGTGCTCCAACTCACGTAAATATTCTCGAATTTCCATGTAATTCATATATGTTATTGAGGTTTACTATGACATACTCACTATTGAAAATGGATTGTGTGGCATTTATACTCCACTTACGGGGATACTCAAAAAATTCCCTTACATTAAGGTCTGTGGGGGGAAAATCGTTTTCGGTATATTTTAATGATGTTACACCATTTCACACATAATGAAATTGATATACATCACTGAAGTACACAACAAGATGTTTACTATTACACTATGGTGTACATAGAATTTATCGTTTATTAGGGAGAACCAAAAGTATTCGGTTACAGTACTGTCTATGAGCGATAATTGCTGGAAGTGCGTTTTCAATTGTGGTGTGCGTTTTCAATTGTGGTGTTTGTTTTTAATTTAACCAATTTTTTGGCGTATTACTTGGTATAAAATATCTATACATCATATATAGGGCTGTACAAAATAATTCGAGTACATTTCCACTTATTAGTGGAAATTGCTGAAAAGGAGTTTTCCTAACTGGACAGAATTTTTGCATCACATGTAGTATATATATACAAATCTAGATCATATACAGGGCTGGTCAAAAGAATTCGGATATTTTTCTGATTATAGATGGCAAATGCTGAAATTGGGTTTTCAAATGTGTTATGCGTTTTCCAAATTGTTTACTTAGACATGGGCGGGGCTAGTTGAGCTTAAGTCAAAAGGTAGGCATCCCCGTCCGGTTGACGTTTGAACTTGTTTAATTAGCCATCCTCTTTCACAATATTAAACAGTGCAGTTTTGTTACAGTATTATGAATTTATCGGAATGTGTTTCATAACGTATGCTTTAAGCATGATTTTTCTTTCTTGTTAAATAATACTTTCGAGCTCAAAGTTTGTGAAAATACGGAAATTATCAAACCTTTGAAACCTGCATTTGCTTATGTTTCAAAATAATGTGAGAAACAAATTTAAGGCTACAATAATTTTGCAATTATTTGATACAAGGAAACGCATAACGAACTTATTACTGAGAAATATGATCAACTGATTTATTTACCTTTTTATTACTAAAAATTATTCCGAACACAAACAAACAAATTAGGATATAGGTCATTGTATTTTAGAGGACAGATACAAGCTCTTTTGAACAGAAAAATAAAATGTTTCTTCAAAGCTTAAGCAGGTCACAAGCGGGGCGGAGAATTGTTCTGGTTACTTCTGATAATTCACTTTTTGGATGGAAAATTTTTTTTGCTAACTGATTTTGAAATTTCTAATTTTTCTAATTTTACATGGTTTGTACGTTCCTACATTTTTTGTAGGAGGTACACACCAGTACTTTTGAATAGAAATCTTTCATAAAATTTTTCTAAGATTAATTCAAAAGTTATCATACGTTAAAATTTTAAAAAATTTCTTGACATTGTAAAATATGCATCAAAGTCAGTCAATGTGCTAAAACACACTTTCTAAAACACCAACGACAGAAAGATTTTTTATTTATTTTATTTTATTTTAATTTTTGAGTGACACACAAAGGGTTTTGCTAAACTACTTTTAACCCATTCCCCGCAGCTATGGAGGGACCCACTCAGCCCAGTGGTTAGCATTCTGGTTACAAAACTATAGGAGCTTAGGCCGATGTCCACTGGTTCGAAACCGGCGCGATCTGGGACGAGTGACTCTGAAAGGTTTTCAGGTTTTTCTAAGGCTCCTATAAAGGAGCTCTAGGTTTTTCCTGGTACGAAAACGATAATTTGGCCCACTACCCTTCTATAGTTTTCCCTGAAGATATCAGTCGTATTGGAATATCACCAAAGCTGATCGATGCTTAACAAAATCCCTCCTTCCATCTCGCTGATGCGGTGCGAAAATGCATCAATTTCTTAAGTACTTTTTCTCTTATGAAAATAAATGTTTGGATCAACAAAAATATTTTTGTTGAAAATTAGAAATTTTGTTTTAACTACTATATTTTTTTAGTTACCAGTCGCAAATCTTTTATTTAAAACAATTTCCGAAATTATAGTTTTTGACCTTTTGGAAAATAATGCAACATGCCCGTACATACTAAGTACTTTAAAACATTAAACATTTCACAAATAATTAAATTTGAATTTGCTCAAATTTTTATTTATCTTAGAAAGAATTCACGCAAGATCACTCAGCTCCATATAGCTTAACAGGAGTTCTGAGTTGGCTGAGTTGGCTTTAAAGGCAAATGAAGCATGCAAGGCAAAGATAAACAAGAACGAAAAATCATGCGTCAAGTATAGATTATGAAACACTTTCCAACACAGTTTGAAAACTGTAACGAAACTTCACCATTAAGTAAGGTGAAAGCAATATACCACAGTGAAAAATACCGTTTTCGAAATTACCTTCCAGTGTCAAAAAAGTAGTCGAATTTTTTTGTGCAGACTTGTATATGATCAATAGATGTGGATATATACCATGATAAAATTTAGTTCGATTAGAATATTCACATTTAGCAATTTTCGCCAATCGATGGAAATGCACTTGAAATCTTTTGTACTGCCCTGTATATTATCTGAAGACTTTTGTATACACCACATATTAAGCTAAAAGGCAACTTAAAACTCACTTGCAGCAATTACCAACCGTAAACAAAAATGTATCTTTTTTGCCTAGCCCTGTATATGAATTTATTTATATTCCACAAACTTCTATTAGTCTACTAAATATAGTTCAGCAGGAAAATGCGTAACACAATTAAAAACTACATTTATAAGCACTTCACTCCCATAGTCTGTAATACTTACGGATTCCCTTGTGTAGCCATGTATATGAACAACCGAGTTTATAAACACACACGTACTATGAAAAAATTTTATTAAACTTAAAAACGCAAACCAAAGTTGAAAACGCACTTATCACACAGACTGTAAATATCGCACATGTACTGTAACCGATATCTTTTGTGTGTCCCTATGTAAATAAACACAACGCACACCACATTTTAAAGAGAACAATTTATAGTGCACCTCAAGAATGCATATAATTTTCATTATGTTTGAAATAGTGAAATATCCCCTAAATTACACTGCAAACGATTTTTCCCCATAGAACAGTGTAATATAATTCTTTTGTTTGACTCTGTAAATGAATAATTAAAGCTTTGCACCCCATATTCTACAAAAAGCATGTTTTAATATTCTTCATAATTATATATCAAATCCATCATGTTTCGAATGTCGTAACATCATCAAAATGCACTTGAAACGATTATTTCCCGCATTGAGTGTAATGTAACGGAATACTTTTGACTGTCCCTGTAAAAAAGCTATAAGTTCTACACACTTCAGTTAAAATAGGGAACATGCTATAGTAAACGACAATAACATAAAAAAAATTCAGGGCGATCCGAACATATTTATGCGAGTTAGAGCACGGACAGACGGCAAACGGCCAAACGGCAGGCGGCCAGGCAAACCGAAGTCATAAACACTTTTCAACTAGGTTGGAAAGTGTTAAAAAATAGTCCGCGATGTCAATGTTAGATATTAATGTTCTTTACTTTTCTGCTTCTCTAATTAAGCTATGCTTATCTAATTAATAAATGCTTCTCTAATCACGTAAGGAAATGCGATAAACAGCATGTTTTGCCACGAATGCGAACTAAAATTATCGTCACTATTCTTTCGCGCTGACCACTGGAAATCATTTCGGGGAATAGGAAGACAGATCTCCTGTTATATATGGAGCTCAGTGCGTAAGACATACAGGGTTATTCTAAATGATGGACCCATTTTCAAAAAATTGTATTTATTAAAGTACAAATCCAAAATGAACAATCTTTATACCAATTAAAAGAGGAAGTTTCAAAGTTTTTTTTAAGACATTATAAATGTTCAATGTGTCCACCGTTTGCTGCACGGCAAACATCTACGCGATAGCCAAACTCGTCCCACACACGAGAAAGCGTATCTGCTGTTACTGAGTGCACGGCTTGTACGTCCTGTGAAAGTCCTGTGTACGTCCCGCCGCTACCAACAACTCTGAACGGTCTGCGAACCGTATCACTGCTGCCGTGCACTCAGTAACAGCAGATACGCTTTCTCGTGTGTGGGAGACGAGTTTGGCTATCGCGTAGATGTTTGCCGTGCAGAAAACGGTGGTCACATTGAACATTTATAATGTCTTAAAAAAAGCTTTGAAACTTCCTCTTTTCATTGGTATAAAGATTGTTCATTTTGGATTTGTGCTTTAATAAATATTTTTTTTTGAAAATGGGTCCATCATTTAGAATAACCATGTACTTTCGTTTTGCTGTTTTATCAATATCTGGTTACAACCAATTATTTTATCATTCGTGCATCTGATGTGTTTTTGCATTGTTTTATAGTCTTAAACTAATAAAGCCTCTTTTTTTTTTTTTTTTTTTTTTTTTTTTTTACAGTTTTGTCTATAGTATGAAGCAAAGAAATTTCAAAAAATTATTGTGGCTGGGAAGCTAAACGCAAGCCTTCCGACGTCAAATAAATAAAAATTATTTTTAGTGTTAAAGATAATTTTGATTGATAACGGAAGAATTCTTGCTAAACTATTTTTTTTTTTTTTTTTTTTTTTGAGTTTTTATAAATAAGTTATTGGAATTGTGGTAAAAAGGAAAACAAAAAACTTTTTTTAAAGGAGTCCCTTCTTATTTTATGATTAATAGTGATACAATTCTTTTAATAGCTGCAAAATAAGTCAAAATGTTAGCACTTACTAAAAAATTACATACTATGCTAAGCATTTTACTATAAACATTATTTCTTATGTTTACAAAAATTAAATGCTGAAATTACCAAAATATTTTAAGATTTCTTTTTTTTAAATTAGGGAAAGTAAAAAGTTTATATGTGCTTGTGCATTAGGCGCCGACTTAACGGGAGCGATGGGAACTAACTTCCATCAAATCAGGCAAACTTTAAAAAAATGTTATTTTTGTCTTCAGAAATCGGAGTGGTTAACTAGGACAAAAAAATACTTTTTTACATTAGTGGTTTAAGTATGCCGTATTGCCTCTTTCGCGCGCGTGAAGTCGGCACCTATGTATATGTGTGTATGTATGCGCGCGCACACACGTATAACAAAAACGATAAATATGCGTCAAGCATAGATTATGAAACACCTTTCAACCCTTTCAGAATAATACTTCACAGATTAATAAGGTGAAAAATGATATCTAAGTAAACAAGGTCAAGGTCAAAGCGGGCGGGGAGGCCTACCTTTCGGCTTAAACTCAACTAGCCCCACCCATGTCTAAGTAAATAATTTGGAAAACGCAAAACACATTTGAAAACCAATTTTCAGAAATTACCACCAATAGTCGGAAAAATATCAGATTTTCTTTTTTTTTGAACAGCTCTGTAAATGATCTATAGATTTGTAAACTAAACTATGCTAAAAATTAGTTCAGTTAGGAAACGAATTAGCACAGTTGAAAATTCCCCCTCAGCAATTTCCGTCAATAAACGGAAACGGACTCGAGATCTTTTGTGCAGCCCTGTATGTGATCTATATAATTTATATACACTAAGTAATATGCAAAATAATTAGTCAAATTTAAAAACGCATACCACAGTTGAAATCGCACTTCTAGAAATTATTGCTCATTCACAGTACTGTTACCGAATACTTTAGTGTGTCCCTGTAATGATCCATAAATGCTATGCACGCCATATGCAGCAGTAAGCATCTTGTTGTGCACATCGGCAATATATATCAACTTCAATATGCTTGAAATAGTGTAACATTATTAAAATACTTTGCAAACGATGTTTTCCAAATAGACCGGAATGTAAAGGAATTCTTTTGAGTGTCTCTGTAAACGAAATAAAAATGCTACACACTTCATTTTCAATACCGAACATGCCATGGAAAATTTCAATAACATATATCAATTGCATTATTAATTCCGATTAATTATGATTGCATATATAATCCCGAGCACATTTACGCGAGTTCCGGCGGTAGACAGACATACGGACTGGCAGACAGAGAGACCGACCGAATTCATCAGGTGAGGGTCTCGTCACCTGATCAAGGTTCTAAATTACGAGACCTATTAAATCTGTCAATTCAGCAAAGTTAAACAGAAACTTTGAACCGGCAAACAAATATAACTGTAGCAATCCACAAGAGAGCAAGCACAGCAGCGATGTGAACAAATCTATATTCAGGTGGATCACAGCCATGCTGTGATCAGGCGATTTCCGCCCCGCACCCAAGTACTAACCCGTCAAGCTAGGCATTCATGCCGGGCAGGTAGGGGCCTGGATTGCGGTATATATATATAAAAGAAAAACACTTTTCAGCTATATTGGAAAGTGTTAAAAAATGAATGAAAATCACATATTATGAAGTTTATATTACGAACTGCATAAGGCATGAAATGAAACTGTAAATATAAAATTCAATGGAAAGCATATTTGTGTATGCGGGAAAAGTGTTCTTGAAATCAAATAGCAGGTGATAGGTGACAAATAACTAGCTGTCCCCCGCCTGGCGTTGCCCGGGCCCGTGATAATAAATTGAAAAAAAAAAAAGATTTCTTTTTTTTTTAATTTCTTTTTTTTTTTTTTAAAGATTTCAAGTTTTTATTATTTTATATCTTTAACCCGATTTTGTATGAAATTGCATTTTGAGATGAAAAATTCGCGAAATATATTGATATTTACTGATAAAAGCATTCATTTTCTTGTTTGTTTTTACGTAGGGTCGTTTCATAGTTTTAAAATAAAAAGTTCTTTTTGTCCGAACTCTTTAAAATCTGTATTGGTGTTAAATAAAACGGTTTTACAGCCAGTGTAAAAATTTCGTGAAAAAATATTGTCATCCAGTTGTAAAAGAAATGTTTTCTTCTCGCTTTTTTGTTTGTTTGTCTATATGTTTTCTCGTCGGCTCCTTTAACATAGAAATAAAAAAATTAGTCCCCATCTTCCGAACTCTCTAACATTTCAATCGGTTATAAATATAACTGTCTCCAACCTCTCTTTAAAATTTTGTAAAAAAAAAAAAAATCTGTTTATTTAGTAGTGAAAACATGAGTTCTTTAAAAAAAGCTTTAGTTTTCAACCTCAGAGCAAAAATACATTAGAAGGTCTTTCAATCAACCCTTTTTAATCCCTCTAGGCTAAACAGGCTAATCAATCAAGTTTCCAGTTTCTGAGGGCAGAAGCCTTCAAAAAAACGTTGACGCATGCGTAAAGAGACGATATTCGTGTGAAATTTGGCAGAATGTGCTTTTCGTTTTAAATATATAAATCCCGTTGCTGGGTCACGGGATCCCTATGTATTGCACAGAAGATTCACGACACGACTTTATAGGGTTCAGAGTCTTTGAAAATATTCATGGGAGTTTCAGCTTCTTCAAAAGCAATATTTATTCTGCTGTCGAGAATATTACTATTTCTTGATATTCTTCTTCCGTGAAATTTGAAAATGAAAGTTCGGTTACTTTACTACCCGAACTAACACGAACCTCTTATTTAAAATAAACCATACTCTGAAAAAAAAAAAAAAAAATCGAGTATCAGTAGTTAATTCTAAAGTGTAATAAATCAGTAATTATTTTTTTCTTATTTAAAGGAGATAATTCAGGGTTCGTGCGCCTCAGAGGAAGAATTCCAGATTTTTCGCAAAATAATATTTGCCTTATTTAATGAAAAATATATGTTTTTAAATATGGCTGCCGCTACTTTATGAAAATTCTGGTATTCAAACTTTTAAATCGTCTGAGACGTACGAACTCTGTAATTTAATAAGAATGAAGATATTAAAAAAATCTGAGTATTATTTTGTCAAACGTGCAACTTTGAAAACATCCCACATATACCATTTTTGGTACAGTCCCTTCCGTTAGAGCAAACTCCACGAGACCGCCTAAATACATTCTCTGTAATGAAAGTTCGTTATAATATAATTACAGTTCGCTAATGAAGATATTGCCAAGAAATGCTAAACATTTTGTTATACCTAACGGAATTTTTGTTCTGCACTGTTAAAAATATTCAGCTTTTGCTGCAACTCCACTGCTTTTAGAGAAAACGGCTACTTTACTATACACTATACTTCCAATGATGACCGGTCACTTGCGATTTTAGACGTTTTGTTAAATATCTGGAAAGATACATGAGGAATTATCCAGAAACTTCAGGAGTGTAAACAACATAATAAACGTCATATATTTCCGCGAAGATTTTTTCCCGAAACCCCATAAGGGGCCGTCAACAAATTGAAGAAAAACGAATATATTTTGGATAACCCTGTAAAAACTAATACAGCAAAAGCATTCAAAGTGTAGATTATGATTAAGTGGATTATTGTAATAATTTGGGTTCATTTGTATGAAGATAGCATGTATACTCGAAGAGAAATTCGGGGTTTTATAAAAACAGTTCCAAATTTTACCAAGTTTTTTGCTTATAATTTGCAGAGTTTTTAATATAAAAACAAGTTTTTTTCAGAAAATATGACAAACAAAATTATGCACAATACCCTGTAATCAGAATAAAAAAATAAAAAAAATTGTATGAAAAATGAGCAGGTTTACTAAATATTGTTTCTCTGCGCATGCGCGAATTCAATCAAGATATACTGTGCATAATATATTAGCTAAATGTATAGACCAACTTTTATGAAAGTCTCAAAAACATAGCTTGAAAATTCTGATAGTAATCGTCGATAGAATAAGCTCGAAATTCGCTGTTTCCAAAAGGAAGCAAAAAGATGAGGGGTTGTATCCATATGTACTAGCCATAGAATAAACAAGAAATTTTTTTTGTTTATTCGTTTATTGTTTATTCTATGGTACTAGCTTATCAAAGTTGACATAATAAGAATGAAGTGTCTCATTCTATATTTGATACAACCCTTCATCTTTTTGCTTCCTTTTGGAAACAGCGAATTTCGAGCTTATTCTATCGACGATTACTATCAGAATTTTCAAGCTATGTTTTTGAGACTTTCATAAAAGTTGGTCTATACATTTAGCTAATATATTATGCAGAGTATATTTTGATTGAATTCGCGCATGCGCAGTGAAACAATATTTAGTAAACCTGCTCATTTTTCATACAATTTTTATTATTTTTTAATTCTGATTGCAGGGTATTGTGTATAATTTTGTTTGTCATATTTTCTGAAAAAAACTTGTTTTTATATTAAAAACTCTGCAAATTATAAGCAAAAAACTTGGTAAAATTTGGGACTGTTTTATAAAAACCTGAATTTCTCTTCGAGTATACATGCTATCTTCATACAAATGAACCCAAAATATTACAATAATCCACTAAATCATAATCTACAGTTTGAATGCTTTTGCAATATTAGTTTTTACAGGGTTATGCAAAATATATTTGTTTTTCTTCAATTTGTTGACGGCCCCTTAAAGGGTTTCGGGAAAAAATCTTCGCGGAAATATATGACGTTTATCATGTTGTTTACACTCCGGAAGTTTCAGGATAATTCCTCATGTATCTTTCCAGATATTTAACAAAACGTCTAAAATCGCAAGTGACCGGTCATCATAGGAAATATAGTGTATTATGGAGCATTTTCATTGGTCAAAATAGAGATATTCTATAAAAGCGGGGGAGTGACTATGCAGCAAAAGCTGAAGATTTTTTACAGTGTATTCTAACTTCACCTTAACGGAATTCAAGTATATATTGTTAGTACCCGAATCGTTTTTTTTTTTTTTTTTTTTTTTGGGGGGGGGGGGGGGGGGCGGAGATATGCCAAAATAAAGCGGTCGCAATGTATTGTGGTCTGTTCAATTATATAACGGCCCACCCAGCCCACCGATTGAATTGTAAAATTTCTACGAATATGTGAAGCTTGGTTTCGAAATATACGAAGTCAATTCTACGATGTTCGAGAATGGGAGGAAGATGCTTTTAAGGTTGGTTGGTTATTTGTTACGGCCGATTATCTGCGCGTAGGATATAGGCCGGCGGGGGGAGTGTCCTCCATGGGGGGGGGGGCTTTCTAAGGGATCCTAACCCGTATTTACGCAAGGTTCGAAGAAAACTTCGAATGGTTAGGTCGACGAGCGCGACAGGGTTTTAAACCCAGCACCTCCCGTCTACCAGCTTTGAGAGCAGAACCTCTCAGGCACTGGTGGGGCTGTGCTTTTAAGGTGCTTAAGACAATCTTTATTCAAAAGGAGAATTTCGAAAACTTTTCCTTAGAAATAAGTCCTTTATCAAGCCATTCCGAAAGTAAAATGCTCGAAGCTGGCCATTGCTTAATTCATTCGCACCATTTTAAGAGGTCGTCATAAAATGTAAAAAAAAAAAAAAAAAAAAAAAAAAAAAAAACTGAAATTGGACTAAAATTGACGTAAATGGGTTAAAACTAATTGCTTACCATGATGCATTCAAAAACTTGCTATCTGTGTTCATGAGATTTCTGCAAAATTTTATTTTTACCTTTCAGTGTTCCAGTCAGTTTTTTTAAACTATTTAAAACATGAGACCCTCCCCCCCCCCATTTCCAACCCTAAGAATGAATCGAATGGGTTAATAATAAACTTCTTGTTTAAAATTATTTCAAAATACCGCCCTAAAATTGACTGACTGATTTTAAAATTCAATAATTTGCAAACGGTGACATAATTAAAAAATTCTTGCAGGAGGGATGTCAGGTTTTTTTTTCTGTGATTCCTGATTTTAGTTCAAATTACCAGCAATAGATGGCGCTGTGAGCAATAGACGTCTAGAGATCCTACATTAGAGAGAGATTGGACATTGACGAAATGTCCGTCATGTAAAGTTCCAAAGCAGGTGGAACGAAATAGAAAGCAATGTATTTTCATCACCGGTAAACCCTTTTTATTTCATTAAAATCATGGAAAATTCGTTTTATATGCCTTCAGATAGTCATGAAAATACATTACGTTCTAATGCGTTTCACTTGCTTTGGAACTTACATAGCGGACATTTCGTCAATGTCCAATCTCTATCTAATATAGGATCTCTATAGACGTCCAATCGAGGCTGAAGAAGATCTCACCCAGCATTGATGCGGAAGAGATTAAATATAGTGTGGTCATTAAGTCTTTTCCTGATTACAATGACTTATTGCAGAAAATCTAATATAATTAGGCATGTGCTTGTTTCAATATATTGTAAAGACATTTATGAAGTTTTTAATACAAGTACTTACGTCAGTAAATGTCGATGTGAGCACCCTTGGTAGCTCGAAGAATGTCAAGGCGGTATTCCATTTCTCGCCACATATTGCTCAACATTTGGGCTGTCACACTAAACACAGCGTTTGTGATCCTGACCTTGAGTGTTTCAATATCTTTTACTGTTCACCCCTCTCCCTGTCACGTTTTCCGGCGGGATAAACTCCAGCTGAAACTGTATTTTTTTAACCTTAATAAAGGTACCGGGAGGGACACCTATGCTCTACAGACATTGGCCTTCTCGTCTGAGCAGTCCCTATTAGGCTGTGAAATATCTTTTACTGGTGTTACAAACACTGTATACTTTATGTAGCCCCAAAAGAAAAAAAATCTAGAGGAGTTGGTCCATCCCGTCCGATCCATCTTCCAGGAAATTTGTCATCAAGAAACTCACAAACGACGGTAGAGACTGGACTAAAAAAATCTTAAGAACATGGCTTTTCCATAATAAAAATTTTACAGTATTATATTCAATGGTTATTTCGTAATATTTTTTTGTAATCAGGGAAAGACTTTATGACTACCCTGTATATGGAGTGGGTCTCATTCACCAATTACAATCTTGTCCTTAGGCCCCAATTCTGATCATATATCTAACCATATATTTAACCTCGTTTTCTTCGCACCAATGCTGGGTGATTTCAGTTTTGTCCTCGATTGAGGACCTATTTCTTTCAGCGCCATCTATTACTGCTATTTGAAACTAAAACCAGGAATCACAGCAAAAAATCCTGACATCATACATTACTCTCCTGCAAGAATTTTTAAAATATCTGTCACCGTTTGAATTTTAAAACAAGTTGGAATTTGTACGTCAAACGTGACAAACAAGGTGCGTTCGTACTATAGCTAGTTATATAAATATTCAGATCTTGATGATTTTTAATTCTGTGAAATGAATTATATCGTCTGCAGATTAATTTCTGTCATAAAATAAGTATCTCGGTCGCTTGACGATTAAACTTCGGAAGCTCCTATAACAAGAAATTTTATATAATTTTTTAAAAAATTTAAAAAAAAATTAATTAATTTAAATATTAATAAATTTATTAATTAAATTTATTAATAAATTTATTTAAAAAAAATTAATTATTTTAAAAAAAATCAAATTTCTTAATAAATATTTTTATTAATATCTCCTAAAGTTTTGATTCGATTTTTATAAAATTTGAAATGTCTCGACAAAATTCTGCAAAGATAATATATCTTAAATTTCAAACCATTCGGTTGGGTAGTTTTTGTGTCGTTATATGCGGCCGGACGGACATACGGACGGACGGACAGACGGAAGGACCAAGCGACGACAATAGGTGCTACGTATTTATATAATTACGAACGCACCTAATCAGTCAGTGCATTTTAGGACACCCGGTATTGTATACTTAACTTTTGCAGCACTTGAATTACATTAAAAACTTTGTGTAGATTAAAATGAATACCTGACAAATACTGAGGCAAATATATACCAATATATATCAATATTACAGTGAATCATGCTTACCAGGGAACCACGCTGTTAATAATTAAAAAAAACTAAATATGCAGCAATCGAAAGAGCATAGTGAAATATGTGTTTTGATGCATAAATCATTTGCCGTCTCTACGTTATCGAGAGATAAAGTCTTAAAATTTGCTAATTTATTTATTTAATAAAAGGTAAGGCGGAGTCGATATTTTTCAACGTAACAACATAATCAACTCCAGGCACTTGTCCATTTCCAGTTTAGTGCGTCGCAACACTTTGACATGATTCGCCATGCTTGGTACAAGTCTGGGTTAGTGCAAACTTGGCCACTTCCATTTAGAACGCCTTTGCAATTTCGTTTTTCGCAGGAGGTTGGCCATTGTACTCATTGCACGAGATTTAAGTTCATGAAATGTTCTTAATGCCACGATTTTCTATGCTTCAATCATTTTTTGGTTCAGTACCATATTTGTCAATAGCATTTTTTTTTCCGGGCTTCTTTCATTTTTATATTACTATATCTAAATATGTTTTGTACTTTATTTAAACTGATTAGTAAAATTTTTGAATAAGAACTACGCCTTTTTTCCCTAAATTAAATAAATAAATTAGCAAATTTTAAGACTTTATATCTCGATAACGGGCAGACGAGGGCAAATGATTTATGAGTCAAAAAACACATTTCACTATGCTCTTTCGATTGCTGTTTACTTAGATTTTTTTCGTTATTACACTAAGGCGTGTTTTCCTGGTTAGTATTCTTATTAACATTATTATCTTCTAATCGTCAATTTTCACATCTCGCGTCTACTTACACTTATTATTATATTTGAAATCGAAAATGTTTAAAAATATACACCTGAATAACGACTGTGAATCACAAAAAAATCCTTTCTTTGCAGTTTTTCCTTTCAGTTAATGCTACGCATATCCCATCTAATCTAATTAATTTCCCTTAATTTTTATTTAAAAAATTACAAGACTATTTTGCTTACATTTTATCATCACTTTTCTTTTTTAAGTAAATGATATAACGGTAGAATACTTTCTTTGCTTAATGGTGTAGGGCAGTAGTTCTGATCTTTACTTTATTTACAATCTTATTCATTTTAATTTCAGTCGTATATACACTTTCTCGAAATCCTGGTATAACTGAGCCAGACAAGAGCAACATAATCTATATTTTATATAAAATTTTATTGTATCGCCGTGTAGTTATATTGGGTTGTTCGGAAAGATCTTTCTGTTTGGGAAAGTTGGATAACGCCGAAAATTCTATCATTTAATTATTAGACATTAATTCTGATATCTAATGTCTAATAACTGACGGGCAGAATTTTCCGCTACGAATTGGTTTTCCCAAACGGAAGAAACTTTCCGAACAACCCGATACAGTGTAATAAACATAATAACTAACATTCCGGGGGAGGCTATACGCTCAACGGCATGGCTCGCCAAGCCGAGTGGCCTTCCTTAGGCATTAAATAACTACATTTAGCTGCATAATTGCATGTATGTTAGTATACAGTCGGCCAAAAAAAAAATACATTTATACATTTTAATCACCAAATTAACCCAGAAAATAACGAAAATAGAAAGTAGACTGTAAATTATGTCTTCTTTTAATTGAGGAGGTCGGGGCAAGAAAGTGCCAAGCCGCATTTTTGGTGAAATAAATCTAACAATGATGTAATATGTTGCTTAATATTGTAAATTATAATATCCTACATATAATTTGTTTCTAATGTCACTTGGTGGCAGCATATTTGACAGATTTCGTTTTTGCCCCAGATGTTTATGCCACCAATGAAGATAGCTAATTTACAAAAAACGTAATAGTAATATCATTAAAGTAATGCCATATTGTTACTCAGAATATCTCAAATGTTACTAAGACATTGGCGAAAAAACTTAATGTTATATATCTTGATTTGAGTATTTGATCAAATTTTCAAATTGAAATAGCTCAGAAATTCAAAAATGTGGCTTAGCACTCTCTTGCCCCGACCCTCTCAAACTATGCTTAAAAAAGGGGGGAGGGGGAACGTCTTCATAGAGAAAGTGTACCAAACTCTGAAAATTTCAATACAATTTTGATATCATATTTGGCTTTTACGGTAAATTTAACCATATAGGTTACCAAACGAGAAGTCATTAGGTCAACAAGTTTAGGAATTACGAATGTTTAAAGTTTGAAACTCTTAATGTTAAATTAATTTGTAATCGTTGCAAAACAGATTGCAATGCGGGTGCTTTTTGAAACATAACTCAGAAACTTTTGGTGGAATGAGATGTAATTTTGATTCGTATATTTGAAGCTTCTAGAAATCGATTTCTGTTAATAAAAAGCCATAGGGTACAATTCATACTGTTTTCGAAATTCCCTACTGTTTCCCATTTTTTAAAATTAATTTCCGATAAAAGTATGAGCTGTAACCTATGGATTTTTTACCAAGTTCCATTTCTAGCTTCTTCAAATAAGATAACCCAGAATTACAGCTCATTTCGTCAAGTGTAGTTTTGGGTTATGTTTAAAAAACTACCCGCGTTACAATGTGTTTTGCAACTACAGTGAAACTTCCATTTAACGAAGTCTCATCGTTACAATTAAACACTTCGTTATGAAGAATATTCGTTAAATAGAAATCAACTTAAATTTATGAAACTTGTATACAAAACTTGTATAACCATAACCCACAAAAAATGCAAAGTACACATAAAATGGAAATATTTGAAAAATATATTTTAATTCGGGCAGTCATTTTTTTATGCAATGTAGATATGAGTATAATTTAATTAGAACAATGTCTAAAAGAACACATAACAAAGACAAGTAAACAGAAACCGAAGAGTACCTTTTCTTTTTTCGTTAAAATGTGATTAAATGTGTGTGTTTTGATTAAATAATTCAAGTGTATTCATTTTTATACAGTCCGTCGAAATAAATTCATACACCCATCGCAACAACAACCTCTTCGTTTGAATGCTGTACACGCACGAAAGTGCAATAAACTTCGTTATATAGAATAAGTTTTTCGTAATATGGAGATTAATTTACATGTTAATGATGTTCAAAGTCAAGGTCCTGCAGAAAATTTCGTTAAGTAGAAAACTTCGTTAAATAGGGACTTCGTTAAAGGGAAGTTCCACTGTATTTCAAATTAATTTAACATTAGAAGTTCCAAACTTTAAACCTACGTAATTTCTTAACTGCTTGATCAAACTACTTCCTCTTTAGGTACCATAAAATAAAATTTACCAAAAAGGCCAAATATGATTTCTAATCAGGCGTTCGTATTTAAAATTTCAGAGTATGGAACAATTTCACTATAAAGATATTTTTTAACATAAATTTAAAGAAAACTTAAGTTCCAGTAGAACAGATATATATATATATATTTTTTTTTTTTTCTGGGGCAGTTTAGTGATTAATATTTATGGGGTGTTCTCTTTCTTTTTTCTGGAGGGGGAAGGGGGCGAATGAATGTACCTTTATTTTACTCTTCGAATCAATCAATAAAAAATAAAAAAATACGACCTCTTGGATCATTATTTTTGACTTTAGCTATTTCACATCTTTTTTCTTTCTTTCTTTTTTTTGTGCGCATCTTACAGTTTGAAAACCGTTAGAGAGTTTTTCCATTTTCCTGAATGACACTGAGAAATTGTACACGATTGTTGTTATCCGACATACACTGAGAAAAATGACACTTTCAAATCTGAGTAAATCGATGTTTTCATTTTGTTATGAAACTTTTTGTTTCAATTAGGACAACCTAATGCTTTCAATTCTGAAATACCAGAAATACGCAGAATTTTGAAACATGGACATACTCAAAACTGAACACATAGAGGTCAGTTCAAACTCATTTTTGAAACATGAACATAGTCAAAAATGAGCACATAGAAGTCAGTTCATACTCATTTCTGAAAGGTAGAATCCTGATTCAGCTAAAATCTCCCGCTGTGACCCCTACTAATCAACGGTAGATAATCAATGTGACAAGGTTGACAAGTAGGGTGAACGCTAAACATTGATCCCAAAAACTGATCTCCAAAATTACGCCATTTTTGAGCTGTTTATATAAAAAAAAAAAAGATTCTCCCTCAAAAACGATTTACTGACCGTTAATTACATTTAACGATGTCCGATTGACATTTCTAAAACCATTAACTGATAAAAGAGAAACAGTTTCTTATCAGTTATTTATGGCTCCCAATCTGTTATTATTTCCGGAAATTGTACTTTTTCAGCAAAAAAGCGTTACGTTCCTTTTAAAAAATAAGATACTTTAGCAAAACATAGGTGAAATTTTCCCACAAAATTTCATATGTATGTGTGGATGATTGCGTGTATATTAAAATTTTCTCGCTTTTTCTGGTTCCCAAAGCTCTCACCTTTGTAAAATTAGGAAATTTTTTTATTTATTTATTGTTATATTACTATTTATTTGAACTCACAGTATTCTGTAAAATATTTGAAAAGTCGAGTGGAACCACTCCGGATTTTTTTAAGTAACTGTATTGAAGTATTGATTGTATTATGCATCTCTCAAAATTTCGCTTAGAAATTTATAATAGGTGTATAAGCTAACATTTTGGAGACAAACACAATTTTTTTTTTTCGCATGTTATATTTCTTAAAACTTTAATTGACCCGTTTATATCGCACTTATTTAATTGTACCGGGCAGACGCGATATAACGAGGAGTCACTGTATTATTTAATCCGTGTCTTTAATTTCGAGTATTGAATATTTTGGCAAAATCTGAAAGTAACGAAGTAGTGACTACTTTTGAAAAGTAGTTTGTAGTCGCTACTTTTTAAATAAAGTAGTTGTAGTTAAAGTTAGCTACATTTCCGATAAAGTAGTTTTCATGACTTCAATTCATGATTTTTCCAAAAAAAAGAAATCCTTTACAATACGTTACTTTGCCATGAGCACCGAACCCGATTATAGAAAACTCACAGCTTTTTTAAGCATGGCAGAAAGTGCGATCTAGTGAATTTATTAAAAAAAAAATTATAATTTTTTTCTTTTTCTTTTTTTAAGATATAGCAGCAGGAATAGAGAAAAAAAATTATTTAAACTACCTTCAAGTTCAAGCAAGTACAAGAAAAAAAAAAAAAAAAAAGAAAGAAAAGAAAAGAAAAAGAAAGAAAGAAAAACTGAATCTGGAAATTGTTCTAAACAAACAATTTTTAAAGGGGAAAAAAACGATTGCAAAGGACATTTTTTACATTCATTTCAGTTAATCTCTGTCTATTATCCGTCCGTTCTCTAATATTCGTAAATATACTTTATTTGTATTTTCGTGTAATTGGTATATGATATTGAGGTCTAATATGGGACATTCTCAATTGAAAATGCAGCTTGTAGCATTTACAGATCGTAAACAGGGACACGCAAACAAATTCCGTAACATTATGGAATGTTTCCAGTATAACTTAATGATATTACACTACTTCAAACATAATAAATTTGATTTGCGTACTACAACATGCTTAAAGAACATGGTCTGTATAAGATTTATCGGTCATTTAAAAGGACATAAAATAATAATTCGATTACAGTACTATCCAAGAGCGGTGATTGCTGCAAATAGGTTTTCAGCTGTGTGATGCTTTTTTAAGCTTAACTAAATTATAGTATATTACGTAGTTTAAAAAAAAAAAAAAAAAAAAAAAAAATCTGCAGCTTACAGCATATAGGCTGTACAAAAAAAATTGTAGATATTGCCGTTTGTGGACGTGCGTTGCTTAAATGGTATTTTGAACTGTGTTATTTACTTTTCTGCTAAACTGTATTAGATTATTCTAAGAAATGTTTGTAATGTCTATGGATGGTGATTGTCGGAAGTACGTTTTTAGCTATGCTATACGTCTTATAGCTGAAATAAATTTTAGCATATTGTCTCGTATATATAAATATTTATAGATCATACACAGGGCTACAGAAAACAATACGAATGTATTACGGTCGATGGACGGAAATTTCTGAAATTTAATTTTAAACAGTGTTATGTATTTTCTCGGAATTAAATTCTAGCATTGTGGTCCTGTATAAAAATATAAGGGTTGCACAAATAAATTTGAATACAAAACCGCATATGGGTGGTAAAACTTAAAATTGCTTTTTCAACTCTATTATGAGTTTTCTTCTTTCATCGTATCAAAAGATGAAATTGCGTTTAAATATTCTGGAAGTTTTGGAAATAGTTTCATCTGTGCGTGAAGCATGAATTTTTTTTCTTGTTCTTCAGTTACAACATTTTGCAGTTGTCTGATCTTAATGTTCATTCTTTTACGAAATATATTTATTCATATATACAATAGATTTATTGTTTATTAATAACTGTTTCTGTGAAAAGGAATTTTTTTTTTTAAATATTTTAGTTAAAAGCAAAAATAGCATGAAGATTTTCATTGTATTCTGCCTTTTAGGTATATTTCGTAAGAAATACTACCTATTACATTCTCCTCTAAGTTGGAATTTTTGAAAAAATTTTGCAACTCTACGCCGATCATGACTGCCAGAACCCCCCCCCCCCCCAGTTCAAAACTTTATCTATCTATCTTTGTCACCTTTTTATGGACACGATAACGTCAATAATTCTGCACAAATCTCTTCCAAACGGATACATAAAATTAAGGGACATAAAATCACGGTCAAGTTCGTTAATGGGCAAAATCAAACCAAGGGGGGGGGGAGGGAAATGGGGGCTTTTTGTGAAAACAGCAAAAACCATACTTTCTTAATTATGATACGTATCGAATCCGTTTAAAGTTATTATTACTTCTAGGAAAAGGGCCGAAAATTTATATATGACAGATTTTTCATATAATCAAAAATGGTCTCAAGAGGGGGGGGGGGAGGGGTTTTTAGAAGAAAAAAATTCATAACTTCGTCAATTTACAAGATAACAAATCCGCTTAAATTTAGTATAAATCCTCTTAATATTATCTAAAACTTTTATACTGACAAGTTTTTTTATAGAAAATAAATAAATAAATAAATAAATCCCTGTCGGCTCCGCCTGCAAAAAAGTTAGGTTTCGAAGTGGGGGTTCCAACCACCGCATCATGGCAAAAAGGTCATTTCTTCCGCAATTCCCAACAAACAGGCGCCCCACGGTCTGCGTCTTCGAAATCTACCTGTGCCTGCAGGCCGAGCCGTCATGGATTTTTTTTTAAGTATAAGTGTTTGTTTTTAACAGCTATTTCTATAAATGGCATATACTGTATAGCCATTTTAAAAGCATCAGAATTTACATATTATTTATTATTTTTCTCCTCTCAGAGTATTTAGAATTTTTCTGTAAACATGTTTTCGCTATAATCACACAAATGGTTAACAGGTGCATATGGCATTTCTGAAACCATTTAACTGATCAAAGAAGGAGCTTTTTTTGTCATTAATTATACTTAATGCTCGCGAACTGATAAAAATCGTTGAAATGTCTTCTGTACAGTATAAAGCATGCCATCCAGTTAGTTATTGTACTGGAACCCTCAAGTGAAGTACGTGTTTCTAGTTCAAGAATGGCCGAAATTAGTTATATTAAAAGTGAGCATGGAGCTTTGCTTCTAAATTACGAAAATTACCTATTCCGATTTAATAGAAAGTATCAAAATACAGAATACTGGAGATGTGTGACAGACAAATGCAGAACGAGAGTTAATATATAGAAAACAACAATATTAAAAGTAAAATCAAATGTCAAATCATTCCAGAAAATCTATATAAAAAGTTTTCTTTTGAAATTTTCGATTTAATCGGAAAATAACACAATTTCTGATTTACAGCATTGACAGAAAAATGAGATATTGCAGACACTAAGGATTTCAAGAAAAATGTTTTGAATAGCTGTGGGAAAATAAATCATATTAATGAAACTGCATTGAATATTTATTTATTATCGTAAATTAAAAGATTCTTGACAAAGATAGTCAAGAATTCATTGAGTAGAGCAGTTTTTTTTTTTTTTTTAACATAAGACATAGCTCTTACTAATGATGCTTAAATTATAAATAATTTAAATTTTCTACAGAACGAACTGCAATTATTTACTTTAAATTAATTTCAGATGAAGTTTTATTATTTATATAGAATCCGATAATATTAGAGAAATCGAGACAAATGTACCTGAAACATGACAATTTTTTCTTCATTCTTTCATCAAGATACTACAAATTGTATAAAAATTTGTATTTAATATTTCAAAAGTATTAATAATATTTTTATTGGGTCTTTAAAGGGGGGGGGCAACCTTGAAAATGTGTAACATTAAAATAAACAAATTAAAATCAGTGTTTGATTTATATTTTTTTGTATTCATAAATTATCTGGATTCATCTTAACCTGTATGAGTAGGATTTAAATATGATCCAATTATCAACTAAATGTTACTAATTTTATATAGTTATAAAATATCAACAATGAGTAAAGTGTTCGTTATGGATTATTTTTCCCTCAACCCCTTCCATATTTCTCAAATATGTTAACTTTTTATTATTATTTTTTTTTTAATAAATGGGTATCTATATGAAACACAAGGAATATGAAACACAGCAATATTAAGGGCAAATATCAAGAAATGTTGTTCAATTTACGGAAAACTTATCTATAATTCTAAGTAATAATTGATATAAATGAAAATGAATACATATATATGTGTACTTTTAGGAGAATGGTTTTTATTAAGGCTGTTCTCAAATCCAAGCGAGATTCTTTCGGAAGCATTTTTAAATTTATTTTTATTCGCAAACATATCAAATTGGCAAGTGCTCTTATTAAAAAACTATGTAATCGAACTGTATTTTTTTTCATTTTTCGATAAAAGAAGAAGATTTTTCAGAAAATGCTGTCAAAGTTGTCATTTTGAACCGAATATCGGCACGTGACAGCGCAGGAATGAAAAATAAATCTACCGTCCTAAGACAATAATAGCTTATAACTCAAGATGTAATTCATTTATCGTAAAATTAAAAAACTGTTTGATTACAAACCTTATTAATAATCATACTTGCAAATATCATTATGCAAGTATGTAAAATAAGACATTAGGCATGTCAGAAGTTTCTCCTTGTTGAGCGGGGAAAATATTTTCTTGAGAACCGCCTTATAATAATAATTAATTTTAAATTATTTAGAAATTTTATGGAAAATTTGTAAAAAAATAATTTATTATTATTACTATAATTTTTTTACTATTATTTTTTGGAAACCAAATTAAGCTGTTTTATGAAAAATTAACTTATCTTGTTGATAAAACTCATAATATTGTGTTTCAAGAACCAATAGGTAATGTTTAATAATATAAAGTTTTAAAAAGAAATATAATCCATATAGTTTTTAACATTTTCCAACATAGCTTAAAAGTATTTGTGCCTCCTCTTTGTCCCTCCGTCTTTTTGACAGTTTGTCCCCGCTCTAACTTTCGTAAATATACTTGAATTTCCACGATTTAGATATACGTTATCGAGGCTACATATTCCCTATTGATATTCAAAATGAAGTAGATAGTTATAGCTCGTTTACAGGGATAGACAAAAGTTTTCGTTTACATTATGGTCAGTGGGGAAAAAATCATTTGCAGTACATTTTAGTGATCTTATGAAACAGCAAATATGATGGAATTGGTATGTGTCCCTGAGGTGGGCTACAGTATACTTTCTATAGAGTATGAAGTAAGTAGCATATATGTAGTTCGTTTATAAAACTATGAACACTAATTGCTGGAAGTGCGTTTTCAGTTGTAGTACGTGTTTTTAAATGTAACTAAATTTTAACGCATTACGTGATAAATATAGGAATTCTATAGATCATATACAGAGCTTTACGAAAGAAATCATAAGCATTTCACTTTATGGGCAGAGCCCGATTAAGATTGTCCATTGCCCAAGGTCTAGCAGATTTTCAGGGTCCCCCTCTAACCAAAATAGTAGCTAGAAATGTTTTTTTGGAGTGTATATTCTGCAATTTTTCTGCATTTTATGAAAATGGCCATGAAACTCGGGTTAATATAAATTTTATTTTGCTGCTTGATACTATAATACTTTAAATATTTCTTTAAAAAAGTTCCCCATAAAAATATTTGTCAACAGCATTTCTATTTAGACTGTTTGTAGAGAACAGAAAAGTACAGGCAAGGCATTTGTATCTATTTAGACGTATATCTGTTTCTGAGATATCGAAAATTGAAATAAAATTTCTTCTAGGAGAATTTTTTCCTAAATAATTTTACTCATTTTGGAGCATCCGTCTCCAATGGGCCCAAGGCCGTGGTCTACTTGGCCTGTGCGGTAATAAGGACCTGTTTATGGGAGTGAATTCCTAAAGCATGTTTTTAACTGTGTTAGGCATTTCCAGCTAAAATATATTTTATTATTCTAAGAGATTCTTGTAGAATAGAAATAAATTCATATGGCTGCGTAAAAGAAATTTAAATATATTGCCACCTATGGATGGTAAGCGCTGTAAGTGCATTTTTAGTTTTGAGTTTTCAAGCTGAATTTAATGTTAGTATATACTACGTGATGTGTATAAAGCGTATGAGATATAGACTCCATCATCGCCTCCCCCCCCCCCCCACACACACCACAAAAAAAAAATAATAATAAAATCATATTAACATCTATGGAAGGGTTTCCTGAAAATGCACTTTTAACCGGTTTGCACGTTGTTTAGCTCAACCAAATTTTGCTGCATTATTCATATACATTGTTGCTCTAAAGGATACTGATACATGAATGTAGTGTCATCATGTAGTATAAGTAGCATTTCCCTAGAAAAAACTTTTTTAGTTGTTTTAAACTTTTTCCAGCTCATTGAAATTTTAGTTTCATTATGTAGTATGTTTAAAGCTCTATAGATTATATACTGGGTTGCACAAAATGATTCTCATACATTATCTGCTATGGGTAACAATTCTTAAAAATGGATTTTTAACTGCGTTCTGTGTTTTAAATTGTTTATTTAGATGTATCATTGCATTGTATGAAAGAAGGAAATTTCTTAACAGTATTCAAATAATGTTGGAAAATGTTTCATAATCTATAACCGATGTACGAGTTTTCGTTCCAGTTTTTCTTCCCTTGAAATGGTGTAAAGAGGTACAGTTCAAATTTTTTGAAATTAAAGGACAATATAAATTTTTAAATTCTTAAGCTAAAATTATACTGTGTATCCTAAAATGAATCACAGCAAAATTTCTCAGACATTTCCAATTAGCACACTAGCTAGAGTTTTTTATTTTTTACAAACTTCCATCATTTGTTGCTATCCTGACTGAATGGCTTGAATGAAGGCTTTGAACATATTTATCTCAACCACTTCCCCACCATTTTAAAAATTCCTCGAAAGCCTAGGACTTTGACAAATTTTTATTTAAGGAGAGGGCTATAATTTTTTACAAAAATGTCTCGAGACTCCCCCCTCCTCCCCCAAGTTTTAAGCCCAGTTATGATATGCTAATACCGTTTTTTTTTTTTTTTTTTTTTTTTTTTTTTTTTTTTATAAAGACAAATTTCCTTTCACAAAATAGCTTGAAAGTCGATTTTTGATCGATTATAACTCAAGATGGAATAAATTTATTGGTAACAGAAAATTAGCTATTTGATTCCAAATCACTTGCATTAGTTATGTCCGCAAATTTCATGCTTTTACTTATAAAAACGAAAACAGTGAACAAATCAGAAAATTTAGCTTTGTTAAGAGGGAAACATATTTGTAATAAATAAAACGTTATTTTATTTTATGTAATTGACTATATTTATGTTAAAAATTCTTAACTGCATTTTACTTCAAAAACAAAACAAACCAGTTTCAGCCTTTTTTTTATTCTTTATATAAATAGTTAGAGAAATTCGAAGTCCTTTTTACAGGAAGAACAAAAAAAAAAAAAAAAAAAAAAAAAGGAGAAAAGATCTATTTAATGGCTGTTCATTTCCTGTTTGCATTCACTAATCGGTTATGATTACGGGGGGTCGGTTTCAATGATCACCGGTTTCAAGTAGTAAAGATTCTAAGCATCAAAATGGCGGTTTGGTTTTTTAAAACTAAAATAAATAGAAGGAAATTAGTTCCTTAGGGATATATTAAGTACTTGATTGATAATGATGGAGAGATTTACACCACAGGAGATTTTAGCTGAATCTGGGTAGAATCTTTTTGAAACATGGACATACTCAAATATGAGCACATGATGTTTTATTCTTGAGTGTGTGCATGTTTTCAGAAATGAGTAAACCACAATGAGTAACAAAATCCGCCTTGTTATTTATAATTAATTTAAAAGTATTTTTAAAGCAGCTTAATGCCGTTTTCTTAGCCAAATTTCTTTTTACTATTTGTACTACAGTGGTGTAAAAATTTATTTCTTCAGCACTAAACAAACATTATTCCAAATTAAATTTGCACTATATATTTCTACAATTAAAAAAAAAAAAGTTTTGCATTGAGCAGAAGACTAATTTATTACAGACACTCGCCTGATATTTTTTTCTTTAGAACTTGGAACCTCTACTCTGTTACATTATTACGTTTTATGTTTATTATAAAATTAATACTGATCTTTAGGGATAAACGTTTGTCGCAGAAAAAAATGGCATCAAACAATTTTTTCACCACTATTTTCAAACAAGAAACTTCGTTGCATATTTTTACATTTGCATACTATAACGAAAATTACTGTAAATAGTGGTGTTAAATTTTTCTGGTAACATTTCTTTCACGACAAACGATCAACCCTACACTGATAATATTAACTTTGTTGTATTGTTTTATTATACCACTTACGTTATTAGATGCGTTCGTAATTATATAAATACGCAACACCTATAGTCGTCGTCTAGTCCGTCCATCTGTCCGCAAAAACTATCCAAATGAATGGTTTGAAATTTAATATATATATATTCGTTTCAGAATTTTGTCGAGTCATTTCAAATTTCTTGAAAATCAAATCAAAACTTAAAAAGATATTAATAAAAGTTTTCTTCATTCTATTAAAGCCTATAACACGTAATTAATTCAATGATATCCCATGATAGGTAATGATTCTAGGTTGCCATGGTGATTACGTCATATTTAATATGGAGTCCTATTATTTCCGTATTACTGAATTTCAAAACCGAATTTGTATAATAAAATTCTTTAATTATAGCAATCCTATAAATTACCGACAGTTTTTTTTATAGATGTTTCCGGAGAAATAGATATTAAATGGAAAAAGAGTCTAAATACAGATTTCAAGTTCTGAAAATTTCAAATATAGGGCTTAAGTTTCCCATTGGAATTTTCAGTAAATGTCAACAAAAGATAAAATGTTGCCAACTTAAAATGTACTTATTTTATTACGAAAATTAATCATATCATATTAACAGACGATATAATTCATTTCACTGAAATAATAATGATGATTTTTTTATATTGTTTTGTATTGGATATTTTCGCATGGTATAATTTTAATGTAACAGAATTGCAATTAATTGTTTGTAAAAGTGTGTCGAAACTTAATTTCATAAAATTAAATTAATATCTATAATACAAGGCTGCCACTGGCGACTATTTTTTAATTCTATCTCACACTTACTTTCTCAAAACAAATTTTTTTCACATATACTTTGACAACATGTGCAAGAGAAATATACTGCGAAATTATTATTTTTTAAACATGGTGCGAATAGAATTTAAAAATAGTCGCCAGGTGGCAGCCCCGATAATATAAAAATCTGCACATAAAATAAATTTTGTATTAATGCAGTTTGGCATAAGAGTGCAACAGCTATTGCACCAAGATGTGAATATATATAAAACTATAAAACACAATGTAAACACATTGATAATTTGTATCTTACTAAATAGGTGCAATAATTAAAACCACAGTTTTAAAACATGTATTTTGACAATCTAATGGTTTTAATGTTTTAAAACTGTGGTTTTAATTATTGCACCTATTTAGTAACATACAAATTATCAATGTGTTTACATTGTGTTTTATAAGTCTGATAAGGTGAATTTGACGTTCGTATTATATGAAATTTTCTATATATTTTTATTTATATAAAACTAGTTATAGTACGCCACACCAGTGGTGTAGTCGAGGGGGTACGCGGGAGGATGGCGTCCCCCCACTTTTTTAGTTTATCTCAAACGTCCCCCTACTTTTTATTTTCAGGAAAACGCTAGAAACACGGGAAGATACACGTAGAGACACGGGGGGGAGGGTTGTTTAAAAGGATAAGCAGCTAAAAAACAACAATTTTAAGAAATAAATCACTGATTTTTAACACTTTCAAAGGAAATTTAAAAGTATTTATAATTTCAAATCGTCTGTCTGTCTATCGCTTCTTACTCTAGCGTACGTAAATTTCAAAACAAATTTTAACGAAAATCTCGTTGCATGAATTAACGTTACCGAATTCCGAATTCTATTGTTCTACTATTCAGACTATGTTCCGGACTATGAGCGCCCCCTCCCCCCCCCCACACACACACACTTTTTTCCCTAACACTACACCACTGCGCCGAACCTCACTTGTCACGTTCGACATACAATTTCCAACTTGTTTTACTATTTAATTACTCTTTTTTTTTCTTTTACCATTTTATAAGTCTGTTGCTTTGCTGCCCGCCTAACGTGTCAAAGATATGTTTGAAGCCCGCGAGAAAATAAAGTTGAGTATATGGCTGCTCTAGGCCATTGGCAATGTACAAACTTTCATTCCCCTCCCCCCTACGATAATCCTGCGTATGCAAATACAGAAATGAAATAAACCGATACCTTATAATTAACAAATTGGTAATATATTGATCATTTCCTCTAAAAAATAAAAGAGAAAAGTTCCCATTCGGCTTTTTTTTTTCTTTTTGCTCGAATTAAAAAAAGCAATTAACTAGTTTCGTTTTTATTTATGTTTTTTTTTTTTTTTTTTTTTTAAAGTAATAATGGCGTAATTTCATATAGTAATTCTAGTTCCCCTTAGTTGAAACCGGCTTCAGAGGTTATCAAGGTCAGTCATTGCCAACAGGTGAGTGATTATTAGTATTTTCATTGAAAGTTTGGAGCTAAATAGCGGTTAATATATGAAACAGAAACGTGTTTCGTTATTTCCTTTACTTCACTTCCGTTAGTAGGAGAGATTCCTGATTTGGCGAAAGTTATCCCTTCAGAGAAGTAAACAGTGAGTGGTCGTTTAACCTGACGTTCACTAGACTCTGAAAGTTTGGATAACTGTAGATTTCAGGAGCATTTAACTATAGGTGTTTACAACAGAGGTGAGTGGCTTCTTTTTTGAGCAATTTAAGAGGAGTTTTCGTCGTGGAAATCATTTACTTTAAAGGTATTTTCTCTATAAGACAGTTAACATCATTTTATTTTTGAATCGTCTACAAATTTTGTTTATTCATTCGTAGGATGCAATTAGTTTAATTAATGAAGTTATCTACTACTAGTTAAGTATTTTTCCTCACTTTCATTCAATATTGTTTTGTAAAAAATTGTTTTTGTTTTATAAATACTATTCCTGCATTTCATATAATAACTGGTAAACTTTTCTTTCATTGATGTTTAATTATATGCATTAAAATATTTAAAAAAATTTAATTATTTAAAATTTTTTGTATTTTTTCGAATACCACATTCAATTTTTTCTGAATTTAAAATTTATATTAAATTATAAATGGAATGTTATATGGTTTTGTTCATAAAGCATACGCAGTAATTTCGTTAGTAGGGGGGGGGGGGAGATAATGACACCTAGTCTGTACATTGTATTTCCAGTTATCTTGCTAATTTCAAAGATTTAGGTTGGGGGCCGTTACTCTTCTCTGAACACACCCCTCTCCCTTGTGTACGCACATCGTTTTGTTTTAACGGACTGAGGCACTAAAATTTATTGCAAATGACAGAGAAATTTAATAAAATTTCGAATTTGTTTAAAAAATCTAAACAAGCACTACTAGTACACCAGGACAAGTTTTTAATTAACATTCACATTTCTTTGAAAGGGGAAAAGGATAAATTTTCTGCCGACATACTGTCCATCAAAAAGTTTGTTTCATTCAAATTCATTTTTTTTTTTTTTAATTTCATGAAAAACTTATATGAAAATTCATTGTTTATCCTAAAATCTATTTTTCAATTTTGTATGTAATGTACGTACGTAACGTACCAGTAGAATACTTAAGGTTTTATTTCGAGTGTGTGTGTAGGGGCGGGGAGGGGGGGAAGAGAGCTTGGATACAGTTACATTTATAAACGATTAAAATTTCACAGATTTCAGATAAGATTTTTTTATGTTAAAGGACCAGACGCAAAAACACAAAAATAAAGAGAGAAGAGAACATATTACAACTTAACATTTTACAACTACACTAATGTTCACTAAACAATGTCTATAAAATGTTCACTAAACAAGAACAATTTACAACTAGATATCAATATTTGTTTTTCACTAAATTTTTACATGGGCTGCAAAACAGTTATATTTATAACCGATAAAAATTTCAAAGAGTTCGGACAACAAGAACTTTGTTTAACTAAGAAACGACCCTACGTGAAAAAGTCTTCTTACAAACGCCTTTATCACTAAATATCAATATTTTTTTCGTGATTTTTTTTTTCATTTAAAAATATAAATTCATACAAAATCTGGTTAAAGATATAAAATCATACGAATCTGATGTTTTAGGTTATTATTGCTGGCCCGGGCAATGTCGAGAAGGGGACGAGCATACGTGGGGTTGTGAAAATGGACTAAATTGTGCCCATGAATAAGGTAAACTTAGACCATGAACTTAGGCTGATTTCGACGGCGATGAGTTAGGGGGGGGGGGGAGGGGGGCTATAGCCCTATAAACCTACTCTCACTTTGGGCACGTCCCTGATCCATATGTATGTTTCCTTGCTTCAGAATATTTAATTTGTAATTGAATAACCACGAGATTTAAGGATTTTTATTTTTCACAAATAAGGTTTAAAATCTGTTGGCAGACGGGATGGTTGAAACTTCGTTATTTTTACATTCTATGCGCATGACATAGAATTGTAAGGGAAAACATACCATTTAAATCTTCCAAAAAATGAAAATAAAAGCTAACCCCCCCCTGACCTTCCCCCACCCCCACCCCCAATCACGCAACCAAGCAAAAATATTCCAAAATATAAACTTTTCTAGCTTCAAAAGTAAAATTCTATACTTGTATTATTAATGTATGTAGCTTTATGATAGATTGTCAGAAGATAATAAATATTTTTGAAATAGCGCGCACAAGAATTTCAAATCCGTTAAGGTAACATTTTAAAATAACTTGTTTTCGATATACTTTTATGCAAAATGAATTAAAATCAAAGTGAAGATGCAAAACATCTATTTTAAAGTTGAAACACGGCTTTCACAAGTGCTTGATTTTTAACTGCTTAACTTTTTCAATTTCAATTCTGTTTAAAGAACGAAATATAGAAAATTGTACATAAAACTTAAGATTTAAGGTTATGTGCGCTATTTTCAAAACTACGTATTTTGAGAAAATTAAATTTAAGTATTGTTACATTTAAAATGCAATTGAATCTGTCAATTCCAAAAACTACATAAGCTTTCTTTTCAGAACGAAATGCAAAATTTTCATTATTCTTTTTATAATTTTGAATTACCAAAAAAGCAATTGATAACCATCTTTATAAATGTAAAGATTTAGGAGATATAAAAAGTACAAAAGTTCTTAAATATATAATGTTTGTGCACTGTAAAAAATGACCAATGTTTCTTATTTTATGAAAATATGCTATAATCACGAACGAAAATATAATATAATCTTCTGAGTTATCCGAAATTTCAAATAGCATCTTACATTGTCTTTTGAATCCCCAAAAACGAATACATTTTCAAAATTTAAAGAATAATTTATAAAAACAAATTATTTTTAGCTGCCCGAATTTTTCAGAAACGTTTCCGAAGGGATTTTATAGTGTATTAATTAGTGTCCTCAGCCTGGAATACCTGTTTTTCGAATGCTATAAATTCTGAAGTAAACATTTTCATGCCCCAAAAAAATGTTTAACAGACAAACATGCAAAATTAACAGCGTTAACAATAACATTAAAATTAAGATTATTTCTTTACTCTTTCATGTATAAATTAACTTATGCGGCTGAAAACGTGTACTTGAGAATGGATAACAATCGAAAAACAGGTATTCCAGCCTGAGGACACTAATTAATACACTATAAAAACCCTTCGGAAACGTTTCTGAAAAATTCGGGCAGCTAAAAGTAATTTGTTTTTATAAATTATTCTTTAAATTTTGAAAATGTATTAGTTTCTGGGGATTCAAAAGACAATGTAACATGCTATTTGAAATTTCGGATAACTCAGAAGATTATATTATACTTTCGTTCGTGGTTATAGCATATTTTCATAAAATAAGGAACACTGGTCATTTTTTACAGTGTGTAGCATAAATTTTACTAACTACTGAAAACTTTTGAATCTGTAACAAATGTCATTTTTGAAATGACAACTCAATTTAAAGTTTTACAAAAGTAGCAATAACACGTTCAACTTTAGGAAATATGTTTGAGATTTATGGCATATAATTTCTAAAGATCTTTTGAACGAATAAAAGAATTATTTTTTCGTAGATAAACTGAGTGCCTCTTTAACCTCAGCAGTAAACTAGTTTAACTCGTGTTTCGTTTTTTTTTCGAAGGAAAATGGTGCGGGTCATGATGTGGTTTATGACGGTATTTCCTTTTCGCTGACACTGACGAATTTATATAAAAAGTGTGGGAGGAAATTAGTACGAAATGTTGAAATTCGTGTGTTTTGCGTTCAAACCGTATGGTATAGTTGAGTTTATTAACCGCTTTAAGTCAGTTCTTACTACGATAGCTTTTATTTGTGGGTTGGTATAGCAAAGCCAAAAAGGTTTACGAAATTGAGTCATAAAATAAACTGAAATCTGTATCCAACTCATTTAAATTTTATAAATTTTTGTTTACCGTTGCACACATGAAGAATTAAGCCAGCTTTACTCAATCTGCGGCCCAGCGACCTTTTATGTGCAGCCCGAGACAAATAATCATTAATCCCTAATTATAAAATTAAGATGCTCTTTAAAAGTTTTTTAACACCGTCGCTGTTCCTTTATATAGTTTGCCCCACCAGTGGCTGAGAGGTTCTGCTCTCGAAGCTGGTAGACGGGAGGTGCTGGGTTCGATCCCAATCGCGCCCGTCGGCCTAATCGTTTGGAGTTTTCGTGGTTTTCTTCGAGCCGTGGATTTATCCATGCGTAAATACGGGTTACAACCCTTAGAAAGACTCCCACGAAGGGCACTCCCCCGGGCCTATATCCCAAGTGTACATAATTGGCCGTCAATAATCAACCCAACCCAACCTTTATATAGTTTCATGGGAAGACAAAATCCGCCAGTTATTTGTAATTACTAATTTAAAATCTTATTAAAACATCTTAAATGTCATTTTCTTAGTCAAAAATTATTTTCTTTATATAGTTCTATTAGTGCTATAGTGTTGTACACAAATGAAACATTATTCCAAAATAATTAAATTTGCACTATATATTTCTACTTTATAAAATAAGTTTTTGTATTGAAAAATGATTGATTTATTAAAGAATTTCTTTTTTTTTTGCTTTAAATTTGGTGATGCTACATTGTTATATTATGTTTTATACTTATCATATCGCTAATAATGCTTATTCGGGTTGCCGTGGAAAAAAATGATAGAAAAAAGTTCTACAACAACAATCTTTGCGGCATATTTCTGCATCATTTCAATAGAAATCTACCCCGAAGTAATTTTTTTTTGGAAATAGGTGTTAAAATTTTCTAGTAACATTCCTTCCACGACAAACGTTTAATACTACTAATTATATAAACTTTTTATTTTGCTTTGTTATACTGCTTTTGTTTTCTTATTATTTTAATTATCCCCCTTTTTTTATATTACTATACAAAGTGTGATGCGGCCCGCCTAACGTCGCAAACACATGTTTGCGGCCCACGAGATAAAAAAGGTTGAGTATGGCTGAATTGAGATTTTCGGAAATAAACTAGAAATTACGAGCACGTTAAAACTTTAAGAACAAACTATTTTATCTGCACTATTACAAATTGTTAGTATATTTCTAAGAAGTAAAATTTACGAATACATTTTCAAAATTTAAAGAATAATTTATAAAAACAAATTATTTTTAGCTGCCCGAATTTTTCAGAAACGTTGCTTCTGAAAATTCTAAAATTGCTTCTGAGTGAATATTTCAAATTGCTGAGAATCGCTGCTCAGTAAATTTAATACAACTATAATTATTTTTAACACAATCAAATGATTGGTAAATTATTCATACGAGGGGAAATTCTTCAATCTGAGTGAAAATGTGTCCAGACTGGGACTCTAACCCCCGGAACCTTTGGCTTCAATTGCCAATGTTCTTCCAATGGGCTGTCTAGACGACAGGTTTCGGTTTTGCCCCAAATGTTTCTAGAACTTTTTTACCAGAAAGGAAGTGTATATTATTAAAGTAATAGCATTAAAGTAATGCCATATTGTTATTCAGAATAACTGAAATGTTACTCGGAAATCGGCAAAAAAAACTGTTATATTTTGATTTGAGTATTTGATCTAATTTTCAAGTTGAAATATCTCAGACGTTCAAAAATGTGGCTTAGCACTCTTTTGCCCTGATCCTCTCTCAATTATTCAAATTGGTGGACCATAATTTCTGTCTGAGCTAGATATCTTATTACACTTTAATATTAGAATTTCAATCATCCTCCATCAAAAAATGCATTACTTCGACAGTCTTCCTGTTTGATGTGATAAAATTATTTTTTTTTATTCTTATTTAAAATTTAAAAACTTTAGCTTTTAAAACTGAAAATGTGAATAAAATAGAAAAAACAAGCACAAAAGCCACAGAAAGTCGCTCACCTGCAAAAAGAGAGTGACACAACTCAAAAAATTCATTTTACGTTATATTCCACTAATAGGTCCAATTTACTACAGGAAAAGTGTCATAAGTGTAGTCATCCGGAAGACACCTAAATTACGCTATATGTCAGTTTGCAACGACAGAAGAGGGGACAAAAGGTAAGGGAGGGATAAATTTATTCAACACTTCCTATCTCTTCATCTTGATTCTTAAGGATGTTAACTCTTTTGTCTACACTTTTACAGCTGCATGTAGAGCTAAGTGCTATAGTTTTGTTACAGTATAAAATAGGGAATCAGAAGTGTTGGCTGAGCCCCTACCCCCTAAACAAATCGTTGAGTCCCCTCTAGATTTTACTTTACTGCCCGAGAGGGACTGCTCAGACTAGGAACTAAGTCTGTAGAGCATAATGTCCCTCCCGCTCCCCTTTATTGAGGTATTACTAAAAAGGAAAATAAAATACAAAACTTGCCGGTAAGCGCGACAGGGGGCGGGGTGGTGAACAATAAACACTGGACAGAAGATGATGAAAACAATGACGATAATACAATGGCAAGTGACCGCCCGACTGTTTCTAGCACTAGAAGATGATTCACTATAAACAGTTTTCAAAATATCTTCACGTCATCTACATTAAATTAAATTATTTAAACTTGTGTAATAAATTTTATGACAAGGGGGACTTGCCTTCTATTTCTGTCTACATTTATCTATACTAATAAAAGAAAGTTTCGCCCCCTCTCTCTCTCTCTCTCTCTCTGTGTGTGTGTGTGTGTGTGTGTGTGTGTCGACAATGGCTAGCGAAAACTACCGCACGCAGATGTCTGAAAATTTGAGGTTAGTCCAAGGCAGATCCTGAGGCTGACTTTTTATTTTTTGATAATTAGCAGAGATATTAAACTCATCAAAAAAGCGTTCTTGTTTTTCAAAAATCTGTAGAGGCCCGTGAATACTGCTCTCAGTCCCCTGCTTTGCAGTGCGCATAGAAGGGAAGAACCAAATGCGGATTATTTATTTTGGCCGTTTGCCTTAACGTGTATCGGCCGACCTGTTCTGGACACTGAAAAAAGGAATACATCAAATTTCTTACTTTTACGTCTTTAAACGCCGCAATCGGTTCAAAAAAATATTGTTAAACTTTAGAAAAAAATCCCTGACAGCTCGGCCTACAGGCACAGGTAGATTTCAAAGACGCAGACCGTGGGGCGCCTGTTTGTTGGAAATTGCGGAATAAATTGCCTTTCTGCCATGATGCCGCAGTTGGGACCACCCACTTCGAAATCTAACTTGTTTGCAGGTGGAGCCAGCAAGGATTTTTTTTTTTTTTTTTTTTTTTTTTTTTTTTTTTTTTTTTTTTTTTTTTGCTATAAGGGTTGGTCCTATAAAAAAAACTTGTCATTATAAAAGTTTTAGATAATATTAAGAGGATTTATAATATATTTAAGCTGATTTGATATCATGTGAATTGACGAAGTTATGATTTTTTTTCTTTCTAAAACCTTTGTTGTTGCCATACTGATTTTAATAGTGGCATAACTGTCCTCTGGTTCAAAACTAATGAAACTTTAAATGTAGCATTTTAAATGATAAAAAATTTGTTTTCCATTCTTATACAATAAAAACAAATTTGAATTGTTTTGAGTTGCCAAGTATTGATACTGAAGTTCAATAATAGCTTTCTATTTTCAGAATCCAAAATGATTGTTTGGTTTATCGTTTTTATTGTGAATGGTATTCATGGTTTGCCCAGCGGTGCTCCTAAATCGGCGTGCTCTACACTTCTGCCACGTCACAGGGGGAAAACAGCTCAAACATCGAAGGCACCCTATGACATTCACGCCGAATTATCTGGCGATAAAGTTGTCGGTGAGTTATGAAAAATAATTAGTTCTGAAATTTAAACGTTCATTTGATATTGACATAAACTCTGTTTTCTGCGCTGAAAATTGCAAATTTTTTATTGTATATCCCCAAAACTACTTTAATTTTCCTAAAATTATTTTTATTAGCTGATCTCTTAAGCATAATTATTTAAATAATTTAGCGGAATACCGTAATATAATGATTGGTTAAGGCATAGTTCTCTCATTTCTCCTCCCTTTTGGTGGGTGCCCTACTATGTTTTGTAGGTGAAATCGTTCAGGTGCTGCTGTAAGTGTCAAATACTGTGTTCAAGCCTCGTCCTAAGATGCATATTTTGCCTTTAGAAAGACTTACCAGTGTGTAAAAAGCTACATTTACATCGTGGCTTGTCAAGTCTTAATCAGATTCTCTATAATATTGAATGCAACAGAAAATATCTGAAGATTTGTCTCATTCTTCTTGCAGTATGCGTTTCAAATTATCTTTTTGCACAGCTTTTTTGAGTATGGACCACAAATTTTCAATGACATTGATGACTGGGGAGGAGTTGCTGCTTATAATTCTAAAAGCACCACATTTTGAAATCGTGCCATATGTTTGGGATTGTTTCCTTGTTGGAATATGAAATTTTCATACAAGCCCAACATATTGGCACTTCCTTTAAATTAGTTCGTTCATATTCGTTTCGGAACCGCTGTACTAGCTGTTTAACTCTGAGTTGCGGCTACACCGATTTTTACTTATTTGATTAACGGGTCTATTACACCACGGTACAGGAGTACCATAGAATAAAAATAACTCTTTTAAAAGGTTTCCAAAATGTTTATTTAAGTATAACAAAGAGTACGCCAAAGAACACACAATTGCAGGTCTATGTATCCTTGGAAACAAATTGTTTGTTATTATTTGAATGTTAAAATAGATTTTGACAAAAAATTATTTTCAGTTCGTGTATCATCTCCTTCTGGCGAAGCATTCGAAGGATTAATGCTACAGGCCCGTTCTAGGAAAGATCCAAGTAAATTCATTGATGGGGAATTTACTGAGAGCCAACTCTCCAAAGCTATTGATTGTTTCGATAGTAATAAGGTACGATAAGTTTTTGAACGCGTAATATTAAATTAGTCTTATTAAATTAGTCTTATTACATTTAAAATCTTTTTTTCTCTACAGAATACTTTAACACACGTAAATCAGAATCCTAAAACAGAAATAGTAACTGAATGGACTCCTAAGGAGCACTTAAATGAAGAAGTTATATTCAGAGCAACTGTTGCAAAAAAATTTGACGTATTTTGGACTGAAGTTGATTCCAATCCTTTGAAACAATCCTTTGAACTGAAAAACGATTCTGCATCTGTTGTTAAAAAGGTATGCCACATTCTTTTTTATACTTATACGTATTAGTATAAAATGCGTTCATAGTGAAATAATCAGCTATCCTACACTGTTAAAAATTTGCAGCAAACTGTCCAGTCATTTGACCGTTTTTATAGAAAATGGTTATATAACCGTAGTTTAAATCTACAAAAAACAACTTTTCAAAAGTAAAAAAAAGCCAAGCATAAAAAAAAATAAGAGAAAGTTGTGGCTAAAAAAATGGTGCGATATCAAATTTCCAAGCTTTTATTATAGTACTTAGTTAACTTTTTGCCATTAAATAAGTTATCATATATATAAGTCAAGGGCCTACGTATATGTTGATAGAAATAGTTTTCTCCTGTACTAAATGCATCCTAACGTGTTTTTGAAAATTCATTTTTTTTTTCAAATTATGCATGATGGGCTTGGCGGCCATCTTTCCATATTATACACAAAATTCGAAGCACCCAAATCCGTAGTTAAAATCCGAAGTTCAAAATTGTAACTTAAGCAAATATTGTAAACGTTTCGTTTACGGACTTGTATGCTCTGAAAATTGTCTTGAGATAATGACTTATCTTAAGGATTCATCTTAAGATTTATTTTTTAGAGTAATTAATCATTTCAAAGTAGTAAAAATCAATTTCTTAAAATATCAGTCTTTCTCGATTTATCTGTCCATATTAGTTAAAATTGGAAGTTCGACATTGTTATAAACATATTACATTGCAAACATATTACGCTTTTACTTTAGAAATTTGAGTGCTTAGAAATATGGAAAGATAGCCGCCAAGCCCATCATGCATAATTTAAAAAAAAAATTAAAAAAAAAAAAACTATTTTCGTAGTTTGAAATCTATATCTAAAATGCAGGATAAAGCGTGCCATAGCGAGTAAGTAATAACGAAGACTTAAGCGTTTTCTGTTTTTGTTTTTCAGAACAGCATTTTCAAAATCTATTGGACACCTTACAATTGTCTACTTTTAATCGATCAACTTGATCTATTTCAAAAATTAACCGCCTCATCGTTTTCAAGTGAAATACGTAGGATTTTTTTCCCTTCTAACTATTGACATCTCGCTTTTTTGAGTACTTTAAGTAACGAAATTTGATTAAAACTTAACACACAAAGGACAGAATCCTTTAACTTTGATTTTATGGCATTTCACTAAATAAAAACATTTTTTAAAAAGGCTACGTATTTCACTAGCGTCTGGACTAAGAAAACCTTGGACAGTGGAACTTTAGTTGCATTGTTCTAGGTGAAGTCTACGGTGAGTTTATGTGTCGACCACTTACCCTCCTTTTTTCCGAAGTGCTCTCGCCCATCATCCGTTAAGCCCCCTTTTTTTAATATCTAATTAAAAAATACGGTTTAATTTATATGAATAAAAAATTAGCTTAAATGTATTTGTGTAAACGCTTCGCTTTTCTGTTAAAAAATTTCCGAAAAAGCTTTAAATTTCAGCGTGTCAAAGCGATGTTGTTAGCCCGTAAATCCCAATTTTATATAAATCTAACAAATATATAAATCTAAATTAATGTTTTCTATTAAAATATTTTTTCTAGGAAGCGCTGTATGAAAAATGTTTCAAGGAGGAAGGTTGCGTAGGATTAGGAGAGTCTGATGGTTGTGTGGAACGACGAGATTGTAAAGTTCTTCTGAGGTACTCTAAATCTGCTGATGGCATTAATTTCATTTTGCAAGGCCTTTTAGAAGGATATATGACAAACTACATGGCCGTTGCTTGGTCTGAGGATGCCATCATGGTAAGTATATCCAGTACAAAGTATCTTTCATAATGTAAAACCAGTCTTTGGGGGCCAACGTAATATTTACCCATCATGGATATGCATATAATATAAAATATGAAAATAAAACGTGTGTAAACTATTTATAAAATGCATTGCAATTCGAATAAAAGCGTGACTTGATGACGTTATAAACTTTAGATGCTCTATTACTGAATTGCGTAAAAGAAACAGCCTTAACTCCAAAACTGATAATCATATTAACTAACGGTTTACTGCGTCGGATTACGAGTCTCATTTCCAATTAAAATACATTTTTAATTGAAATTTGAATGAAATACAGGGTCATGAAAAATCGAAGAGTGAAAAATATAATTAAAAATATCTCGGCAACTCATTATCCGATCAACTTTATTCTTTATGCAAAATTTATTTTATTGTCTTTTATATTCACTCCTTAAAATAAACAATTTCGAAAATTTTATACACCTTTTTATCAGAAAGAATATTTCGAGAGTCTGAAAAAAGTAATTCCGGATAATCAAGGTTACTGAAATTCAATAAGCTTCTTCCCATTATTACATACTAAGTACATACCAAATTTCAAGTCTCTATCTCAATTTGTTCGGGAGATAAAGCGTTTAGACACACAGATGGATACACACAGACGGACGGACGGACGGAAATTTTTTTTTTTCTAAAAATAGGTTTTTCGGAATCTCCAGTGTCTGAAACGTGTAAATCCGTCAAAAAAAATTTTAGATTTTCAAAACGATTACAAGACTTACCCTATACTACGTATGATGGGTAAGTAAAACTAAAAGTGGAGGAATCTCCATTGAAGCCAACTGAATATAGATCTTTTGGTATGATCTTTTTGTTCAATTTTCAGGTTAATAAGCATCATGAATGATTTATTTGCGAAGCACTTACTAGAGATCTTGCTGCTTGGTCAGAAAACTGATATTTGATTTTGACTTGTGATAACGCCGCAAGGATGGCAGCTATACAATTCCGTTCTTTACATTAAGTTCTTAGTTTTTTTATATATATATACAAGGGACAAAAGTTATACATGTTAATTTCCCAAATATGAAATTATGCTTTATTCAAAGGCCACATTTTCGACTACTATATAGTTTCTTATGCTCACATTATGGTTGTTTGCGTATAACTAAAGAACTACTAGAAGAAAAGAGCTAAAATTTTATATACGTATATTAGAAACGGGTCTTTGGTGTTTCGCCAACAACCACTTAGTAGTCAAAACATTCGACAGACAAGTGCATTTAGCCCACACAAGGGTACACCAGGAGAAGAAATTATTAGTTTAGAAAAGTAGTCCCTATTTTAAATTTAAAGAGTGAAACAAAGGTTTGAAATAAAAGAATCGCCAACGGTGTAATAACAATTAAGCAAACTATTAATTTGTTTTATTACTAAATGAGGGGGTTAGAATGACAGTGGAGTAAGTCAAATTTTTCAAAAATCAAGAAAACCCCTATTTATATATTAATTTCTGTTCCGTGAGACAGTCAAATAAGTCTTAGTTCACTTAGGGAGTCACTAGAGAGCAAAACAAGTTGGACCACTTATTGCAACGGCAATACAAGTTTCACAAAACCCCTCATTTCTTAAATTACTAAATATTGACTTACTCCACTGTCATTCTAACACCCTCAAATGATGAAACAACTATTACTACATGCCGATAGCAAAAATGGTTAAGACAAAATAACAGTCAGTATAAAGACATGTCTTATTCATAGGATGTCAGACCTGAACTGGTTAATATTATCAAGGAAAAATTTTAAATAACTTTAGCTCCAAAACTTTCATTCAAATAATCTGAAATTCTGTATTATCTCGCTTTAATTAACCGTAGATAAAAAATATTTCGTCAAAACTGGATGTGGCTTATAATTTTGTGTTGGCTATGTCTTACACTCACGCACCATTTTTTTTAAAAATCTATTATAAAAAAGAAAAAAGTCGTCAAACTTCGGGGATTTTTTTTTCCTTTAATGGTAACCTGGCTATTAAGCTTAACTTATATTAGTTCATTGGTTTGGCGCGGATTTGGAAAACGCGCCAATCATCGGTGGGGGAGTAAAACATCTGTTCCATTTTTTTTTTTAATTAGTTGGTAAGAATTTTAATAGGAAGACTAACGCCTAATTTAAGTATAAATTTTAACAGTATATGTCAGGGCGCAAAATTTCTGGTTGCCAGGTCACCAATAGCGACCAGAAATGATACTGACCACAAGAAGGCAGCATACGTGAGTACGCGATTGTTTTCAGATCTCGAAGCAACGTTTTGCCTATCACCCATACAACTTGATGAATAGTGTCTCACCGCATATTGCCCATTTTTCTACTTCTCCGCAGAATAAAGCTTTTTATTTCTGCCACCTCTTGCTATTTTAATTTGCCATGCGTGTGTTTCGGTCACTGAGCCTTCACATGACAGGTGTTCTGAGTCGGTGGTCAGAAGCTTGCAAGGCAAAAGTAAAAAATAGTCCAAATAGTTGTCAATTTTAGCTATTAGTGTTATCAGTTAATATTATCCTAATTTATGCTTCCGTAATTAAGCCATGCTTATCTAATTAATGATTCGGTAATCATGTAAGGGAATGTGATAAACAGCATGTTTTGCCATGAATGCGAACTAAAATTATCGTCACTGTGGCCTTCCACGCTGACCGCTGAAAATCATATTGGGGAATAGGAAGACAGATCTTTTATATACATAACTCAGTGGTTTCGGCATACTGAGATCAACAATTGACGTAAATGACGCTGTAAATGATCGCGCCATTTCAGAGAAATCCTGTTCATTTTCTTGTCATATTGGAGTAGATACATAGAAAGCTTCACTTGCCTCCGGTTCGCTGTGTTTCAATAAATTACATTATTTTCAACTTATATGAAACATATTGCACAATATTTTTGTAAAATTTTATTCTTGTCCAAAAACTTATTAATATTTATTGAAACCTAAGACGAAATAGGAAGGACTAGGAAAAATCAGTTTTAAACAAATTTTAGTGTTCGTTTGCCTCTTCCATCTATTGTAATTCATATATCAATTCCGCTGTCTGATGTCATTTGCATACTATCTATAGATGACTTTTAAGAATTCTCCGGGATCCTAAAATTGGAATGATTTGCTGGATAAGTCACATTTAATACGAATCAAGTATTTTAACTGAAATGTTTTTGTATTTGCAAAAATGTCATTTTCATACAACCAGTTTTGAAAATTTTCAAAGAACAATGCGTTTTGACAAATATTGTGAAGTTTAATTTAATTGGAATCGCTCACTTAGCAGCATTTTACTATAATTTATAGAGATGACATCACATGACGCATTACTCAGATTGAAAGATATGACAAGCTCCCCAACTCATGTCTGAAATTGTTTCGACCAATCAAATTTTTTGTTAACCCATTTATCGCCATTTTATAAAAGCACTCTACTATAATTCATCAAATTCACATAATTTGCAATGTAATTTTCGTTAATTTCATAACTATTTTAAATAAAATGTCTTATTTATAATAAGAAATTATAAATTTAAAATTTCGTTTTATGATTATAAAAGAAAAATAATAAATTTTATTTTAATAAATATTTATAATATTTAATAAAACTAATATTATTTATTTTTTAATGTAGAAGAAAATTAGATTTATTTTCTTACCCTAGAAATTGAAAGATGTCACACAATGCAAACACATCAATTTGCTATGCAGCTAGTTCTATATAAGTCTTTTAACATTACTGACAAGTAAACCGCAATAAATAAATAATAAATAAAAAATGGACCACATAATGTTTCCAGACGATAAGTAGAGGATTTCTAATTAGTATAATATTGCAGTGATCAGTATTTTTAGTCTAGTGACTACTTTTAGACTTTAAATTTCGAGCCCTAATAGTATGTTAGTCAGTCAACATATGTATATCTTTGGTAGACATTATTACCAATCGTCTGGTACCTTATCATTATACGATGATTTACGGCAGAATTAGTAATGAGGTGAACTTTATTATACAGGGTTGCGTCAGAACAATGTATACACACTTTGAAAGATTATAACTCCAGTTTCTATTCACATATGATCAATATTTAAATTGTAAAAAAATCTACATAAAATGATAACTTTTCCTCCTACCGCAGATGTTCAAAATTATCGTTCTGGCCAATACACTGCTTATAATGGTGGGCTATGGATTCACAAACTTCAACAAACATTTCATTTGGTGTTGTGGCTCATTCTTGCTCAATTTCGGATTCGGAATGTTGTCTATGAACATTCATTCTTTTTAACTTATCTTTTATCCGATGAATTGCAAATCGCATAGGTGGATCTGCCTGAAACTCCCTGCGATATTGTTTTTGTACTTCTGCTACATTTACATACTTAAAATAGTATTTTTGAATTAATTTTCTTTTTTCAAAAGTTAATCTTGGTCCATTCGTTAAGTCCAATTAATTGCACTTTGAAAAGAAAGAAAAATTAAGTTATAACCCGTTGAACAGTGTATGTATACATTTTTCTGACTCGCCCTGTATATCGGAAATGTGCATAGCATACGTTATGAATGTCAAAGAGTTAATATTTTGTGTTTTGAATAGCACTGTTCATTAAAATGATCATTTTTTGTTACTGAATTATAGTTACATTTTCTAACAAGATTGGTCCTAATTAGGGTGAAGATAGCGTAAGAGAATGCATAAGAGATGGAACGAATGTGATAGCTCGTGATTCATGGAACGAGGGTAAAAGTAATACACGTACATCAGAACTCTCCAGAGATTTGTATACTGGTTCATTTGTTGATGGTCTGACGACGTGTTCATGGACATCACCTTTAGTCACTGTAACCAACGGACAAACTTACGACTTCACCAACAATAAATTTCATATTCTTCTTGCCACTGGAGAAGTATCCGAATGGAGTAAGTATTTTAAGATTGCATATTTTGGCAAATTTATTATTTATAGATGTATCGCTTCCTGTATTTAACCTTTTTATAATTTTTAAAAATTACACGAATTCATTTCTCCGAAATGAATTCGTAGATTTACAGATTTGCGTAGAAAGATTAATATTTTAATTTTATGAATTTCGTATTTCGTGGGGGGGGGGGGGGAGAAAAAAGATTTAACCCTTAACTGTTGTTATCTGTCCAACAAACTGCTGCTTATTTTCAATTCTTACAGTTTAGTTTGTAATTTTCAGATTAACTAGACCAGCCATACTCAACCTGCGGCCCACGGGCCACATGTGGCCCAGCGACGCTTTATTTGCAGCCCGAGAAGCATAATCATTAATTCCCATTTATAAAAATTAGAGATCCAAATAAAATGTATTTACGACCTTCGCTATTGTTTTAGATATATTTATGAGAAACAAGAAAATATGATGTTATTTATAATTAAATTTAAATTATGTTAAAATATCCTATTTATGTCATTTGCTTAGTCAGAAGTTTTTACTTAGAAAGAAGTTTTTACTTAGTCAGAAGTGTCGGTCTACTTGCGTTACATGGTGAAGATAATTTTTAATCTTTAACACTAACCAAACATTATTTCAAATTAATTCAATTGGCGCTATATGTTTTTATTTTTAAATATTTTTTTTTCATTGAGAAAAAGTTTGATTTATTGAAGAAATACTGATTTATTAAGATTTTTCTATCTTAAGAACTTGAAAATTCTGTATCATTGTATTATTAAGTTTTTCACTTATCTAGCTATAATGATTGGATTAATTTTGTTATATTGCTTTGTTCTACTAGTTTTGCAATTTTATCTTTATTAATATTATTATATAAAAATAATAAATTTCGGCCCACCTAACATGGCAAACACATGTGTGCGGCCCGTGAGAGCAAAGATTGAGTATGGCTGAACTAGACTGTTGAAATTTTGTTTCGTTTGGAGCCCTAGTACTATCGCTTGAGACTTCTAAATAGTTTAATTAATAGTTCTGTACATAAAAATTTGTACAGAAACACTATCCTACGAATTAATCGAGCCTTTTATACGAGGGGCAGTCGGAAAATAAATTTCCCCTGGCGACTGTGGACAAAGGTGTGTATGAAAGACAAAAAATGTAATGAGACATTAAAGATAAAACATAACTTTATTTTTCCACATAAGTACCAAGTACATTGAGACATTTGTCATACCGCTTTATAAGCTTAAAAAAGCCCTCCATGAAAAAATCATGGCTTTGCATGGCGCTGTTGACTGCAACTGAACCATCTGCGCAGACACTGCAACAGCGCCATCTGCTTAATCGCCGTCGACCTCTACCCAATGGTATCGGTGGCTTGCACGTTTGCGTTCACCTGCTGTGTCGTCTTTCGCCCATAGCCGTTCAACGCTTCGTCCGTATGCAAAGCCCTGATTTTTCCCTGTATGGTTTTTTGAAGCCTTTAAAGCGGTATGACAAATGTCTCAATGTACTTGGTACTTATGTGGAAAAATAAAGTTATGTTTTATCTTTAATGTCTCATTACATTTTTTGGTCTTTAATACACACCTCTGTCCATAGTCACTAGAGGAAACTTATTTTCCGACTTCCCCTCGTATTAATCTTTTGATCAAGCGGTCTCGGAGACCTCTCACAATAGAGCTACTATTGCTTTAGCTCACAGTAGTTGTGTGACAATATCTGTCTCAACAGTTAATGTTTAAAACCAATCTTATCTCTAAATTGGCTTACAATGACTCTTCATTCACGCGTAAACGTCCGCTCGCACTCGTTAAACCAATGGACAGGTTCTTTTCGAATATTTGGTTTGAATTTGAATATTTCAAATTATTTTTTGTGTTCTGAATGTGAAAGTACCTTTATTAAAAAAATTTGCAAATCAAAATCGAAAAAGTAAAAAATAGCCATATTAGAGGTGGACCTCATTTGTCCTATTAAAAAAAAATGTTTATAAATATTCAAATTCAAACGAGAAATTCGAAAGGAACCTGCCCATAGGTTTAACATTAACGAGCAAGTGTTTTCGCAAGAGTGAAGAGAGAGAGAATAACGCCACATGACCGGCGCGAAGCCTTGAAATTATTTTATCGCTTAAATTGTTCTTTATACACACGAAAATCATATTTCATTAGTTATAAATCTATATCAAAAGTGGGAGGGTAAATTAAAGCCATAGAAGTAGAGTGCGCCACAATAACAAAAACTTAGTGAGTTTTTTTCCCCCGAACAGCATTTTTGAAATCGGTGGACACTCTCCGCTAATTTTCAATCAGTCAACTTGATATTTTTGAAAATTAATCGTCGCATATTTTTCTAATAAAATATCTAGGTCCTTTTTTTGAAATATTTCTCTTAATTGTGTAACTTTAAGTAACAAAATTTTTGGTTGAAACTTTACATTTGACTTTGAATTTTATGCCATTTCATTAACAATTCATATTTAAAAAAAGGCTACGTATTTCACTAGCTTTTAAATAATAATTAAAAAAAATTTAATGTTCTGGGTCAAGTTTACGATGACCTATCCCACCCGCCATTGTTTTAATATATCAACTAATAAAAAAATAGTTTTCTACTTTAATATGTATAATAATTTAGTGTAAAACAGATTTTTACAAAAATTTTGCATTTCTTTACAAAAATGTCGATAAAGTCTTAAATTTCAGAGTGCCAAAGTGGTTTTATCTTTTAAGAGCGTAAGATACTTTCAGTTTCGGAACCAGTACCGAAATTGAAAGTGCCCTCAGAAAAAAAACTGCAACCAAAATCGAAAAAGTAAAGATATCCTATTAGACATCGACCTCCTAGTATTCTTTGAAAAAAAAGAAGAAAAAATTAAAATACTCGAATGCAAACGAGAAATTTATTAAGCAAGCTGTCATTGGTTTAACATTAGCTTGCCAGTGCATTTAGAAGACTAAAAGGTCAAAAATATCTATTTTTGTTTTTTAATATTTGGAATCCCCTATTTCTTTCTTATGGATATTACTTTTGTTTCTGTGGAAAAAAGTTTTAAAATTTAAGCAATTCGGTTTTACATCTGGTCATACTCCTTGACTCAGTTTTCTCACCCCCCCCCCCCCCCCCAAAAAAAAAAAAAATTATATATATAATATATTAATTTTTTTTTTAACTTCAGTGTACCTTTTTTATGGAGACTACTATACATTAGTGTTTGCAATTTTGCTTAAACATTCTACAGATCTTTCTAATCCGAAGTGAACTGTTATTGCTAATATATTTTTTTCTTAAATTTTCTTCGAAAAATAATTTTTTGTTTTTCTGCTATTTAATATTGGCTATTATTTCAGATTAAAAAAAAAACAACTAAATATCTCTGTATAAGTTTTGATATAAATTTATGAATAACTAGCTGATCCGTCCGACGTTGCCCGGGGATCAGTAACTTTCTTTTGCGGTTTCGATAAAAATAGTCATTTTCGGCGCGCATTCTGTTCTAAACAAACCTCTTTCCGAACCAAACTCCGGCACTCGTCCCCGCTGCCTACGACATTGTATAGCAGGCGTGATACGAACGCGCTGCAATATCGTTTAGTTTCGATTTCCACCACTAGGGGGCGCGAAATCATCTTATTTAGTAATCTAATCGTAATCAGTTCATGTTAAGTTGAATGAACCAATTCCCGTTGAAGAAGATTCCAAGCACTTTATAGAACACTTTGATCGAAATATGGAAATGCCCTAGGTCAACCACTTTCAACCAACATATCTCCCACATCCCCACAGCTATCGACATGCGACCTATGCGACCACCATAGTGCCCGATGGGAGACTCGAGGCTACTACCACACACAAACACCAATGGTCTGTGCTGTGTAGTTCTGGCTGTAAAGTGAAATATGGGGGAGGGACAACATGCAACCTCTTCCCCTTCGTACTTCCCCGTACAGAAACAATTAAGTCTGACAAACACGGCGCTATAAGATGTCTGTGAGAGCAATGTTATAAAAAATTGGAAGCTATGTTAGATATGCAACACGGTATGAATTGAAAAAATAAGTTTTGGAAACAAATGTATAAAGTTATGAGATATACGTGAGTGTAGTCGATTTATAGAAGCTACGAATTTCCATGTACCGTAATTTCCGGCCTATAATCCATGGATCAAACAATTATATTTCAACCCAGAAATTTTATTTAAAAATTGAAGTCAAATATTTATAGCGATCTTAGTATGTTACATTATATAAAATGAAATTTCTGGGTCAAAACAGAATTGTTTGATCCGCCGCCGTCTTAAGGTAGTCTTCTATTGAATTGAAAACAGCAGATTTAGTAAGGTCATAAAATGTCATTGGGGTGTCATAAATGTCTCTAGAGATCATTCAGACCGTATTAAACTTGCATGACTATATATTATACACAGCAGTACCGACAACATGCAAATTCGGAATAATCCCACATAAGGTGGCGTAATTAAGGGGTCTCAGGACTCTTAAACCTTCAAAATTTTCGAATTTTTAATTTTTTTATATATTAAACTCCTATTTTTTTTTAACATTTTAGTGTAAATGTTTTCTTAAAATTCCCATTAGAACAAACGTTATGTCTTTTAGAATTATACCCACTGCAAGCTGAAGCATACTCAAAGCTGAAATAAAACATCATTTTTCTCAAAATATTTTTGGGCATAACGCGCATGATATCTCAAAAACTTATCAATATTTTTTCATGAAATTTTCCAAAAATATGTGTTATGTTAGTCTACATAAATTGAACCTAAAATTTCATTTTTCTTATTAAAAAAATATATATAAGTGATTATAATGTTGAAAATTTAACAAATTTGTATTAGCTCAATACAACTTTGCATTAAAAATATAAAAATGCTTTAAATACAAATTTATTTAGGTTCAGTTTAATTATTACAATATGAACTATAATTAGGCTCCAAAATTTTTATTCTAGATGCAAAAATTTTGTAATCGTGCGCGTAAGCTGTCATGTCAATTTTCTGCTCGACAAATGTCTGACAGTTTGAAGCCCCCTATAAATATTAATTCTGCATCTTGTAACTTTTTAAATATGTGAAATGAAACAACACGCTTATATATTTTCATCCCAATAAAAATTGTTTTTAAATCCCATACATTTGAAGATATTAAATGTTAAAAATGATCATTTTTTATCATTTTTTCCAATTTTAAGAGTCCTGAGAGCCCCTTAAAAAACAACGATTATGTACGACTTTCGCACGATAATAAAAGTAAAACTGTCATGGGTAAAGGAAATTGTGTTTTGAGATTTGGAAAACTTGAAACTATGAAATTTTGAATAATAAAATTATGCAACATTATGCAGAAATGTCCAAATACGTAAATTTGTCTCAAATTTGTGTTTCATGTCAGTAATATAAATGTTAGCAAACGCTGCTTGCTATTAGCATTTTTACGTAAGTTTTCATAATTCTCAATTTAAATAATTTTATTTGCAAATAGTATACTCTGGCTATGATAAAGTTTGACTTTGAAATTTGCAAATTTAACTTTGAAATTGTGCGATGCTACGAGGAAAAAATGTAACCAACAGATACAAATGAAGGGCGTGGGTGCAGAACAAGATAACAAAATGAAAGTTTCGCGATATTAAAGATTCAAGTTTTCTAAAGAAATTTACAAATAAAAGTATTATAATTGATTCTTCTAAAACAGTTTATTTTTAAAGATTAGACCTTCAGTTAACTTATGTGCAGCATTATTTGCCCGATAGATTTTATTGTACTTATGTGGAATGAGTTTTCATTATTAAAATTCATATCTAAAATTGGTCTTTTATTATGGCATATATTGGCTTAAAAGAGCCTTGTACTTTTAAAAAGTTGTCAGTATACTGTTAAACAATTTTACATGAAAATCAGACAAATAAATGTCACTTACCATTATTTACACCCGAGGCCTTCAAATGGTTAAGAAAACTCATTATTTAATGAAAATCTGAGATTCTTCTAATTGTGATTGTCAGCTTTATTTAAGGGTGATCATCACTTATATTTTCCTTATACTGCTAATGCTAAATTTTTAACATCAGAATTGCACATTTACTATTGAACCGATTTATTTAAAAAAAATTTTGGTGATAAATATGACTTATTTCTTTGAAACGACGCAAATTTCATAAGTGAGATGTAATTACCCTTTTTTTAATTTAAATTTTAAATTTTTTAATTTGTTTCCAATAGATTTCACCAGAGGGCACTACGGGTACTGCAGATTTTCGGCATAAGTTACAAAACGATTGTTTCAGGCAGTTTTTATATATTTTCTTGTTAATTGTTGTCATTATCTTGTTATAAATTTAATAAGGGGTATTTTTTACACGATATTATATAAAAAATATCGTTCAACAAGCATTTTTGCTGCAGTAATTTTATTCCCAGCTGCCATGTCAGAAAGACAAATTTTTCCAAATTTTCAGCAACCCTAAAACACTTCCGTTGAGGCAAAACAGGGGGGTTGAGATGAGATTTCCGATATCACCTTTTTCTCTATGCTTGCCTTTGAAAGGGAAGGGAACGGGAGGAGGGGGGAGGGTTACATTTGTGGTCATCTGCTTTTCTCTCTGTAAAAGGAAATTTGTCTGCTTTGTAGAAAGCATTTATTGAATCTGGGAAAGCGAACTGTTGGTTGACCCGTGACCCCCTGACCCACTCTCTATGTTCCGCAGGTTTCAGATTTTCCGAATCACTAGGTTTGCGAAGGGATATCTTCAAAATGGGTAACTTTCTGTTAGTGAAAGTTTTACTTTCTAAAAATAAAGTGAAGCAGGCGATTTTTGTTTCTTTGATTTTTCCCTTCAAATACATTCGTTGTATAACTTTTCCCTTTAAAAAAATGGTTTTCATTCCTTGTTACCTTTAGTTGACATTGCATTAGATGTACACAATTTTTAATTGAAAGAAATTAATGTACATTTTTGTGTGAAAGAGAATTTAACGTCTAAACAATGTAAGTTGCGCCCAATGTAAATTCGACACACACAAGTAAGCCGAATACCGAATATTCGGTCGGCTGAATACTCCAATGTTCCAGGATTAAAATATTAAAAGGTTAAATATTAAAATAGCTTTATCTCATATTTAATACAAATGCTGCCTCAATTTTAAATTTTTCTCTAACTTTTAACTTTATTCCTATTTCTATGAACATTACTTTCTCACAAGTAAACTTCACACTAAAAAGAGAAGGGGAAAAAATCTGTTTCGAATTATTAAATAAGATTATAATTTTAATACTTGTAAATAACGCTTTTAACTTTGGCTTTCTATGTGAATTAAAATAAATTAATACAAATTTCGTTTCTACTACTTTTTGTAATATCATATTTCAGATAAAGCAGTGTAAGTCTGATAAAAATATCGTAACAATATCTTTACTATAATTAAAGTTGGGAAAAAAATTAAAGTTCGGCTTGAAATGAAATACTCTGTATTTGAATAAATGGATTAGAACATGGTTTCCTATACAAAAACTGTCTGAATGAAACTGTAAAGTAAAACCTATATTATAAATTCTTTGTAGATTTTTCAATTACGTAAAATGTGTAAACTGTATCACGTCTTATTTATTTATAATCGGCTGCACTCTTGAATCCTCGAACACTTTTTTTTTTTTTTCTGAAGAAAACGGATATGTATTTCGAATGAAACTGTAAAGTATAACCTACATTATGAATTCTTTGTATAGATTATTCAATTGCGTGAAATGTGTAAAATGTATTATGTCTTATTTATTTATAAGCAGCTCTATTATTATTATTATTATTATTTTGCTGTAAGGGTTGGTCCTATAAAAAACTTGTCAGTATAAAAGTTGTAGATAATATTAAGAGGATTAATAATACATTTAAGCGGATTTGATATCTTGTGAATTGACAAAGTTATGAATTTTTTTCTTCTGAAACCCCTCTTTTTCCCCTCCTCGGGGCCATTTTTAATGATATCAAAAATCTGTCATACATAAATTTTTGGCCGTTTTCCTAGAAGTAATAATAACTTTAAACGGATTCGATACGTATCATAATTAAGATTTATGGGGATTTTCTGTTTTCACAAAAAGGCCCCCCCATCCCCCCCCCCATTGGTTCGATTTTGCCCATTAACAAACTTGACAGAGATTTTATGCCCCTTGATTCTATGTATCAGTTTGGAAGAGATTTATGTAGAATTTTTCAAGTTATCGTGTCCATAAAAAAGTTGCATAGATAGATAGATAGATAGATAGATAGATAAAGTTTTGAACTGAGGGGTGGTTTTGGGTTCTGGGAGTCATGATCGGTGTAGATCTGCAAAAATTTTCCAGCAATTCCAGCAGAGTGGAGAATGTAATAGGTAGTATTTTTTACGAAATCTTAAAAAAATGATCAAGCACTAAACACGTTGTCCGATAAAAATGAGTACAGTTCTTACCGACAGTTGATATATCATATGCGTCAAATGGGAGCTCAATCAAAAGCAACGTTTAGACGCTATTGTGTTCACTCACATATATACAAATACATATATAGGCATCATCATAAAAGTACCATAAAAAGACACACATGGTCTGAAAACGAAAAAATACCAACATTCACGTATACATTACGGAATAATTGTAAAAAATATCAAACCTTCAACATTTAAAGACATCCTCAAAATGTAAAGATATATAAATATTTCCATAATACGGTTTTTATAATGATTACAACCATTTTCCCAGCACTAGATGTGATCAAAAAGTAAAAATGTAAATAAAAAACTAAGAATCACTGGGCACATCAGTTATGTTCTTAGTAACATTAAGATTTCTTTATAAAAAAAAATAATTTGGCAGATTTAAATATGATATAATATACACATGAATTGATGCCACACAATCCTAAAATGTACGTGTACCAAAGAAAATATAAATTCTACAGATAAGGTAATTATAAATTTACCTGTACACCCGTGCGATGATTTCGCACTGCAGTCTAATATTTTTTAGATGCAAGTTTAAATTTCTAAAGAAAAATTAAGGACGAAAATATCTGCAAACAACATTAGTCAAGCCAGAATATCATGTTATTCATCCCATCAAAATTGAAGTAAAAACTAATCAAAGATAGCAAGAGGCACGCACGAGGGGAAAAAAAATAACAATCGTAATTTAACTTCATTGGAAGATGACGTCATCCACTTCGGGAAAAACACGGTACAAAAAAAATAAATTGAGCACATATAAAATAGAATTTAATATAATATAACATAACATACATTTTAGACTACACGTAAAATACCACTGCTTCGATCGATCGATGGTGTATTTTTCTTCAAACATTTGAATTTGAATTTTACTTTTTAATCATAAATATAAAATAAACCCGTGCGTCCCGCTTTATCTTTTATTGTGCTATTTATTTGTTTATTTTTAATTATTGTTGAGCACAATATAATGTAGTATATATATTTTTTATGGCAGCAATGATTTGAGAAAAAAAAATCATTTCATTGAAAAAAAAAATGCTGATTTAATTTTTAATTAACTGTAATTTTTAATCAAAAAACGTGTTTTAAAGAAATGTGAGTATACTATGTCAGAAGCCTGTCCAAAACCTTTCGAATGATAGCTCATTCATTTTTGTGCATTTTGTAAATGCATAGAAAAAGGGATGTTGGCAACAGAAATAATACATATGATTAACTCATGTAAAATTTTAAAGCATATGTAAGTACAAGGAAGTCAGAAATGATAACTTATTGTATGATAAATCTAAAACTTCTAATATGAAAAATTACATAAATTTTTATTCTTAAAATGAAAGCCTATATAAAATATTAAAATACATACAATTAGGTATAATTGCAACTCAAGTAATTTATATATGAAAAATCCCTGACGGCTCTGCCTACAGGCACAGGTAGATTTCGAAGACGCAGATCGTGGGGCACCTGTTTGTTGGGAATTGCTGAAGAAATGACCTTTTTGCCATGATGCGGCAGTTGGAACCGCCTACTTCAAAACCTAACTTGTTTGCAGGCGGAGCCAACAGGGATTTTTTTTCTGCTATACGAGTTGGTCCTATAAAAAACTTGTCAATATAAAAGTTTTAGATAATATTAAGAGGATTTATAATAAATTTAAGCGGATTTTAAATCTTGGGAATTGACGAAGTTATGATTTTTTTCTTCTAAAACACCCTTTCCCCCTCCCTTGGGGCCATTTTTAATTATATCAAAAATCTGTCATACATACATTTTCGGTCCTTCTCCTAGAAGTAATAATAACTTCAAACGGATTCGATAAGTATCATAATTAAGAAATTATATTATTATTATTTTTTTAAAGCCCCCCCCTCCCCCCCCCCCTGGTTCGATTTTGCCCATTAACGAACTTGACCGAGATTTTATGCCCCTTGATTTTATGTATCAGTTTCGAAAAGATGCGGGAGTTGGAACCGTCTACTTCGAAAAATAACTTGTTTGCAGGCGGAGCCGGCAGGGATTTTTTTTTTGTTTTTTATTTATTTTTTTTTTTTTTTGCTATAAGGGTTGGTCCTATAAAAAACTTGTCAATATAAAAGTTTTAGATAATATTAAGAGGATTAATAATACATTTAAGCGGATTTGATATCTTGTGAATTGACGCAGTTATGATTTTTTTTCTTCTAAAACCCCCCTTTTTTCGCGCCCTCGGGGCCATTTTTAATTATATCAAAAATCTGTCATACATACATTTTCGGCCCTTCTCCTAGAAGTAATAATAACTTTAAACGGATTCGATACGTATCATAATTAAGACATTATGGGTTTTTTTCTGTTTTCACAAAAAGCCCCCCCCCCCCTCCCCCTCCCCCCTTGGTTCGATTTTGCCCATTAACGAACTGGACCAAGATTTTATGCCCCTTGATTTTATGTATCAATTTGGAAGAGATTTGTGTAGAATTATTGCAGTTATCGTGTCCATAAAAAAGTGACATAGATAGAAAGATAGATAGATAGATAAGTTTTGAACTGGGGGTGGTTTTGGGTTCTGGGAGTCATGATCGGCGTAGATCTGCAAAAATTTTTCAAAAATTCCAACTTAGGTGAGAATGTAATAGGTAGTATTTCTTACGAAATCTACCTAAAAATAAATCGGTCTCTTATCACAGTTATTTTGTAATTTATTTTTAGTTTATATAATTCGTGTAATAAATCAAACTGTGTTTTAAATTTTTTATCACTTTAAGGTGATTTTGATGTTAAAAAATAGTAGAAGGAAAACAGCGTAAAAGTTGGCGGCTATGCAAAGATCGTAGAATAGCTTTCACGCGTATCAAATGGTACTGTTAATAAATGTATTGCTGCTAGCGATTTTCTGATTCATTTTTAAGCATAAAAGCATAATACTTTCAAGCATGATTATTGAAATGATTGAACAGTTCTTTATTTTCAAATAAAGGAATTACATCTTGAGCTATAGGCTATTATTGTCTAAGGACGACAATTTGTTCCTTTCCTGCGCTGTCACATCCTAAAATTCAGTTAAAAATGACAACTTTGACAGCATTATTTGAAAATCTTTTGCCTTTACAGGAAAATGAAAAAAATATATATTACATAGTTTCTTAATAAGTTTGTGAATAACAAGTAATATAATTTTTTTTTAAAGTCAATTCCTACTTTTTAATCATAAATATACAAAATAAATCCGTGCAGCATTAATGTCCCACGTTATCTTTATGGAACATTATTTTATAATCATCGTTGCGGTATTTCATTTCTGTGGTTACTCATTTGAGATAAATCTTTCATTTCATTTATGAAAACAATGGGAGGAATTTTTTTCTCTCATTTAAAACTAAAATTAATTAATTAAATTTAATGAATTAATTAATATTTGAAAAACTGTATTAACATAAAGTGTCATCCACTACAAGTTTAAAAAAAATTATTTGAACTTGAGTGGATGAATAGAAAATATTTTATTAACGATTGAAAATTTGAACAAGATATATATAGAGTGTGAGCTAATAGTAGGAATTTAAAAAAATCAATTAAAAAATGTGTCAGAAAGTGCACAGTTTGGATTTCAGAATAGCCTTAAGTAAATAAAATGTATATGCGAAAAAATTAAGTCAGAAAATAAAACAAATGCATTATGTAATAATATTTAATAAAATATATTTACTGATAATTATCATATATTTAAAATTCTAAATATTTTTTGTGTTTATTAAATTTATATTTACAAAGCTTCGCTTAATCTTGATTACTATTTTTTTCAATTTCGGTTCGGATTACTGGGTTTCTATTGATATGGGTAAGCAGAAATATTGATGTACAATGCTTCCCCCCACCCCCCCTCCCACCCCCCAAAAAAAAATTGAACCATTAATTTGGATAGCTAAATACATTAGCAATTTAACTCCAAATTTGAGGAAATATAATTAAAACATATCAATATTTCGGAAATTCTGAATCTAGATCCTTTAATTTAAAAGCGTTATTGTTATTTAGCGCAGCTATTTTCCTCCTGTTACATTACAAGATCCCTTTTTAATTATAGCTAAACCATGTGTTTCTCTCAATAACATGAGATTACAATTGACCAGTCGATATCTATTAAATTATAAAAAAATAAATAAAAAAAAAACTGGCTTAAACCGCGCTGGAGATCTGCATGGGCTGAAATATTCACAACTGGGCCCGGCCCGAATGAAGCCATCTTGTTCCGGAGTCCCCAGAAAGTAAAGTCCAAAACCAAAACCCATCCTCTATACAGATCTATAACCATAAGCTAATCTCTAATCTTCTAACTTACATTTACTTGGCCCAGAGCCTCTGTGTTTACTCAGAATCGGCTTCAAACGGGAAGTGACGTTTCCTAGAAAATAGGGCTACCAGAAAAAGAAGTTTTTCGCCCATGCGAAAGTCAGCACCATCTATTGAGTAAAGGTGATTTTCATAATATCTGACGCTCCTTTTTAACGAATACTCATATGATTTAACATAACTGATCACGAGAATTTTCTTCGATAGAAAATGCTATTAAATTTTCAATTTATGTTTTTTCTCTTTCTCTCCTAGGACTAAAATATCACGACAAAAGAATGTCCTCTTTTGAAGCTCTCAATTTAACCGAATTTAACGCACCTGGAGACGTTTCTGATCCAAATGTGGAAAATGGTAAGTTCTTATTTTCTAACTGCAAGATTGAATTTTTTCCTCCTTGTTTTTCTCTTCGGGCGTATGATCGATTTCAACCTATTATTTTATTGTGCACATTAACCCATTGAAGAGCGGTGGTATATTTTGTATACCATTTAACTTGATAGAGACATGTACCAGAATTTTTGAATAAAGTGTTTTTTTTATAACTTTAGTGAAAAAAACTGTAAAATAGTGTAAGCTTATTTTTAATTTTTTTCAAAAATTTTAGTATGCATCCAACATCACAGAAACACAATGACTTGCACCTGAAAGGGTTAACAGCAGAGTTATATTCATTCTAATTAAATGATTTAAATATATACTTAAAATAGCGATTAAGTTTATACTTGATAAATGATTTTACACTTAATAAATGAAATCAAATAAGTACCACGTGAAAAAAAGCTTCATTTTATTCAAAATTCTGGTGCTAACATGTTTTATTTCAAAATTATATAATAAAACTTTTGTTAGTAACTTTTGAAATCAAAATACGTCAAACAAGTTCTATCAACAAATTCTTACCAAATCTAATTTAAAGATGGCAAGTTTTTAGATTATATAGAATACCTTTAAGGCGGTATTAAAAATATTTTTCCCACGATAGACATCTCAATTTTTTGACACATTTTCAGACTCATTTTTAAAAGTAAAAACATGAAACTTGGCCTGAATGAAAACATGAAACTTGGTTTATGAAGATATTTATAAGTGATATGTTTTTATTTTTGTTTCAATTAGAAATTTATTTTCAAACAATTATTTTCACAGTACAATAATTTTCTTTTGTTTCCAGCGCTATCGCATCGGGAAATTCAGTTCAAAATGTCCACTTTGACAGCAATTTTTGAAATATATTCTGTCTTTATCAAAAAATCGACCAATACGGACATTATAAAGTTTCTGAGTAAGCGAACCTGCCAATTGGATGCATTTTAGAGCAAAAATGAATTTAAAAATAAGTCTCAAAATAAGCAGTTTGGATTTGAGTACACCCTTAAGTTAAAAAAAGTCCTTCCGGCCTGTACCGGGAGGAAAAGGTAGCTTTCCTATATCTTCGTTTTATAATTTTAGCTAATGTTACTCGAAAACAGCAAGCTAAAATGCAAAGAAACCGTTTACAAAAGATTCGTTAATACTGAATTTGAATAAGAAATTCGCCAAATTATTCAGCTATAGCCAAGTTGGCTTCATTTCTGAAAACTTATTTTGGTCGCAATTGTCGCCAAGTTGGGCGAGAATTTGGCGCTAACGGATATGAATATATAGTTTTATGCGTATGATTGGGAAAATGATTACAACAATAAAAGAAAATAATTTGCGAGAAATCGCGTTCACTAAAACTCATAATTTAATCGTTGGTTTTTTGTAATGTGCTGTCTTGTTTCAAAATGTCAGCCACCCTAGAATTTCAAACTGCTCTATCTCAGCCATTTTTTAAGATAGAGGTAAAACAAAAAATTCTCTGGAATCCTTGTATCAAGGCCTAACACTTAATTAAAAAATAAATTTGAATTTTTAACTTTTTTGTCTATTTATTTTAGTTTGTAAATTTTAATCTTGAAACAAGATGGCGGACCAAGCTGGCCAACGAACTCTGTCAAGGCATTGGTGAGCTTAATACACACAATTAGTTTCATCAAAATGAATTTATAAATACGAGCGTTATCGTATGACATAGATCAGATATATATATATATATATATATATATATATATATATATATATATATATATATATATATATAAAATATAATATAAATCAACATTTGAACGGAGGGTGGTTTTGGGGTCTGGGGGTCGTGATCGGTGAAAATTATTATACTTTTTTTACTTAAATTTTTTTATTTTTAATTATTATAACTTTATTATACTTTATACTTTTTTGTATTGAAAGCTACCTAAAAATAACTATGTATATAGTATTTTACTTTATTTTATTTTAATGCTGGTCAAACTTCGTATGTACGTACGCAAATCGAATATTGCGGCGGAATCTCAATGGAAAAATCTGTGTTAAAAAAAAAAAACCCTGTCGCTGTGCGACACTGCTGCTCGCCAAATGAATCGGGAAAGTTCATTCAAATCGCATCATTGCAAATTTAACAAGTGTTTAAATTTTCAATGCTCTTTGAATTTAAATAATGAAATAGTTTTATTTTTTATGAGCTTGGATATACTTTTTATGAGTTACGTATATTAATATTAGTTCAGTTATTAAGTTTTATCATTGGAGAAACTATTGTGGAAACTTTAAATATTTATTTTTATTTATAGTCAAAATAAGTGAACTTTAAAACTCCTTTCTTCGATCAGAGGAATTAAATCGTCCCGCGATATAAATCAAGAAAATTACGTCATGCTCTATATGAAAAGCAGTGCACAGTAATGGCGTGATTGAATACAGGAAAATAAAATCTTGTTTCAAAGTCTTACAAACACAGTTTAAGTATAAAAAACGCAAACTGCGCTATTGCGAGAAACATCTAAAAAGGTGCAACTGATTATAAAGAAAACTGAAAATAAAGAAAAATACAGAATGAGTATGTATATTTTAAAAGCTTCAAAAACCGGAAAGTCTGCTACTTCAGTCCAACGTTGAATTCACTTTTCTCCGGGGGGGGATTTCTGTGGCTCCGGGAGAGGGGGGGGTCATTTTAAAGTTCCGGGGGGAATTCCACTTTTTGACCATTTGAAAGCATAATTTTCAATCTTCCGGGGGGAGACATTTCAAAGCTCAGGGGGGAATGTCCCCCCCCTCTCGGGTCACCCCCTGGATTCAACACTGCTTCAGTCGCTGAACACGTTTTATAGCTATTTAACTTGGAATGCGGTTTCATGTGTCCAAAATGTCACTATTTAACCCTTAAATACATGATTTTTTAATTTAGACCGAAAAAAATATGTAGATATTATATGGGTTTATGGGAAAAAAAATAGTATATAGGTATTAATTTTTTTTTCAAGTGTTTCAAAAATGCTACACCAAGCTGTACAAATACAAATAATATCGTTTAATTGCTAAGAAAAAATTATGCATATATTTACTTACTAATTATTATGAAATAAAGAAACTGAACTCTAGTAATGAACTCGAGTTTACATTGAGGCATTTGACAACGTCTTCTTGAATTTGTTCAGAGTTTTTCATGACCAACCTTATCTAAGCGTACGTCTTTGGGTGGTATTGTTGGTCAATTTACACCCCCCCCCCTTCTTTTCATATTTCGTTTGAATGTATTGAGCTACCGCATGTGGTCAAAAGACAGCTAAAAGTAAAACTTTCACTATGGTTAATACTTAAATTACGAGTTAGACAGTTACTCATTTTTGAGACACTATGCATTAAAGGGTTAAATTTTAAAAGTTAATTCCGTATTGTGACCCGAAAAGTAACAATTTCGCGTCATCAAAACAATGAAAATATCATATTTGAACTCTGAATATGGTTTTGCGAATGCTTTTGACATATTTTTCAAAGTAAACTTTTTTGATGATCGGGTATTGAATGCTCATTAATCCAGTTTTAACAGAGAAAATACTTGTGTGATCGCAGCTGATTGAAAACGTTTCTGTATTTGCTGAAAAATCGTGTATTTTTATAAAATCCCCTTCCCCCCCCCCCCCCAAAAAAAAAAAAAAAACCTTGAGTGGCGGGGAGGGGGATCGCACATCTCTTAATGAATCATTTGTTTACGCACTCTTGGTCAGGATTATCTGCAATTTGCATTACATATTGTCAGTTCTGGATACTTTTATAGCAAAATAAACTTAAAATATTATTTGAAATGCGATTTATATAAATTTTCTTTTGTAACAAAGTTTAGATTTCGGATTTAATTTAGAATATCATTGTTTAATGATAATTCACAAAACAGTATCTTTTTGAAAATTGTCACCAAATACTGAAATTTTCAATCATTTTTAACGAACGTAATGCAAAGATTCAGTCTATATTTTATTTTATTTTATATATAAAATTTTCCAACATAAATGTTCCGGAATTTTTTTCAAAATTGAAGTATTTGCTTATGGGCGCCTCCTTGAGTTAAATTGACACTTGTGGTCTTTCTAGTGTTAAACTAAATTTACATTTTTTAGGAATAAAATGTCGCCCTCAAATTTAGAAAATATTTTGCGAGAAATGCTACAGATAGGTAATATTAATGTTGTAACAAACATATGCTGATCTTCAGCGATCAACTTTTTTACGCTTATCACTAATGCAACATTTGTTTCAGATTCAAATGATACTGGAGTTCAACAACCTCCTGTTACTCCGGGAGACGAAATTGGTTCAACTAGTGAAAAAGAAGAAAGTACTATCGACATGAATGAAACAATTGCTCCTACAAGTCGCAGTTCATATTTAAGAAGCACGTGTTTAGTGTTTCTTTTTACTGGACTACTTTTTGCAACCAAAGAAAGCATTAGTTACTATATTTTTAAATGTTTGTTTTAACTTATTTTGTTGGGCTTGGATGAACTGGAGAAAGGCATTAAGTGCCATATCGTTAATGCGTGTTCCTATTGTTATTTTTAAATGTTTGAATTTTTAATAAATTTTTTGACCCTTTTAATGCCTTTGTATCATATCTTCAACTTATTAAATGCCACATATTTACCCATATCTGGCCTTGTTCCACGTCAGTAGTAATTAGTTGTGATGCATGTAACACCATTTATGTCTACTCGAGGACATTGCTGTGCTAATTTAGTAAAAGAAAAGTTTTTAGTGCAGAAAAGCACTGAAATTTTATTAAGTTCAAAGTATAAGCATCTAAGTTTTGGTTTTAAAAATTTGACTGTTTTTATTTTCTTAGACGCAAGGACATTTTTTTTTTTTATGGAAGCTATAGAAAACGGGGGGAAGGGGGGGGGGGCAAACGGAAATGTTCCTTTTCAATTGAAAGTAAACTGAAAAATTAATTTTCGTAATTGATGCTTTTGCTTATATAACCAAGTCGTTGAATATAGATAGTTGCTGTATGGGACAGAACATTCATCCTCTAATGGCGAGTAGCTAGGCTCAAAACAGGTGGTAGTTAAGACGATAAACTGATGTGACAATACTCAATACAAATAAATATTCCGTATAAACATCAGTATAGTTATTTATGTCAGTATAGTTATTTAGTAGCTTTGAATAATGCTCTATTATTCGCATTTATTTCTAAAAACTGAAATTTCCTATTTTGAATAGCGGAAAATTTTCATCTTTAAAGCGGGGGAATGCCAAAACGGACGTTTTGAGAAAAAAGCGGAGACTAGACTGTAACATTGCTGCCAGTACATTTTCTGTTTTTTCACGGATTTTTTTTTTTTTACTGTGTAGAAGCATCTATAACAATCTATACTTATAAAAGAGTAGCTTGATTTTCTCATAATCAACGCCGAGCCTCATCAGTTTGTCCTAGAACAAGGAAATTTGGAAGACATGTTCTTTACACAATGTAGGCACCCACTAAGAAAGGATTTATGAAAATTCATAACCTAAGGGGGTTAAATAGGGGGTCCAAAGTTTTAGATAACTTCGTATTTAAAGCATATCTCAGCAGGAGTTTTAAATTGGAGCGTGAAATTCGGGATAACAATTCTACTAAAGAATAGTTAAACATGTATTTCAGGCGATTTTAGAAATTCAACCACTAAGCGGGTTAAATGGGGGGACGAAAGTTTTTAATCATTTCGCGTTTTCGCCATATCTCAGCAGCAGTTTTAGGTAAGAACGTGAAATTCAAGATAACAAATCTACTAAAAAAAAAATTAAGCACTTATTTCAGCTATTTTAGAAATTCAACAACTAAGGGGGTTAAATAGGGGGGGGGGGGTTCTAAAGTTTTAGGTCATTGTGCCTTTTCGCCATATCTCAACAACAGTTTTAGTTAAAAGCGCAAAATCAAGGGTTACTCAGGGTCAATTTCAGGGTAACAAATGTACTAAAAGTTAGTTAAACACATACTTCAGCGATTTTAAAAATTCAACCACTGGGAGTAAAATGGGGGGTTGAAAGGTTTCAATCATTTCGCGTTTTCACCATATCTCAGCAGCAGTTTTAGGTAGGAACATGAAATTCAGGATAACAAATCTACTAAAAAAAATAAACACATATTTCAGCGATTTTAGATATTCACACATTAAGGGAGTTAAATGGGGGGGGGGGTCGAAAGTTTTAGGTCATTTTGCCTGTTCGCCATATCTCAGCAGCATTTTTAGTTAGGAGCTCGGAATTCGGGATAACAAATCTACAAAAAATATAGACAAACATGTATTTCAGCAATTTAGGAATTCAGCAACTAAGGTGGTTTAAATAGGAGGTCAAATATTTTAGGTTATTTTATCATATCTCAGTAGAATTATGAAACTCAGGGTAACAAATCTACTAAAAAAATAGTTAAACACGATTTCGACGATTTTAGAAATTCAGACACTGAGGGGGAGTAAATGGGGGTCGAATGTTTTACGCCATTTTGCCATATCACAGTAGAAATTACAGTTAGGAGCGTGAAATTCGATATAACAAATCTACTACAGAATAGTTAAACATGCATTTCAGGCGATTTTAGAAATTCAACTACAGAGTTAAATGAAGGGTCGAAAATTTTCGGTTCCTTAAATAGTTAAACAAGTATTTCAGTGATTTTAGAAATTCGGCCACTAAGGGGGGGGGGGGGGGTTAAATAGTGGGTCGAATGTTTTATGTCATTTGCCATTTCTCAATAGAAGTTATAGGTAGGAGCATGAATTTCGGAATAACAAATCTAATAAAGAACAGTTAAACATGTATTTTAGGCGATTTTAGAAATTAAACTACTAAGGGGGTTAAATGGGGGGGGGGTCGATAATTTTCGATGATTTTACCTTTTCACCATACCTCATCAGTTTTGGATAAGAGCGTGAAAACAAATCTACTATAAAAATAATTAAACACATATTTCAGCGATTTTACAAATTCACCCATTAAGGGGGGAAAATGGGGGTCGAAAGTTTTAGGTCATTTCGAATGTTCGCCATATCTCATCAGCATTTTTAGTTAGGAGCTTGAAATCTGATTCAGGATAACAAATCTATTAAAAAAATTGTTAAACATGTATTTTCGCGATTTTAGAAATTCAGCCACTAAGGGAGGTTAAATGGGGGTCGAATTTTTTGTCATTTCCATATCTCAATAGTAGGTAGGAGCGAGAAATTTAGGATAACAAATGTACTAAAAAATAGTTAAATATGTATTTCAGCAATTCTAGATAATAATCCATCAAAGGGGTCACACTGTGTGTGGAAATTTTTGGGCAATTTTGCCATATCTCAGCAGCAGTTTTAAGTAAGAATGTGAAACTCCGCTTTACAAATCTGCAAAAAAAAAAGTAGTTAATCATATATTTCCCCCAGCGATTTTAGAGCTAGCGAGTTTGTGGGCAACATCGGCTGTAAACTCGATTGCGGAAGATTAGACGAAACAGGGAACTATTGCGTATTTTTTATTATATTTTGTGACATTTTTTCCAAGGAAAATATTTTTTAATTTCTCATTTTTTATATATTTTCGATTTTCGTCTTTTAGCGAACAGATTTAAAATTTTAAACAAAATATTACAATTCCACCTTATTTCAAAATAATTATTTTTTGGAAATAAAAAATTGCGATTTAAATACTGATTGCCACATTTATGGTCTAGGGTATGCACAAGGATGCCTTATGGTGATTACCGTTCAGATTACAAGCGTACATCCGAATGGGTCCTGTTAAAATTCTTTCATTTTAATGATTTATGTACGCAAAATAACTGAACCACGTTATAGCGATCGGTGCATTAACTATGCAGAGTTGCCAAGTCTCCGGCTTTTTACGCACCAGTAAATATTTAGAGAAAAATGTTGTTCTTTGAAAACGCAGAATGCTAACATTAAATAATACGCCATTTTCTGTACTAAAATACTGGTATCCAAAAAGCCGGAGACTTGGCAGGTCTGACTATGTATGGCTGAGAAATACACAGCTCCCTGTTATTTTAATCACCTCATTAATAATTTATGGGTGTGACAGTACCCGTTTACAATGATCACCATTTATCTTGGGCAATCCCATTTTTATATATTTCATTTGAAAGCTCTCCGCTCATCTTGGATAAATACGCACAGGTCCAGTAGTATTTTGTCAGACGGATTATGGAAAAAATATGTCACAAAATATTTACGTGCTTATATATATTTAGTTATTTTCGTATAGTTTAAAATAAAGTAATGTATTTAAATTTCTCTGTTTGCATGTAAAATGCAATTTCTGGGCCCTAACGGAAGTCAAGACAGTAAGCTGCAGAATTTATTTGGGCCCCACTCAGAAGCGACCGGCTAGTAAAATGTAAAATTACTAGCAAAACCCACGGCTTTGCTCATCGCGTGATTATTGAAATATGCCAAGTGGTATTCGTGGGTCTATTTTTATTAGAAACAATAATGCTGCTACGGATAAGTCTAAAATTACTAATTAAGCAACATTTGGAGTAAACTTCATTCTTATACTGTATTAAGCGAACATGACACTTAAATGAATGAGAATAAGAGATAAAATTAATTCCAAATACGTGGTAATTTAGAATGCATTTTTAAGGTTTTCCGTTCATTTCATTTTTCATTTGAAAATTAGAAAATATTAGAAACTATACTAAGCGAGTATTTACATCTTAATAGTAAGCACCATACCAAATTTCAAACTTCTGTTAAGCAAAGTGCTGTAACAACTATATCGCAGAAATCTCAATTTCAGAACTTTTTTGTTCCTGCACCCATTAAATTTTCTAAATTTTTAAAAACTGTTCCGTGGATGAATTTGTCTCTAATGTAACAGCCAAGTGAAATTTCAAGTTTCTAACCTGAATAAATCCATTTAAACTATAATTTAGAACGTTTTTAGAACGTTTTCCGCTCATTTCACTCTTGTAAATTTCGAATTCTTTAGAAACTGTTCTTAGCGAGCGTTTGTATTTTAAAAGTAACCACCATGCCAAATACCAGCTGTATTACATAAATCGCAATTTTAGAACATTTTTTTTTTTTTTTTTGCTCCTTCACCATTTTAATTTTTTTTAAACTGTTCTGTTTGACCTTTATGTCTTAAAAGTTATGCCGTGTCAAATTTAAAGTTTCTATCCCTAACAAATCCAATAAAATTGTAATTTAGAATGTTTTAGAACGCTTTCCGCTCATTTCACCCTTTCAAATTTCCATAACAATTATTGTTAGCGAGCATTTGTAACTTCAAAGTAACCGCCATGCCAAATTTCAGGTTTCTAGCCCTTTCAGTATCACAAAAATAGTAATTAAGAATGTTTTTTTTTTCCTCCTTCATCCTTTTTAAATTTCGATTAAAAAAAATTGTGTATCCATTTGAGTCTTAAAAAGTAGCAGCCATGTCAAATTTCAAGTTTGTGTCCTTTAATTACATAAAAATCGCAATTTTGGAACGTTTTAGAACAGTTTTCTCTCTCATTCTTCACAATTTCAAATTTTTTAGAAACTGTTCTTAGAGAGCATTTAAATCCTTGCCAAATTTCCAGTTTCTAATACCTTCAGAATTGCAAAAATCTCAATTTTAGAAAGTTTTTCGCTCTTGCAACCCCCTTTTGATAGTGGCACAGACATAAAATATTGCTTATGTTAGAGTAGGGACTGTCACCATAAATTTGTCACCATTACGTTTGAAATTGGATCGGTAGTTCCAGAGATTTCATAGAAATTGGAATTCAGAATGTTTTTAGAATGCTTTTTGCTAATTTCACCCTTTTTAAATTTAGATTTTTTTTTTTTTTTTTGGAATTGTTCATAGAGAGCATTTACATCTTATAAGTAACTACCATGCCAAATTTCTAGTCCCGTCAGTATCGCAAAAATTTCAACTTTACAACGTTTTTCGCTCCTGCACCCTTCTCCCTGAAGTGTTAACCTCGACATAAAATATAGTATATATTAGAGCAGGGGCTGTCACCATAAATTTGCCACCATTAAGTTTGAAATATTTTCGGTAGTTCCAGAGATTCCATAGAAATTGTAATTTAGAACACTTTTCGCTCATTTTACCCTTTTTAAATTTCGATGTTTTTTAGAAACTGTTCTTAGAGAGCATTTTCATCTTACAAGTAACTACCATGCCAAATTTAAATGTTCTAGCCCATTCAGTATCTCAAATTTCAATTTTAGAACGTTTTTCGCTTCTGAACCTCCCCCCCCCCCCCCCCTGGGAATAGTGGTACTGACATAAAATGTAGCCTATGTTGGAGCAGGGATTGTGGGATTGTCACCGTCAATTTGCCACCATCACTTTTGAAATCGTTTCCAGAGATTACTCCCTACAAACAAACAAAGCAAACGTTACTTCTTTATAATAGTAGTACAGATTTTGCATTTCAATAAGAGTTAATTCAGTAGCATGAACAGATGCTTGTCAAAGGCGTTGCCTTCTATTTTTGATACCTAATATAATTAATTTCATATTTGTGTATCTTGGGACAAATTTTCTTAAATTCAAAGAGTCTGCTGACTTTTGACATAATTTTCTACCTTTCTCAAACAAGTTAATTTTAAGAATCAAATATTTTCTTATTCTGAAAGAAGTACGTTATCCATAAAGATGTGAACAAACAACATTAAAAACATCAGAAATCATTAAAAATTCTTTTATATTTTAATTATACGAAAATTCTGGATAATTAAAGTATCAGCTCACTTTTGTGAGCTACTGTAAATATATTTTCATTAGACTGCATGCAATTTTTAAGGCGTTTCTACGATTAGTTTGAGTTATTAACTATTTTATAAAATGCAGAGTTCGGAGGAACTTTCCAAATTGATATCCGGCACTTATATCGAGTATACGGGCGTCCCCAAAAAGATTGACACGCTTTAATTTTTACTTTCTTCTATCTTTATAAGAAGAAACTAATGGATTCATGAAAATTTTCGACTTCCGGTTTTTGACGGATATATACGTTTTTAGAAGGTCCTGAACACGATTTGATTGTTTCTCGAAAATATCTGTCTGACTCTGTCTGTATGTGACAAAACTTTTGCGGACGCTCAATTTCAAGAACTAATGCATGAAATTTAATTAAACTTTATACTCAGTTAGTACCTGATATAAATTGGTGCTGATTAGTTTTTGGTAAAAATCGCCATACAGGTGGCGCTGCTATGCTGTATTTTTTGCGATTTCCGCAGTAGCTCTATTTCAAGAACTATTGCACTTATTTTCATCAAACTTCAGTTAGACCTTGACATAAATAGACGCTGATTACGTTTTGGTGTAATATCCCAACAAGTGGCTCTGCTATACCACTTTTTTTCTTTATTTTTTGGTAGCTATACTTCAAGAACTAATGCACATAATTTCACCAAACTTCAGATTCTGTTAGACGTTGACATAAATAGATGCTGCTTACGTTTTGGTGTAAATAACCTAACAGGTTACTGTTGGGTTATTTACACCTGTAGCAACTGCTATGCTACTTTTTTCATCATCACGATAGCTATATCTCAAGAACTAATGCATGGATTTTTATCAAACTTTAGATTCAGTTAGACGTTGACATAAGTTTTTGTTGATTAGGTTTTGGTCTAAATCGCTCAACAGGTGGCACTGCTATGCTGCATTTTGCAGGATTTACACGATTTTAGTGATAGTGTTATCTCAAGAATCAATGCACGGAATTTCATCAAACTTTTTATTCTGTTATTTTGAAATATTAACGTGTATGAGATAGAAGAAAGTTTTGGGATTGGCACATCCGACTAGTTTACTTCTTGGAGATATGTAGGCAATGTAAACTGCAGAAGTGTTTCAAATAAAGTAGGGTTATTAAAAGTATGTTTATGGAATAGTCCTGCCATTAATTTTCAAATGTTGTTTTATTTTTTAATAAGTTTCCTGGATCCTGTAAATTATGTTTAGAAAATTATCCCTGTTCAGACAAGTAAAATAGTAAAAACTCCATTCTTCTATTATCAAAACCTGCAGATTTATGATATGTTGAATTTTATGAAATTTCAGAGCTTTCCGGCTCTAAAATCTAGTAGACTGTTTAGTGGCGGAAGCGCCAAAATTTCATAAAATTCAAAGAATAACTCGGAGAGTTTTGGCCATAGAAGAATGGAATTTTTACTGTTTTACTTGTCATATCATGGAAAATCTGTGTTTAAATATAACTGTTGTAAAACTCAGGGTCAGTATAAAAATATTAAGTGAAAAAATATGGCAGGACTATTTCATGAATATAGTAAAATTTTTATCTTATTTTGACACTTTTGTAATTTACATTACCTACGTACCTCCAATTGGTAAAAAATTAAACACGTTTCAAACTTTTTAGGACGCCCTGTATAATAGGGTGGGTCGAAAAAACTGAAATTTATATAATCGAAATATAATAGTGCGGGAAAGTTGCCTTTGGTAGTAAGGAATAAATTCGCAAAATATTACACCAAATGGTTAATATATTTTACCGCCGCAAGGGGGGGGGGGGGGGCAAAAGAAAAGTTTTTTTCAAAAAAAAAAATTAATTATATATCCATACCAATACATTTTCTAATAGAATGCAACAGCTACATCAAGATGTTGGTAAAATTGCAATAAAATTTCATTATGGTGAAACTATTTCTATTACTGCTGCAAAAGCCGCCAAAATTTTGAAAAAAAAAACGGAACTTTTTTCAAATTTCCGTTTTTTCAGAGTTTGCCATTTTTCATTATGTCTACAATTTAAAAAAAAAATACGTTACATCAAGTAATAACTTATAAATGTTAAGTAATTTTGATCATGGGCATTGCCAACCAAAGTTGAGAGGGTTCCCCCCCCCCCCCACACACACACACTAAATTTGAGTGAAAAGGGCTTTTTGGAGGAATTTTGGGGATTTTTTTTTTGTAGGGGGCTTATACATATATTCCCCATATTTTTCCACTTTTAACCCCTACAAAAAATCCCTAAAAGTTTCCAGAAAATCTCCCAAATCTCTTCAAAAAAAACCCTTTCTCTCAAATTTAGAAGGGAGCGGGCTCTCTCGCCCTTAGTTGGCAATGCCCATGATCAAAATTACTAGAAATTTATAAGTTATTACTTGATATGATGTAAATTTATTTAATTATAGACATATAATAAAAATTTTCAAAAAATGAAAAATTTAAATTTTTGCCTTCCCCCCCCCCCCCCTACAAAATTTTGACCGCCTTTGCGGCGGTAATAGAGATGATTTCTCCATAATAAAATTTTATTAGAACATTACTAACATCTTGATGTAGCTGTTGCATTCTTTTAGCAATTGTATTTGGTATGGTTGGAATATTTAATTTATTTTTTAAGAAAAACTTTTTTCGATTTTTCAAAACTTTGGCCTTTTTGCGGCGGTAAAAGATATTAACCATTTGGTGTAATGTTTTGCAAATTTATTCCTTATTACCAAAGGCAACTTTCCCGCACTATTATGTTTCGATTACATAAATTTCGGTTTTTTCGACCCACCCTACTGTATAACTCGAACACTATTCTATAAGCTTGTATCATGATCGGTTTTCAAAGATAACTAAAATATCAATTTGAGAAAAAATCTAAAATTTTGTGTATGCGTATGGTAAACATTATCAATAGACTACAATGAAAATTGTTATATTTCATATTTTTAATATAAATTTAAGAATTCATATTTCATATCGTAAAATCACGGTAATTACAAAAATAATAAACCTTTGGACTTATAATTAGTATGTTTATACAAAAAGAACTAAGATTATAATTTCCAAAATATTGAAGAAAATATTGATAATTAAATTTAAATTACAAGGTTAAATATTTGAATAATTGTAATTCAAAAACCTTTTTGTCCATATGATTTAAAATTTGTGAGCTCCTGCAGTTTAAGACTGTGGTACTGGACAGTGATTGTTGGAAAAATAGAAAGTAACTGCACGAGTTTCCATTTTATAAATACTTCCTTAGTATCTGAGCAAAAATTTCAAGAGATTAAAAATATTTCGTAAAAATTTGGCCAACAAAAAATTAAAGAAAAAAATAATACTTGGGATCACCCTGTAAAATAAAATGCACGAAATGATCTATCGCTACAGAATATAACATAGGCAGACATTGTACAATATGTGTATTCATTTGTGTAAGAATAGCATGTATATTAATAGAGATATAACGATTTTTTTTTAAATTAAAAAAATTCTTGCATGTTTTTTGCTTATAAGATACGGGGTTTTTAACCAAATTTAACGCCAATTTCAGAAAAATTGACAAAATGTAGTAGAAACAATGTAGTACAATTGAAATATATTAAATATTTAAGGAAATATGGGCAGTTGTATAAAATAATTTTTATCTGCGCATGCGCGAACGATAACAAGGAACTTTTGGCATAATTTAATAGTCAACTCTATGGAGCAACTTATTTAAAAAAATCAGTCAAATATCGTAAAAATTCAGAGAGATATCGGCGTTAGAGTGAGCTGTTTTTTAGTTTCTGACTAAAACTCGTTGAATGATAAGGGATTGTCCACAAATTGTTATTTTTAAGTTATCTGACAGAGTTCGGAGCAAGTTTTTTGAAAAATCTATTTAGTTTACCGTTATGTTTAGGAAAATTTTGACTCTAAACTACGATAAAAAGGAAAATATAGTCCATACATTGATTACATTTAGATAAATTGTGGAGTTTATGGTAAAATTTTGTGAAATTTAGCCCAATACACAAAACGCTGTACAATAAATTCTATCGCATATATATGTATTTTCTGTAAAAACATAATGTGTATGACAGTAGTGAAGAACTATAATTAGCTTTTTCAAAAAACTTGCTCCGAACGCTGTCAGATAACTTAAAAATAACAATTTGTGGACAATCCCTTATCATTCAACGAGTTTTAGTCAGAAACTAAAAAACAGCTCACTCTAACGCCGATATCTCTCTGAATTTTTACGATATTTGACTGATTTTTTTAATAAGTTGCTCCATAGAGTTGACTGTTAAATTATTAAAAAAGTTCCATGTTATTGTTCGCGCATGCGCATGCGCAGATAAAAATAATTTTATACAACTGCCCATATTTCCTTAAATATTTAATATACTTATATTCCAACTGAACTATATTGTTTCTACTACAGTTTGTCAATTTTTCTGAAACTAGCGTTGAATTTGGTTAAAAACCCTGTATCTTATAAGCAAAGAACATGCAAGAATTTTTTAATAAAACAAAATCGCTATATCTCTATTAATATAAATGCTATTCTTACGCAAATGAATACACATATTGTACAATGTCTGCCTATGCATATTCTGTAGTGATAGATCATTTCGTGCATTTTATTTTACAGGGTGATCCCAAGTATTTTTTTCTTTAATTTTTTGTTGCCCCCCTAACTTTCCCCCTTATCAAATCGACGTTGATAAATATGAAGTCAAACCTGTTCTTTTTAATCCTAAAATTCCAGAATAATCTGACAAGTATATTTTTAAATATTCGACAAAATGTCTAAAATTGAAAGTTGCCTGTTATTAATGGCCATATAGTGTATATAGAAAGCACACAACAATCAATGATTATGAGTTTGCCTTTTCCTCCAATTCTTTAAAAAAGTTTGGTACAAAAATATTACAACCTATAGTTGATTTTATTTCCTTGTGCATAGGTTCTTAAACTGGAGTCCACATATCTCACATGGGTTCCACAGGGACGTTTCTGGGGGATCCGTGAGCTAGAAAAATTAAACCATTTGTTTTTATTATGAATAGCAAATTATTAAGTCTTAGCCTCTCTTCATTGAAAATTATATATGTAGTAAATTACGATAAATAAGCGTAATAGCAATCAAGAACGAAAATAACATAGTTTACGAGATTAAAAAAACTGTCTTAATCATTTGCGTTCCGACTGTACTTTTCAAGTACCATTAACCCCTTAAGCACCATATTCTATTTAGTGGTAGTATGCTGAATACCAGATATATTAAATTTTGGCAAAAGTAGTTTATATCATTATTTTTATCTATCAGAGATACAAAAAACACAGAACTGAATGCGAAACGCAACTGAACAGAATGACCAACACACAAACAAATGAACAACGAAAAAAGAAACAAAACGAAGGAGAAAATGGAGAGTTTTTCTTTACGTAACGTCATCTATTAGGTGCGAAAACAATCATTGCTATAATGCCCGTACAAAACCAATGATAATAGCAATTAGCGACGCAAAAAAATAGATGCTTAGGACATTGCAGTCTGGACTTAAGACGAAGACGTGCGTAGGTTACGTCCTGGTATTACAAATAGACGAATTCATGACGCGTACTACGTCATGGTGCTTAAGGGGTTAAAAAAATTTAATATAAAATTAAATTCGTCTATTAATAAAAGTAGATTTTACTTTTCATATAAAATACATTTCTCAGTCACTAGAAAGCACATCGAAACAGTCAAGGCAAAATATTTTTTTAAGCAGTTATTTTCCCACACTTCATACACTTCCACTCTGAACGGTGTCCAATGGTTATTTCCTAAACCGTTAGTCATAGACATGTAGTTCCAGTTATAAAAATGGTTTAAATGAGGTAAACAATTATTTTAAAAGTCGTTTGGATCAATAAAAACATTTCTTAAAAAGTTACAAAATTTATTCTTTTATACGGTCCCCCGGTCCTACAAGTAATATTTAGTAAAAATTTCCTATTAACTAACAACTAAGAAGAAAAAAAATCCCATTCGTCTAACACTAAAATTGACCAAGTTATGAAACTTTGAATTCCATGACTTATACCAGTTTTCTGCATCTAAACACAGATGAGCCACTGCCACCGAGAAACACTCAAGGCCGACGGACAAGAAATGTGACGTCATCGCTAATGGACCGACTTCTCACATGTCAGTTATCAAAATCAATTTGAATTTTTCTATAAGAATATACTGGTAATTATCATCTTTTTTGGTCAGGGGAAAATACAGTAAAAACATGATAATTACCAGTTAGTTTTACTTTTTCAATTTTTGTTGCAGTTTTTTACAAGCGGGCATTTTTAATTTTGGAACCAGTTGGAATCGGTTCTGTAAATGAAAGAACCCTTATATAAAATAACTGGAACTAAAATCAAAAAAGTAAAAACTAACAACGTTGGAGATTGACCTCAGCTATCCTGTGCAAAAAAAGCATTTAAAAATATTATAATGCGAGCGGGAAGTCGCACTAGAACCTTCCCATAAACTTTAGCTTGAACGTTTTTTCGCGTGACTGTTGTAGACTCTTAAGCCTTTTCGCTAGACTTCGCTCAGCATCCTAATCCAGGTATGACAGCACCTGCCCCCGGCAGCCCGGATCTGATATTTTCCTCACCAGAGTGCTCAAGGTAGGAATTCCAAGAGGCGACCATTCCTTGTCTCCTTCCAAACATGGCGGCCGATTCGGGAACACGACACTCACGTCCTGGCTCTCCGTCAACTTTCCCAATAAAGGGGCCGATTGAGGACCACTAGTGAACATCGGGTACCTTCCACTAAAAAGGCCGAGTCAGGGACACGGCACCCACTGCCTGACCCCTCAACTCCTACCACACAAAGGGAGCCAAGTGTGGATCACCAGGAGACGGGGCAAGGGATCCCACATCAACTAGGTACTGGGGTCGACGTGTTGAGTCAAAAAAATTCCATTAACCAGAAGGGATCCACGTGGAAGAGTTATGATTAATCAGTGCCTGCTCCCGTCAGGGACCCTGTTCCCGGACTCCTTCCACATTTAAGTGGCCTGTTCGGGAATACAGCGTCCACAACCTGACCCCTTGTAATCTTCCCCACTTAAGGGGCCGAGTGATGACATCCAGGAGGGGGAACCTCCTCTGTGGTGAGTAAATCCACAACACTCAAAATTTTATTTTCTGCTAAAGATACCATGTCTTCATCAATAGCAATTTCTTAATCTGTAAGATGATGAGATTCTATGGCTGAAACTCATGCATGCAAATCAGGAATAAAATTGAGCTCCGCCAGAAGGCGGGTCAACCGCCGTACCGAAGTTCTAAAGAACTATTAACGCGCATGACCAGGGGAGACCTGTGTGAGCTACGAGCGGTTGGGGCGCCGCCACCTGCGCAACCCCCCATTTTCCTAAGAGATTGACGTCATATGTCGGTGCTATTTGCGGTGGATCCCACCCTCTAGGGACATCACCACCTCATACTTGGGGACATGGCAAAGTCCCCCAACAGCTTCGAGAACCTGACACCCATAGGGAATCTGGGTCCTATGCCTTAGTCAGGTTTCCCCGACACTCACTTACTGTACTAACGCCTTCGATCATGCAAATTCTACAGAGGAAACCGCTAGTTTGTCAGCTATGGGTGGAAACGGAGGCTCCTCTCGCAGGCCCAGATGATTGAGGAAACTTTCTCCGTGGACGCATAGACACTTCCGGGCTTAGACTGTAGGCTGCAGAGTCAGAAGTTCCTAGCCTACATACTCTTCACATAAATACCTCACGATGACTAGGTTCCTGAACTCCGAGGAGCCCTCAAACCGTGCAGGGCCGTCGGTACGGGAAATCGTAGGCACCACTTGCGATCCCAGAGGGGCATGGTAACTCCCTCTCAAGCGTCAAACAAGCGCCCCCGCTCGGGGTTACTTCCGCCTCGGGACACTAACTACCACAACCGATCATCCCTACGTAAGCCGCACTCCACGAATCTTCCTTCTCGACCGTCGTTGAGGTCCGCCTTCAACTGTTTCTGCCACAAAGAACCTGCAGGACCAGCTACTCATAACGTGCCAGTGGTCGAGGACCTGCCTTAGGCGGCGCACATTGGGGGCCATCAACCGGCCATTCTGCAGAGCTCGTCCCCAGTTACCCGACGATCTAGGCGAACTGGGATTATGTACTCGAAGGATCTTCCGACGTGGGAACTCAACTCCAAGGTGTCCGCTGATCGGTGCCGAGTAGACAGGCTAAAGACAATAGACTCTGTGATCCACTGCCTTTTGAACGAATCGGGGGATGCTGTACACCGCCTCGCACTCGAACTAGGCACACAATGGATACTCCCAACAGCTTTGCTTTCAAAACACATCCTTGCTACCTGTTTCTCCCCAGACAAGTTTGTGGATATGGTCCTATCGCATTTGCTAGTCTTTGCCCTGAGTCACCTCTCGGCCTAGAACCAGGCACAGCGATCGATCTACAAGGAGCCCTCTCCCACGTAAAAACACCTTATTCCAGTTTTTCTCAAGAACCGAGTGGTGTGGGGGTGGTCCGGTTAAACCCGAGTCCCCTTTCTCCACGGATCACCGCGAGGAGGTTGTGATCCGTCCGTATTCCTGCCCCCGTCATGGCGATGCAATGCGCGCAATGACTGGTGCTCCCTGTATGCAAATTAGGTATATTAAATGTGCCATTTGTTTATAATCATTAAGGTAGGCAGGTTTATTTTACACTTGATATTCCTCAAAGATTGTTTTTCTTTTTTATCTGAAGAACCAAATTATTTTTCATTTGAAAATTTGCTGCTTCTGGAATGTTATTCTCACTAATAGACTTCAGAGAAATTTTCTTTTCAAACGTTTCTTCTATTTCACACTTAACATTTCGACTGAATACATTCTATTTTCGTTTGGAAGCCAAATACGACAGCCATCTATTTCACAATAGCAGTGATGGAATAGTGGCGCAAAAGAGAACCAATCGACACCTCTAAATTTAAATAGTATTCTTCGTCTTATTTAAGGACAGCAGTTCTGAGATTTTTTGAAGACTAAGAATACTATTAAAATTTCTTGGTGACAATCGCCCAAATGGTGCTTCATTGTTCAATCACTGCAATAGCCAATACAAGAACTTGTTACATTCTTCTTATCCCACTTGTATTTTACTTACCCATCATACGTAGTATAGGGTAAGTCGAGGCTAACGAAAAAGAAAGACTACCGCGGTGCTTTACGCATATCTTTTTTTACAGACCACCGGAGTCACGTGATGCTCGAATGCACCAATGCAGGTGTATGAAAAGAGCATCACGTCACTCTAGCGGTCTCGAGGCTAACGAAAAAGACAGGCTACCGCGGTGCATTCCACTTATCTTTTTTTACAGACCGCTAGAGTGACGTATTGCTCTTTTCGTACATCTGTATTGGTGAATTAGAGCATCACGTGACTCCCACGGTCTGTAAATAAGATTAGCGTAAAGCACCGCGGTAGCCTTACTTTTTCGTTAGCCTCGAGCGGTCTGTAAAAAAAGATAAGTGGAATGTACCGCGGTAGCCTGTCTTTTTCGTTAGCATCGGAGTAAGTCTTGTAATTGTTTTGAAAATCGAAAAAAAAAAATTTTACGGATTTACACGTTTCAGACACTGGAGATTCCGAAAACATATTTTTAGAAAAAACATTTTGCCGTCCATCTGTGTGTGTGTGTGTGTCTGTAAACTCTCTATCTCCCGAACAAATTTAGATAGAGGCTTGAAATTTGGTATGTACTTAGTATGTAATAATGGGAAGAAACTTATTGAATTTCAGTAACCTCGATTATCCTGAACTATTTTTTTCGGACTCTCGAAATATTCGTTCTGATAAAAGGTACAAAAAAATTTCGAAATTGTTTATTTTAAGGAGCAAATATAAAAGACAATAAAAAAAACATAAAGAATGAAGTCGATCGGATAATGAGTTGCCGAGATATTTGTAATCATATTTTCCACACTCTTCGATTTTTCATGACCCTGTATTTCATTCAAATTTCAATTCAAAGATATATTTTAATTGGAAATGAGATGCTTAATCTGACGCAGTAAACCGTTAGATAATATGATTATCAATTTTGAAGTTATAAGGATGTTTCTTTTACGCAATTCAGTAATAGAGCATTTAAAGTTTATGACGTCATCAAGCCACGATTTTATTCTAATTGCAATGCATTTTATAAATAGTTTACACATGTTTTATTTTCATATTTTATATTATGCATATACATGATGGCTGAGTATTACGGTGGCCCTCAACGACTAGTTTACTTACCCATCATACGTAGTATAGGGTAAGTCTTGTAATCGTTCTGAAAATCGAAAATATTTTTTTGACGGATTTACACGTTTCAGACACTGGAGATTCCGAAAAACACATTTTTAGAAAAAAAAATTGACGTCCGTCTGTCTGTCTGTGTGTGTGTCTGTAAACACTCTATCTCCCGAACAAATGAGGAATTTGCACACATGAGGTAATCGGCCAACTTTATATTTTTCTGATAATTCCAGGCTCATAAATTTGAAAAATGTTCTCAAAAATGTAAAAAAAATCGTTCAATAATTGTTAAATTAGGTTTAAAGTTACGAGAAAACACTGTAAAAAAAAGTATGCAATTTTACTAAAATATACTTAGTAACATTACAGATATTGTAGGAATTACTAGAAAATCTCCCGTAAGCAAACCCTGATAGTAATATTACATAGAAAGTATCTGTAACTTAATGCTTATTGCGCATGCGTCCTTCTCACCTTCTCTGTCCTTTCGCATCGGCAAGTGGCAACAACGAACGATCTCCGTTAATGGCGGCTTCCACGATCCAGTAACAACAACACAACACCCTTCTTTCCAAGAAGCGACTTTCGTGCAACAATCAAGGTAAGTGCACCAGTGATTATTCTTTATTTTTCTGTTGTACACAATGTATTACTGTTTCTAACGAATATAAAATTTATACTTGAAAAAATTATCGACAGTATCTTGCGTAAATAAGCCTAAAAATTTTCAGTTACCGCTTCAAATATGCCATGTTTCAGAAAAACGTGGTTTAAAATCGTGGAACATAGTCTTTGGTTTTTGTAAAAATGCTATTATTATGACAACACATTAATATGTATGTGTCCATAACTGTCCAGTTTACATCACTTAATACTGCAAAATTAGAAAAAATAAAACAACAGGAAGGGATTATATATGAAAGTGGAAAATTTTAATGTGAAATAGGGGAGACCGGTACTCACTGGACCTGTGGACCACCCCCTAATATTTTATTTATTTAAATTTTTTTAAGCGTCTCTTCTATCCTAATAGACAACAGCACTGCAATGATTATTTATAGCCTTCAGAAAATATGTTTAGCTCAGATTGAACTATTTTATCCTGCTTTGTTGTTTTGAGCTTCTAAAAGTAAAATTTTTCATCATCATATTTTAATTTTTTTAGTAATTAAAAGTTGTAGATAAATAAAATAAAACAGCTTTTTTGTAAAGCTAAGATACTTGTTTTTGTTTTACTTTAAAGTTAATATGTTTAAAAGAAAGCTATAAACAATATTAATATGATTATTTATTGAACTTTAACATGGGGTACAGTGGACCACCCACTCCTGGGGCACAATGGTCCACAATCCACTCTGCTCCTGTAATGCAGAATGTTCAAAATATTTAATAATTGCTTATTTTCTATAAAGAAAGATTGTTTTAAAGTAGATTTAACTGTAAAATAAAGTAAACAAATAAAAATAACTATTTATTTAACGTAGTAAGAAATATTTTGTTTTGTATTTACTGCCTTTGATAAATATAACTGTAGTCTAATTGTTGATGATTCTATTAAAGTAAGATTCATGAGACGCAAATTGAATGGAAATCAGTTTATTTCTCCCGATACTGTAGATGAATCTGCTGTTGATGTCAATAATTTCATAATGTTGCTCTCAGACCCAAAATTATTTCTTGAAAATTCCAGGCTCAATCTTACTCATAAGTACTTTGGAATTTCATTTGCAAATTTTAATGTGCGCTGATTTTTTTGTACTTAAGTAAAGTAATAACTTCAACTAAATTGCAATTGTTCCTGTATTAATCTGTTATTATTTTCAAAATACAATTAATTTTTTGTTTTTGTTTCAAAATTTATATTACTATGTTATTTTGCGGGTGAAGGGGCAACAAAAAAGAATTAGATTAATGAAAAATAGATTTATATTGTATTTTAGATAATACCTAATAGTGTTCCACTGTACCCCGGTGGGTGGATCAGTGTATATAATTTTTTTTTTTTTTTTTTTTTTTTTTAAATGTATTGAAAACTATGTTGTGAGAAAATTATGATGGATGTAAGAAGGTTTAAGGAATATTCAAAAATATTTTCACACAGATCGGTCAGTCTGTTAAAGAGAAAAAAAAAATGTTAACTGAAAAAGTGGTCCACTGTGTACCGGTCTCCCCTATATGATACAAATTATGTAAACGTAACTGGTTATGACGACATAAACAATTTGCTTTGCAGATTGCGAAAGAAAATTTTAATTTTTTTTTTTTTTTTTTGCACTAAATTAGTTTGCACAGGTAAGTGGTATATTTTTACTACATGTATTCCTCGATTAGTGCGATTTCAGTTGGTGCAAAAAAAAAAAAAAAAATTCAGACGCTTCCTCAATTAGTGTTTAAAAAATTTCGATTAGTGTGGATGTTTTTAAGAAAATTGGCTGTGTATCTATACTTTTCCCTATTGAATGTGTTTTTTTTAAGTGTAGGAATACTGCAAAGATTAATTAACCACATTAATCGAGAAATACCTGTATTTTTTTTTCCCCCATAAGTTTTGCATTTTACAAACTATTATATTTATCAATTTTAACTAGAATCTAATTTTATTTTTAATACTGAATAAGTTGTAGCATTAGTGAGTTTTGTTTATTTTATAAGGAGTTTTCAATTTAATGTGAGGCTTTTTCTCAAAATGACGTTTTTTGAACTTGCATATGTGATATTTCCAAAACCGTTTGAAGTACAGCTTCAAAAGTTTTACCCTACCTAAATGTGCACATAATTGTAAAAATGAACTAGAATTATACAGATGTTTTTAGTATGAAAAAAATTATTACTACTTTTGGAACAGCTTCGGTATTAGCCTGCTGTCAGCTATCTTGTTTTTTAAAAACATATTTGTTTTGTTTCTCATTTCCAAAATAATTTTTATCCGTATTTACTTATACAAGTAAACAAGTTATTTAATTTTATTGACTGATTTATTTATATTTAATAATAAAAGTTAAAATGTTTTGATTTAACTTGATTATGTCAGAAACAAAACAAATGTTTTGATTTATCGCCCGTGGTTACACATCTCATTTTTTAAATCAAAACATTTCAACTTTTATTATTAAATATAAATAAATTAGTATTCTGTTTTATATTTAACTTGATTATGTCAGAAACAAAACAAATGTTTTGATTTATCGACCCTGGTCAGCCATCTCATCTTTTAAATCAAAACATTTTAACTTTTATTATTAAATATAAATAAATTAGTCAATAAAATTAAATAACGTGTTTATAATAAGTAAATATGGATGAAAATTATTTTGGAAATGAGAAACAAAACAAATGTTTTGATTTAAAAAACAAGATTGTGGACAGCATAGGCTAATACCGAAGCTTAGCCTTTTTTTTTTTTTTTTTTTTTTTCCTAATGCAAAGCAAATGACAGAATTTCGCATTTTTTGCGACTCATAAAAGTTTAAGCTGCTTCCTACATTTTGTAGCATTTTACAAACTATTTTATGTTTTTCAACTTAAACAAACATAAGACTTTATTTTTATTACTGAATAAGTTATATTATTAGTAGTTTTGTTTCTTTTTATTATGAGTTTTATATTTGTAAAATGCATTTTAATCTTTAAACAGCTTTTTCTCAAAATGACGTTTTTTGAATTTGCGTGCGCAATATTTCCAAAACAGTTTGAAATAGAGCTTCAAAATTTATACCCTACCTAAATGTGCATATAATTGTGAAAATGAACTAGAATTATACAGCTATGTTTAGTATATTATTAAATGTATAAGGTTGAATGTAGGATGACCTGGGGTAATTATATAGGTCACTCTCTTTCTGTGGTAATTGTGGGTCACCTAGTTTTTATCCCTATGATATCTACTGAGACAAATTCTAAAATAGTGGATAGGTTCTCTCATTAGTCTACTTTATTATGTATAGTACTTTTTTATTTTAACTTAGCTGCATAATATGAGTTGAGATTTTTTCTAACATGCTATAAAATCATCTTTCAGAAAAATTGCCTTTGAAAATTGCACTTTTTACCAAAATCCATGCCACAATTAAATAAATGTTTGGATTTTTTTTGTTTATGCTTTTTTAAAATATAAATACTATAAGGTTTTGAAATACATGCACTTTTTATTTTTTTTAATGTACTGTAGATTTATACCCAATTATGCCCTAAATACATGTGGTAATTATGAGTTACTGGGGTAATTCTGTGTCAGCAGGTGTTTTCTATTCTTTATGGCATTTTTTTGTATTTTAGACATGCAATGCAATTGTTAATTTAGGATTTTCAAAAGATTTTCCTAATTTTTAAAATAAAAATACAATATATTAAACCCAAAATTAATTTTGGTACTTTTCAGTTAGCCAGGTGCCAGTGAAATATATATATATATATATATATATATATATATATATATATATATATATATATATATATAATATGTGTGTGTGTGTGTAAGTATATCAGAGTTTCCCCCAGGTTTAAATAATAAAATGTTTTTATAAGCATTTTTTTAAAAAATCTAATTATTAACTGCTTAAATGCAAACTGTTAGCACATGGTAAAACAAATGTGCTAGATTCATATATTTATATTGTGGAGCAGTTAATTTGATTTAAAATGGTAAGAGACTGTAAACTTAATAAAAGATTCTTTGTTGCTTAAAAGTAGTATTGTAAACAAAAATTAATTTCTCAACTAATAAGTAAAATGTTTTTAAACAAAAATCTGAAACAAGAACAAAAATTGACACTAACTCGGCTGTTATTACTAGTCAGGATTTTCTGGATCTAGTAGCTGTGCGTTAAAGGTGAAAATAAGCAGTCACGATTCGTCGATTAAACTTGAAAAACTGACGATTAAAAATATGGAAAGGAACTGGCCTATAGGACCCAGTATCCAGTAGGACCCCTGCTATAGGCCAGTAGTAACTGGCCTATAGCAGGACTTCTCGATTTCCTTTTCTCCCTAAAATTCGTGATTTTTCCGCACGCTTTCGACGGAATTCATATTTTTTCGTGCCTGATCTCAAAAATTCATGATTTTTGCGCCTGTTCGGCAAAATTCATGATTTTTCCACACCCAATCGCCGAAATTCATGATTTTTCTGCACCCGATCGCCGAAATGTATAATTTTTCCGCATCCGATTGATAGAGTTTGATTTTTCTGTGTCCGATCGACGAAATCCATGATTTTTACATGCCCGATCAACAAAATTCATGATTTTCTGCACCTGATCAATGAAATTCATGATATTCCGCACTCGATCAACAAAATTCATGATTCTTGCGCTTCCGAATGACAAAAATTCATGATTTTTATGCTTCCGAATGACGGAAATTCATGATTTTTACACTCTTTTTGTTAGAAATTCATGATTCTTACGCTCCCGAATGACGAAATTTGCAATTTTTTCTGGACTAATTGATGAAATACACATTTTTTGAATTTCTGTAGATGTTGACCACTTTTGGTCTGCAGGTCTCATGTGTAATGTATATCATGTTGTGAATTAGTATTTAGTGTATAAACATACCTATTTTATTATTGTCAGATCTTAATTCTAGACAATTTTTTAAAAAAAGGTACAGAATAAGTTTAGTGAGACCTATGTAGGTCTTACATACATAAGCATGTTGTGCATAACTTTGCTGTTAACTTATTTTAAAGTTTAAAATAGATTGGAAATTTGTATCTCAAGCTTATTCAAAGCAATATAAATTAAAATATTTTTATTTAGTACATAAATTTTTTACTGTAAACTAATTATATATATATACTAGCTGTTACCCGTGACTTCGTTCACGTATCATTAAAAGAAGCATAAATGCATTAATTAAGCAAAATATTTCATTACCGATAATTAGAATCGTAAATAATTAACTAACTCTTTATCACATTCCATAGGAGACAATACCATATTTCTATGTTATACAGGCCTTGACATAACTAAGTTTTAAAAAAGTGAAAATTTGTGACAAATAATCACGAAAAGGAAACTGCAACCAATAAAAAAAGGCGGGCCAAATAAAATCGTGGAAATCGGCGAATTGTGTAAAAACATATGCCAAGTTTACCTGGTAAACTATTTTACTTTCACGCCTTTGTGAAACGTTTTAATAGCATCCTTCAAAGATAATGGAAATAGTATATTCTTTTTCATTAAATTCAATTCTTGTGAATAGGGAGCAATAATTGTAGACCTAACTGCAAGGAGCTTAAATTTGCCTCCTTGATTTAATTTATACCTGAAAAAAAATCTTTATTTCTACATGAAAATATGTTGACAGACGACGTTTTGTTCTCCAGAATAAATTGATTCATGAAGTTTGAATATGTGAAAATACGTTTTTATTTTTCAAAAATTTTACTGTAATCAAGATTTTTTTTTTCTTTCACTATCTATTCAAATTGAAAATAAATTCTTTTTTTCAGTTTTAATGAGAAAAAATATATTAATCCGTTTTATTTCTTCTTTTTTATCCACAAAAATGGAATAATTTAGTTGCCATTTTTAGAGAAACTTCGTTAAAATTTACAAAAAAAAAAAAAAATCTCGGAATTTAAATCATTTTTTTAAATTCTGAGAGTTTATGACATCCTCGATCCTCGGATCAATGATAACCGGTCTTAAGTAAATCGTGTTGCGTTCGACAACCTGAAAGGAGTGGTTGCGAAATGCAAACAGGCGGTCAGATTTTAATATAATAGATTCATATTTATTTTTCTTTTCCTAATAATTACGTTTTGGTTTTTGGCAAAAAACTCTCATCTGTATGTAACTGATATTCATGCTTAATAATCGGTGTAGATAAAAAAAATATTTCAAATTTTTTGTTTTAAATATGGCGTAAAAGTCATTTACTTTCTAAACTTACCGATCCTTGTATGATTAATGTAAGGAATTGATTCACGTTGTTTGTAAAACACATTTGAAAATTCCCGTTTTATTTCAAATAATGGCGTCACTTTTTCCTCAGAGAAATCTCTTTTTAATGGCATAATTCTTGTTAATTTTCGGAAAACTCACATTTGTATGTAACTGGTATTCAAGCTAATTATTAATCAGTAACGATAAAAAATATTCAGTTTTTCATCTTAAATAATACGTCCATTATCTATCTACTTTCATTATACATTGATATTCATGCTCCTTGTATTATTACGAACAAAAAGAAATTACATGTTTTATTTATGGCGTCATATTTGTCCAGACCGAGGAGGATCCTTTTCATAGTTCCATGGTCCAAGCGAAATCTATTTTAAATAATATAATTCTTGTTCATTTTTCCTTCTAATTATAATGCAATTTTTGACAGAAAAAGATCTTTTTAATGTAACCGATATTCATACTGTATCATCACGTATAATGTTGTTTCAAATATCACGGAAATTCATCTTCTTTTGAATTCTTTTTTATTTTCATTTTTCACGTGAAAATCGTTCAATTGAAAATTAGTTGTTGAGGAAAAATTATTTTTCCGAGTTTTTATTTTTTGGCAACGATCAAGTAAAATGGTTAAATTTTATTGAAAAATGTCCATTTATTCTCTATGAAAATAATGAAATTTTTAATTATTAAAGAAAATATTTGAATAAAATAAATAAAACCTAGTCTATGTTCATTTGAGGGTTATAATCAAACTACATGCAAAAATACAGGATCATTAAAAGCTCCATTTTGACTCTGGCTTCAGCCTAACGTTTGCACACAATCAGATTTATAATATTATTAGGATTAATTAAAAATTCAGTGACATAAATGTACTTGCGTGCTACTAAAAAAATTATTCTCACTCGCCACGTAACTGGCTACTAAAAAAATCAACCTACCGGCCAGTGGCTACTAAGCAAAATTCCTTATTTTCATCTTGTGCGTATTATACCCAAAAACTATTTTTTAAACATAGTTCAATATCTATTTTGAAATTTTGGTGCTTCTAGAGAATTTACTATTTTGTCAAAAAAATGTAAAGTACATGACACAGTTTCACATTTTCCACAACTTTTAAAAGTGTACTGTCGCCCATAAACATTTTAAAGGTATTGTATGAGCTAAATTAATTAAAAACAGTGTATAGGATTTTTTAAACATTATTTAAAAAAGAAATCTATGAAGTCTAGAGAATTTTTTTTTATTTTTATTTTTATTTATTTTTTTTATATTGTATCTTTCTTTTCACAAATAGCTTGTTTTGTAATTATAATATAAGATATATCAAAGAGTAGGTATCTCCAACTCTGTTGGAATGAACATTTTGATGATTTTAAAGCTTTAGATATATAAAAATTGAAAATTATTTTGTTAAAATTATGCTATTAAAAATTCTGATATGTGTGCATAACTGTATTGTTTCACATCACTTAATCATTTTTGAGGTATTTTATAAAGCTAAATTAAATAAGAATGTTTATATAAATTTTTAAATCTTTTTTTATCTTTGCTTTCACAAATAGCTTTATTTTGTAAGTAAAATCACAAATATAAGAAGCAATAGATAAATATAAATAAGTTAGTCAATTAAATGAAATAACTTGTTTATAATAAGTATTTCAATATGGATGAAAATTATTTTTGAAATGAGAAACAAAACAAATGTTTTTATTTTAAAAAACAAGATGGCAGACTGCAGGCGAATACACAAGCTGCACCCAATACAAATTTTAAACATTGTTTTGAAATTATATTTAAAGATTAATTTAGCAGAATTGACAGTTTCTTTTTTTAAATTCCTGCAGGAATTCCCACAAAATGAGACACCATTCTCTCTAGGGCTCATTTGGCTCATAGCTAGCTCATTCTCACCAGGGACTCTAGGACACCATTCATCTTTTTACGAGGACAGTTTCTGGATTTATGTACATTTTAATTTTCTATTAGCAGGAGTGGGGAATTTTCAGAAATTCTTACTAGCCAGCATGAAACAACCTATAGTTAAAATTTGTTGTGGCAGAATTTACGCAAATGAAAAAATAGCTCATAACTATTACTACAGTATATTTTAGTAAAAAAATTTTTGTTTTGTTTTTAGTTAGTATTTAAATATTGGTCAGAATTTAATGGAGCTCATAAATATTGCACTCTGGAACTCTAGAAGCCGAACCGGAACATGCAGAGTTTCCCCCAGACAGTTTCAGAAGGGTGCTGCACCCTGCCTGCCCTTTGGTTTACAAAATAGCACCCTTCTTGCCCCTCATGAAAAGAATTAGCACCCTTCTTACCCCGTCCAGTAAAATAATTAGCACCATTCTTGCCCTCAGTAAAAAAAGTGCCCTTTCTCCTTTTTGCATTCAAAAATTTGCCTTCATAGTAAAAACTGACTCAATGTTGTCTTAAAAAAAGTGTTTTGACTTTGAAATATCAAAAGTGGCTTTAAAAACAAAAATAATACCTTTTAACAGTTAAAAAATGTCCTTAAGAATCTGGAAAAGTGCCCTCAAAAATCCAAAAAGTGCCCTCAAAAATCCAAAAAGTGCCCTCAAAAATCCAAAAAGTGCCCTTTTTTTCACCAGCAGTACCCTACCTTTTTTTTTAATGTGGGGGAACCTCTGGGAACAGCACTATGTTTTGTGCTTTACTAGTTAATACAAAGATATCCTTGGTAAGTAGAATTTTCTGAAAATACCCCATTCTTTATTATAATGTTTTTGCTCTGCTTGTTTTTTAGATTTTATTATTTCAAATAGATATAGCTAAATATACTAAAAATTTACTTTTGCTGAAGCCGAAATTGCTTTTCATTCGGCAAATAATGTATGAAATATAAATATGCAGACGGAGGGTACGGGATATACACTGCAGTTGTTATTAGGGATGCACCAAATATTCGATATCTATTCAGTATAGGTGCAGATTCCCAAAATTTGTAAGGAGCCAGTGGCTCCTAAACCCAAAAAATCCAGTGGCCACAATTGTAAAACAAACGCATAAAAACAATAGTGTTTATACAGGGTAAAAAACTTAAAAAAAAAAAAACCCTCAAGAATTCAAAGTGTAAAGTAATTTGTATAAACATATATACAACAAAATTTGAATATTAATTAAATCTTAAATCATGTACATTCAGAAGATAAAGTTGGGAAAGATACGGTTTAAAAAAAATATGTATAAGCTAAGCAATCATGATAGCGGAGAATATCAGAAAAATAATATTTCTTATTTGGATTTTGCCAGACAAAAGTACATATGAAAGAAAATCCGAATTTGTGAGATTATTTTGCAGTATAAAAATCAAAACACACTTCAAACATTTGTTTATATATATATATATATATATTTAAATCACAGTCTATGTAAAGTTATCGGATTCAAACTGTTACGAATAACATTGCTATTCAAATATATTTAGTAGTTTTTGCTGTGTTAAACATATCATTCTGAAATGTTATTAAAAGATAATAATAATGTTTGTTATGTGTTTTGGCGTTTTATGTGTATGGTTTTATGTGTATCTTTCAAAAAAAATATCAACATTTCACGATGGGGACTGGGAATACCAGAAATTGATTACTTTTAAATCACATGACGACTTAAACGCCGAAAGTTAGTGGCCACAGCAAAAAAATTAGTCGCCACGTGGCGACTGGCGACCGTGAATCTGCACCTATACTATTCAGTCATATTACCGAATATTTGGGTAGGCCCAAGGTTGTAAAAAACCCAGCCCGGGCGGGTACTCGGAAAGCTACCCACTACAACCCTTATGGTTGTAAAAAATCAGTTTTCTTTCTTTTTTTTTTTAACCCAGTCCGTTCAGGTACCTGGGCAGCTAGCCACTACTACCCTGGTTAGGCCAAATATCAAACTATTCAGTCTGCCGGATATTCGGCTTGTCCGAATCCCAATAGCAGAATTTTCTGTGTTAAACTAAACCAAAATTTATCTGCAACCCACTGCCAGACCAAGCTTACTATCATAAGAAATTACAGTAACTCATAAAATAAACAAAATTTGTATTCATAAAGTAAGTATAAGAAGAAAATTCAATAAATCTAGAGACAAAAAAGAAATTTTAGCAATTTTTCATAGCCCAGAATTTTGTTTTAAGCTGTTAGATTGATCTGCAAAGACTAAAATAATCTGCAGTGCTGCTGCCATGCTGCACTGTTTCTGCTACTGGGGTACAAATAAAGGTGAAAATAAGGAATTTCGCTTAGTAGCCACTGGCCGCCGGTAGGTTGATTTTTTAAGTAGCCAATTACTGGCTAATGAGAATAATTTCTTTAGTAGCCAGTAGGTACATTTATGTCACTGAATACAGTAGACTCTCTGAAATCCGCACATTGTTTCAGATGTAAACAGTGAAACTTACAATTAAGATATAGGAGGGAAATTCAAGCTTTTTTATTTTTATGTCATTCCGTACTCATTTTATGTAATTCTGGTTAATATCATTGAACTCTTGCTTTCTCATAAAGGAAGTATAAATTTATTTCCGAAATTTTTCAAGATAACACTGATATTAGTGGTGATTGATCTTTTTATCAAATACATTTATGTATTAATCAAGCTTTTTTGTTTATTAAATCTGGCCAAACATCAAATAAAATTTTGTAATTTTATGGTTTTGATGTAAATTACAAGTGTACCTTTATGAGGCAAGTTTCATTGAATAATTCAAGAAAAAATTATCTCATCATTATTATGCATATTTAGCCATGTATTATTAATTATTTATGTAGCATTTACATTATTTCTCATAATTATTTTGATATTTTACTTTATTGTAAGCATTCATAATTTTGAGTGCATTATTGCATTCAAATTACTGTTTAAAACATGTAAACAAAATAGTAACCAGAAATCCACAAAATTCTAAAATCCGCACAACCTCTGGTCCCAAGCTGTGCAGATTTGAGGGAGTCTACTGTATTTATTTTTTTTTTTTAAATACAATGACTTTACATTAAAAAAGTAATTTATGTACTAAATAAAAATATTTTAATTTATATTGTTTTGAATAAACCTATTAATTTCCAATCTATTTTAAATTTTAAAATAAGTTAACATGCTGATGTAGCTAACTACTTATGTCACAATAAACTTAGGTACTTGTGTAGTTAACTATATAAGTACCTTTAAAAAAAATTGTCTAGAATTAAGGTCTGACAATAATAAAATAAGTATGTTTATGCGCTAAATAATAACCCACAACATGATATGCAGTACACATGCACAACCTGTGGCCAGCAGGCCAAATTCTCTGCAAATTGAGGAATTGTGTGTATTTCGGCAATTAGTTTCGGAAGAAATTGCAAATTTCGTCATTCGAGAGTGTAAAAATCCTGAATTTCGTCGATAGTGCGTGTAAAATAATGAATTTTGTCAATCGTTCGTGTAAAAATAATGAATTTTGTCGAGCGTGTGCAGAAAAATAATGAATTTTGTTGATCGGCTGTGTAAAAATTCTGAATTTCGTCGATCGAATGCATAAAAATCACGAATTTCGTCGATCGGGCATGTAAAAATCAAGAATTTTATTGAGCGTGTGCGTAAAAAACATGAACTTCATCGATTGAACGCGTAAAAATCATGAATTTTATCTATTGGCACGTAAAAATCATGTATTTCGTCGATCAGCTATGTAAAAATCAAATTTCGTCGATCAGCTATGTAAAAATCAAATTTCGTCATTGAGTGTAAAAATCCTGAATTTCGTCGTTAGTGTGTGTAAAATCATGAATTTTGTCAATAGTGCATGTAAAAATAATGAATTTTGTCGAGCGTGTGCAGAAAAATAATGAATTTTGTCGATCGGCTACGTGAAAATAACATTTCGTCATTCGGGAACTTTTCTTTTTTTAAGCGACTGGTCGACGAACTTTGTGGTTTTTTCTGCGACAGATCGACGAACTTTGCATTTTTTTCACGACTGATCGACGAACTTAAGGTTTTTTAAGCGACTGATCGGCGAACTTTTCTTTTTTTAAGTGACTTGTCGACGAACTTTTCTTTTTTTTTAAGCGACTGATCGACGAACTTTGCTTTTTTTTCTGCAACAGATTGACGAACTTTGTGTTTTTTCTGCGACAGATCGACAAACTTAGTTTTTTAAGCGACTGGTCGACGAAGTTTTAGTTTTTTAAGCGACTGGTCGACGAAGTTTTCATTTTTTAAGCGACTGGTCGACAAACTTTTTGTTTTTTAAGCGACTGGCTGACGAACTTTGCGTTTTTTAAACGAACTTAGCGTTTTTTCCGCGACAGATCGACAAACATTGCGTTTTTTAAACGACTGATCGACAAACTTTGTGTTTTTTTGGGGAACAGATCAACGTTGCGTTTTTTCCGCGATTGATCAACGAATTTTTCTTGTTTTCCGCGAATGATCGACGAACTTTGTTTTTTTTTCACGACAGATTGACAAACTTTGCGTTTTTTGTTTGTTTTTTTGCGACAGATCGACGAACTTTGTGTTTTTCCCGCGATTTACAGATGAACTTTGCGTTTTTCTGCGATCAATCGACAAAATTTGCATTTTTTCCATGATCGATCGATGAAATTCGCAACCGACATGACAAATTTTGATATTTTTCCCCACGACAGAATGACTAATTCATGATTTTTTTTCGTCCCCACGACTAATTGCCGAAATTCACGATTATTTCCTTGCGCGTAATTGAAATATCTTGGGATTTTTCTCCTCAGCCATTTGACGAATTTCGCAGTATTTTCCCATGACCATTAGAGAAGTTTTGCAATATTGTCCCCCTTTTTTTTTTTGATACAGATTGATGAAATTCATGATTTTTTTTCCTGCAAACAATCTATGCCATTTCACAGGGTTTTTTTTTTCTTTTTTTTTTCTGTACGGTTGCTGGACATTTTGCGATTTTCATTCCCACAATCGAAAAAAAACAAGGGCCATTAGGCATTGTACCCTGCAAAATTGGCTTAGAGTCTGTTTTCCCTTCTACATTTTCATTTTTAAATAATTTAGAAATACTGTGGTATGGAGAAAATTTTTACTAGAAATCTCTCTGTACAATTATTGATGCATTTTATTAGTACTTCAAAAAGGAGCACAGGACTGTGCCTTTAAAAAAATGCCCTAGAAAGAACACTAGTCATTTTGATTATTTTTTTTTTCTGTTTCAAGAGCCTACACTAGTCAAATGCACTCAGAAGCCATAGTTAGACCTACGGGGCATTACAGTTTCTCATTTGCACTTAAATAGGTTTTAATTAATTTTTTTGCATATTACATCTGTCTAATCAAGTATCTTTATGATTTTGATTGCTGTTTCTATAAAGGCACTCATTTCCACGATCAGTTCTGAAATTGAAGGTAGAAAATAAAAATCAAGGAAAAAAAAAATTCAACATAAAGAATCATTTTTAAAATATTGAAATATAAAAGAGAATTTTAAACAACACTCCTATAGGTTTAATATTAGCTGAAGAGTATGGTTGTGTATGAGGAATTTGCAAACATCAAGTAATCAATCTACTTTATATTTTTCTGATAATTCCAGACTCATAAATTAAAAAAAAATGTAAAAAAAAAACATCATTTGATATTTGTTAAATTATGTTTAAAGTTAAGAGAAAACCATGTGAGTTAAAAACACTGCATGATTGGCTGTGACATCACACTTCATGATACGTCAATGTTTACATTTTGTTGGAAAGAGGCGTTTTGTTTCTAGGCTCGGGTTTTTCAAGCACTTGTTATTTTTTTACATTATTCTAACAGTCAGTATTATTATATAACTTATAACTGGCATAAATATTTTGTATTACTAATTTTTTTTCTTTGAAAATATCAAAGCCAATAGTGAAAATCAAATTTAATTACACTTTTTTGTACTATGCTGTTTTTACCTTAAAAAAAGTTACGGATAACTTTTTCAAGTTTGTGAGTTGTTTGGATTTTTAGTAACATTTTATGTACTTAATTCTTCTTCAGGGATCTGTATAGTTAAATTTTGTGAAGGGTCCTTTACAAAATGTTTCTTTTTAAAATAGGACCCTTCTCAAAATTTTTTATCTCAAAACAACTTTTCAAGGCTTTCCACCTTTTAAAACAGGATCCTTCACAAAATTATTTGTCTTAAAAATAAACCTATCATCTCTAAACTGAAATGTCACAAATTTAATTAAAAGTAAAATGTGACCTGTCACTTTTTCATATACATTGAAGATATATGTATTTTACATAAATGTATCTTCTTACAAATGTATAAACAGGAACCTGGATATAACAATCTTTTCAAATTCACAAAATTATGACTAGATTTTTTTACAAATGTAAAAACCTTTTCATAAAAACAAAATCACAGGGGGAAAACTCTGGACAGATTCCTGCTCTTGATAATGTAATACCCATGAATTTTATTACAAGACAAAAAGAGGCTTGGTATGTATCGCACTATCCAAAATGTGAACAAATGTTACATTTCTTATGAACTGCGACATCACAAGCCTGCATAGGAAAAGTAGCGTCTTCGCAACACAGTAAATAGAGCGGTATAAAAACTGTTAGAAATCAATAAAGAAAGCAAATATACTGTTGTTATTTTTTTTTTTTTTCTATTGTATAAAAATAAAATCTTAAACGTGAAAATTCCTCATTGTTCTAATATAATTTGTTGAATATATTTAAGTAAAATTATGTTATATCTGCAAAAATAACAATTTTATATCTTAATAATTTTACCATTTTATTACTTAAAACAGGTGGAAAAATTAACTTGATGCTTGGAGGAATTCTGTTTTTCCCGACTTTTTGATGGACTTCATTTTTGCAAGAATGACAATTTTTTTAAAGGGTAGACATGATGCTGCACTCTCCTGAAACTGTCTGGGAAAAACTCTGTGCTGTAATTGTGATTACATTAATAAATTATTAACCTGATATTTATTAATTTGTATTTTCAATAAATGGAGTGGCGTACCACAACCCAACTGAATTTTTTTGTTATTTTATTGTGTCTATAACTATTTTTTTTCAGCTGCTGCAAGGCTGCCACTGGCGACTATTTAAAAAATAATAATAATCGCCTGTGTCAGCACTGCTGTGTATATATAAAAAAAAAAGTTTTAAAAAGTTGAACTATTTTTATTGTTTATATAGGTTGACATGTAATATATTCAACTTGGTTTGTAATAAGATAAAAGATATACACTGCTTTTTGCACAGTTTGCCAAATATCTATTGAAAATTTTGACATTGTTCTTGAAATCCGATAATAACATTCGACTCATATAAAAAGACCAATCAAATATCGTGAAAACTCAGAAAAAGGGATATAATTCAATGGGATTTTCCCCGAATTTGTCAATTATCTCGCTGTATTGCTGGTATCTCTCTGAGTTTTCGCGGTATTTGACTGGTCTTTTTATACAAGTTACTCTATATAACTGACTACCAAATCATGAAAAAAAAATCTTTGGTATGGTTCAAGCATGCACAGTTATAAATTATTTCATACAAATGCCCATATCTCATCAAATATTCAATATATTAATTTTTTAATTGCATTACACTGTTTCTACTGTTCTTGTCTAACTTCAAGAACAATTTGTAAAGAATTTCAGTTGATATTCCACAAACTGTAAAAAACAAAAGCAACCGGTCACTGCCCCTTAATTTTTTGACAACAGTGTATGTATATTACTTTGATTTCTAGGAAAATAAACAAACCAGCAATAAGTGAAAAATAGTTTATTTAATGTTAATAGTTTGTGTTTTAATATACCTTTTTCAAAAATGATTTATTCGAGATTTTCAAAAAGGTAAGTTTTGATTTTTAGTTTTTGTAAAAAATTAAATTTTTCAAGTGTCTACTTTTGTCTAGTATTAGCACAAATAACTTTCAAGAATGCAAAAAGATTTTCCATATTTTTTGGAGACTTTCTCATAACATTTCACATTTAAGACATTGCTACTGTATTTTATGTATGGCATTCACCTGAAAACATGTGGAAATGGAATTTTTTTCCTTTATACAATGTTAAAATTTTCATTTCTGGAAAGGTGCTTGAATTTTATCATGGAAAGAGAGTATGATCATTTTAAATGCATATAATAATGCATAAAATAAATGCATAAGTAATAACTTTCCAGAATTGAGGTTTTGGATAATGCATGTGAATTTTACTATCCAAAACTTTAAGAAAATTCTATTAAAATGTGTAAAACCTAAAATAGTGAAAATATGTAAAATTTCCATATGTGTAACCACCATTGCACCTTTATTACAAAGAAAAGTCTAAAAATACTTTTTACTAATTATTAAAATGTTAGATTTTTCTTTTCCCTTTTGTGAAAAGAAAGTAAAAGTTCTAAAACTATATATCAAATTATTTTTTAAAAATTACATTTTATTATGAATGCTTGTGATAAACAAATACTAAAGGAATTATAAGTAACTAATTAAAAAGTGTGAAAAAATGTTCTATAATTTACAAGTGCAGAATGGTATTAATCAACATTGATGAAAAAATGCAATTATTTTGTGTAATTAAATTAGAACCAACTGTTTACATTTATTTTTAAAAAATACATTTCAAATACAATCAATAATTAATATTTAAATAATAATTTTCAGTTTAATGTTAGTTATAAAATTAGTAAGCTTCTCTACAGCAAGATAATCTCACAAAAGAATCTGAATCTCGGTTCATTAACTGCACTATAAAATGATAAACACCAAAATCCTGGTTCAATCTGGTATAACTTTTCCCATAAAATAAGTTTAGAAAAAACCTGTATCAGGGTTCAACAATTTACCATAAAATTGGCTTAGAAAAAAATCCTGAATCATGGTTCAACCTTTCACCATTAGATTAGACTAAATAAAACCCTGAATTATGGTTCAACCTTTCACCATTAAATTGGAATAGAAAAAATTCTGAATTGTGGTTCAACCTTTCACCATTAAATTAGATTAGAAAAAACCCTGAATTGTGGTTCAACGTTTAACCATAAAATTGGTTTCGAGAAAAACCTGAATCATTGTTCAGTCTTTCACCAATATAGTGATATTGTCAAAAGCACCATAAAAATGGTGAAACTTATCACTAATATCTTAGTTGCAGCTAAATTTCAGCTACTTTTCACCAGTTTTTTGGTGAAATGTCGAACTTTATTTTTAACAGTACAACTGCATAACACAAACCACCATGTCTCCTTAACCAATATCAGTTATTAAGGGGCCGCTTCACTGAAACTTCCCGATCGCGAAATCCCATGTTAGCCTATGGGAAAACTTCGAAGCGCGATTACTCATTACCTTTTATAATTATTAAAATACGGTTTTTACCATCAGAAAGTAAAAGTCGGATGCCGAACTTGTGCGTTTTTAAAAATTGTCTCCTTAATTTAAGTATTTCTAAGAAGATGATAAAATTTCATCGTGTGGAAATTTCAAAGTTTATAAGGAATTTTTAAATAGTTAAAATTTAAGGAGACAAATTTTAAAAATGCATAAGTTTGGCATCTGACGTCTACTTTCAAATGGTGAAAACCATATTTCAATAATTATAATAGGTAATGAGTAATCGCGCTTCGAAGTTTTCCCATAGCCTAACATGGGATTTCGCGATCGGAAAGTTTCAGTGAAGTGGCCCCTTAACAAAAAAGATTGGAAAAGCTAATATATTTCATTAAGAAATTATGACTTAAACCAGAAACATTGTAAGTTTGAAATCCCTGATGTAAAAATATGCTCCCTGATGCATAAGCATCATTTTATCTGCTCCAAATGTATACAGTCAAACTTCGTTAACATGAACACGCTTAACGGGAATTACTTTTAGCACGAACTGTTCCTGATTGTCCCGTCCAGTTGTATGTAATGTATATAAGTTCGGATAACACGAACTACTTTTAACATGAACAAAAAAAGTTTCCCCTTGAATGTTCACGTTAACGAGGTTCGACTGTATAAACATGTGGTGTGAATGCATTTAAGAAAGCGATGCATGTAAAAACTGTATAAAACTACACCTCACGAACACTTTATTTAGCACCAGGAGTAAAACATGAACACATTTTATGCATTCAAAAGTTGTGTTAGTTTTGCCTTCTGTATTGTGTTGCTGGGATTTGCAGTCAGTGAAGCAGGACAGTGTCTTCTAGCTTGAAAAAACTTATTAAATTGTGTTTGAAAAGGAGAAAATAAGTTATTTGAAAAAGTCTTCAGTTTATATATAACATGAATGTCTCGTCTAGTTTTTAAGTGTCAGGTTACACTGGAGAAATACTTCAGGTAATCTAGATGAATGTACACTTTTGTTTTAAATGGGATAGAATTTTAATTTTCAATAGATAGATTGAGAATGCTACTTAGAGAGCAGTTTAAAAGAATAAGAAATATAGTAAGCCAAATATTTCTTCGTCTTTATATAATATATTATGCTACAAAAATAACTGAGTATAAATATAATTATTAACATTAAAATATTTGTATACTAAATGCAGATGCACTTATTAAAGAATTAGATCTTTATATTATAAAATTAAAAATTAACAGGGATAAAAAACTCAAATGGAAGTTATATTTAAAGGATGCCTCTGTATTTGGTATAAAAAATTTTAATGTTTATAATTGTAATTGATACTATATATTATAATTAATTGCATTATATTTTACTATATAAATATATGTATATATATATTATAATTTTGTAGCATAAAATATGAAAGACATTCAGAAGTTGTTGCAAAATATTTGGATGAAAGATAAAATGCTATTTCATTTAAAATTCTAGTGTAAATTATGAGAAAAGTACCTGTAACATTACTACAGTTTCTTAGTAGTGTTACAGATGTTTTCTTATAAATATTCTAACATTGTGAAAGTGAACATACAAAAGAAGTTTTTGTAATTCTACTAAAGTCTCTTAGTAAACATACAAGAAAAACACCTGCAATGGTTACACATGTTTTCTTAGTAAAGATACAAGAGAAATATCTGTAATAGTGCTAACCATTTCTTACTATACATACTGAAAAAACACTTGTAACACCTCCTAACAATTTTTTAGTGAATCTACAAGAGAAGTATCTGTAATACTACTAACCATTTCTTGGTAAACATACTAAAAAAGGACCTGTAACGGTTACTAACAATTTCTTAGTGAAGATACAAGAGAAGTATCTGTAATACTACTAACCATTCCTTAGTGAAGATACAAGAGAAGTATCTGTAATACTACTAACCATTTCTTAGTGAAGATACTAGAGAAGTATCTGTAATACTACTAACCATTTCTTAGTGAAGATACTAGAGAAGTATCTGTAATACTACTAACCATTTCTTAGTGAAGATACAAAAGAAGTATCTGTAATACTACTAACCATTTCTTAGTATATATTACTAAAAACGCACCTGTAATGGCTACAGACGATTTCTTAGTAGGTTCACTAAGGAAGTCTATGTGTTGTTTACTAAGTTTAATGCAGTAATCTTACTTAAGAAGAATCTGTATTGGTTACTAGAAAAGTTTATGGAATCCCAGTTGCCTAGAGATTCTCTAGTAGTACTACAGATTTTTTTTTACAGTGTAGCTT